>KV453841.1:2577593-3108596 GCA_001661475.1 Tortispora caseinolytica NRRL Y-17796
CGTCTAGCGTGTCCAGCTCTTCCAGCTCTTCCAGCTCTTCCAGCTCTTCCAGCTCTTCCAGCTCTTCCAGCTCTTCCAGCTCTTCCAGCTCTTCCAGCTCTTCCAGCTCTTCCAGCTCTTCCAGCTCTTCCAGCTCTTCCAGCTCTTCCAGCTCTTCCAGCTCGTCCAGCGCTGTCGGTGATTACTGCACTGCGCAACCACCAGGAACTTTCAGTATTTATCGTGCTGCAGTATATACAGAAGCAGATATCACCTCATATTCATCAGAACAGGTTGCAAACGGAGAGTACAGAGTGGGCTACCCTGTAACTGAGGTTGTTGATATTCGTACAGGCATTCTCTACGTGTCTTACCAGACTATGTTATCGGGTGTGATAGAACTGACATTCTACGTGAAAAGCCCGAACATGTTAACGATTGCATACCAAACTAGCGCTTTACCTATGGCGGCAAATTCGTTCTACGTCTTTGTCGGAGCTAATGCCATGACATGTACGGACATCCAAAGAATAGGCACCGGAGGGTACAGTGCGTTTGCGCCTGACGACAGCATTTTCTGGTATATTAACTACGATATTGATCATGCCGACGTATGGTATCCGATACGTGCTGTAATCCAACCGGAGTTTGATCCCAATGGTATGTCGTTCACTATGGAGTTCGAGTCGGAAATCATTGCGATAGCTAGCTAGTCTAGACCGTGGGTGGTTGAGCAGTTGGGGTGGATTAGTATGTTGGAATGTGTCCCGCATAGTCGTTAAGCAGTATAGTATAGTTGAATGAGTGATTTTGTTTCAGTAGTGCCGGACTTTTCCTTAGCTGATTCAGCCGTACTATACGGCCATTCATATATACTTTAGTGCATATTCTGGTAAAGCTAACCCTAATAATATGGCCAGCTCTTTCAACATTCCCAGATCAATTAGCTCCTACTGTTCTGTACACTTATGCTAGCTCCTCCGCAGTGGGCAGCTCTTCCAGTGATGTTAGCTCAAGCACTTCAATCATGTCTATCCCGGTAAGTACTGAAACATCATCATATTCTCCTGGAGTGCAACTATTCAAGTATTTCGATGATATTGAATCAATCTCAAAAGAAAGTATAGCTACTGGAGGGTACCATCCACTATCTGCTAGTTATGAGGCGATAAACAATTTTCCGAAATTTTAGTACCAAGTTTACGGTCTCAACCGGAAACACGAACTTTTAGGCATTTTTTCTTTGTAAACGGCCCAATTACGCTTGTTAGTATATCACATTCCTGCGGTTATATGCTACCAGATTCCTATTACCTATTTATCGTAATAATTGCATTGGAGTGCGATGGCAGCGGAATAATAGGTATGGCGATACAGCGCTCAAGCGTCGGGGAAATCTGATACCTGGACTATCAATTTTCCGCTCGATCAACCGGACATGTGGTATCCGATAATATTGTGGTTTTACCTCTTGCGGATACTAATGATTTGAGGAAATTCAAAGTGACGTTTGCGGAACCAATTAGCCCAGCGTTTGAGTGATTCCTGAAAAGTTACAGATCTTGCTTGGTGATTAACAGCTAGTACTGGCCAAAAGACTCAAGTATATGTATAAAGAAGTAGTTCACAGTATATCGTATGTCTTATCTGCAAATTGACCAGGCAGGCCAATTGCCCATACGCGAAACCATACCAGTTCATTTATTTGAGCTTCGATGGATTTTAGATCCAATTCTGCTAAGATAAATTAATTTAAGGTTTTCTCGAACAAAATCTTGAAATTAGTCTATCTTTTAGTCCATCTTTTCTTCTTAGGAAATACCAGTTCCTCATTTATTATTTGGAATGTACCTGCTTGGTCCTAATAACAGTCTGTTTTATCTGAAATAATGCTTATCCGAAATTTCTGCTTTGGTTTCTGTTGTCTTCTATTGACTTGCAGATAAGAAGTATAAGAAGTAGTAGTGAATGATTGGGTTATCCATGCCGTCTGCATTTGCGCGGATAGAACCAGTTAACACGTGTAAGAGTTTATATCTTATGACGGGTAGCTCGTCATTCCAATCCGCACCAAGAAGGCCAATATCCTGATTAGAGTGCACAGTCATGCTAGAGCAGGTAGTTTAAAGAATGCACCAACGAATAAGGATACTTGATGCTTTTCGGCCATTCTTAAATAAGGAGATTGTGGAACAACTATAAGGTAGTAACGCTCTTGTCAGATCAAGGCACCAGTACAGATGTTAATCGCAGATGCGGTTTCAGAGACACGATTGATACTTTTGCAGTCATTTCAATCCTAGAATCAAACTGTTTCTGTATTTCATATCCAGTAACGATTCTTTTCCGAGGTTCGTCAGTGAATGTTTAGAAAACATGCAATTCCAGAAAGCGCACTAAAATGATACAAAAACTTATTTCGCGAAAATTAGGCTGCCAGAAGTCTAATTAAGCCAAACGCTATAACTAGGAATCAGGATATTAGATTTTCAGAATAAGCTGACGTATAAAGGGACAGTTGGCGTCCCTTCGCGCTGTTATCCATCCCTTAGCGCTCTTTGTCAGTCTCAAAATGCACAGTATGCGTACTGTAACCGAGACTAAGACATTTCTCTGCGAGCCTCCGGTAGAAACAACTACCGTTTACGGTCGCGTTTACTCCAGCGGCTCGGGCGTCGTAACCGCTTACGATGCTGACTGTGAGAAGAAAGTAGTATCAACTGATGGATGGTATTGTTGTCAATGTGCACCGACCGTAATCAGCTACGTCCCCTGTCCTGATGACAACAGCCCTTATGTCTGGGGATTCTATGAGAAAATCGACGTTTCCGTGAGCGTGGATGTCGATATCAAAGTAGAAGTCCCCGTAGTAGTGACTGTTATCCCTACTACCGCTGCTAGAACGGACGTTCCGACTAACACTGCTGCTGTTACTGGAACCTCGAACATCGTCGTATCTGAAAGTTCGACCAGCACTGCATCTGAAACTGCATCAACTGATGCAGAATTATGCAGTTCAATTCCTTCGTACACTCCTGGAGTGGTTTATGCAGTAGGATACGATACTACCGCTGAAGACTTCGAGTATGTTGCCAGTGGTGGATACAGATCCGCAGTATCTACCCCTCTTGATGCATCACTTGATAGCTCTGGTATAATTGTCCAAGGAACGACTTACCAGCCTTTAGTCGAACTGATGTTCTTTGCGAGCGGTACGTTTGAGATTTCACAGCTTGTTTCGAATACTGATTCTGCGTATGGATATATCTTTGTTGGCCAATTTGCAATGACATGTAGTGACATCAAAGAAATTGGCACCGGAGGACAGGTGTACAATGGATCCTTGGACGGCGGTTGGAATGTCAACGCGGAGTTCAGCGGTCAGTGGTATCCGATCAGAGTGGTTGCTTCAGAAGCGATTGGTTTTGGTAGGAAAAGGCAAGTTGGACAACTCACAGTAGGTATGTCTGGCCAGTATGATGTTGTTGGTGAGTTAGCGCAAAGTTCTACAAGTTCGGTTAGCTCGGTGAACCCTGCGAGTTCACTCGTCTCCTTCAGTTCTGTTAACCCTTCTACGAAATTGAGTTCAGCTGACTCGTCTATCTATATGGATTCGACTAAATCTAGCAACTTGATTAACCATACTGCTTCGCTTAGCTCTGCTGCTTCAACGTATTCGGTTATTGCTGACAGCTCACTTTGTCTTGCAAGTTCTCTTTCGTCTGAGGTATTCAGCACTGTTCATTCTGGAAGCTCATCTAGCTCTGTCACATACAGCGTCCCTAGCTCTGAAAGTTCTTCTGTTGCTAGTTCCGAAAGCTCTTCCAGTTCGTCTAGCGTGTCCAGTTCTTCCAGTTCTTCCGAATATGTCGATGTCTATTGCACTGTGCAACCATCAGGAAAGTCTAGTGTTTATCATCGTGTAGTATATACAGGTGTGGATATCTCCTCATATACACCTAAACAGGTTGCAAACGGAGATTACAGGACGGCGGAAATCTCTGAAACAGTCAGCGTTTTCATAAATGAAGGCTATACCTTCCTATTAGTAGGTACTGCCGCATTGGATGTGAAGGAAGTGATGGAAGTGACATTGTACGTGCAAGGCCCAAACATGTTGCTAAATGTATCACAAACTACCGGTGATATGCCTGAAAATTCGTTCTACGCCTTTGTCGGACCCAATGCCATGGATTGTACGGACATCAATAAAATAGGCACCGGAGGGTACAGTTCGTCTACGCCTGGCGGCAGCGATAGCTGGTCTATTTACTACGATCTTAGTCAAGCCGACGCGTGGTATCCGATACGTGTTGTAGCCTCTCCGGTGTTTGATTTTGTCTATAATATCGATTTCCAGATCTATTTCGAGTCGGAAATTATTGCGATAGCTAGTGGCTAAGATCGTGGTATTTAAGCAGTTGGTGGATTAGTATGTCGAAATGGGTCCCGCATAGTCGTCAAGCAGTATAGTATAGTTGAAGAAATTGATTTTGTTTAGTAGCGCCAGACTTTCCTTAGCTGATTCAGCCGCATTATACTGCCAATAATATGTACTTCAATGCACTTCTTGTACACGTTAAAATCCAACACGACAGTTTTGGAACTGTAAAGCTATTATAGTTCTTCGCTGTAGTTTTAGATTGCACACTGTGTACATTGTAACTGAGACGAAAACTTATCTCTGCGAGCCGGCGGTAGAAACGACAATTGTTTAGGGTCGTGGTTATTTAAGCAGTTCTGACGTAGAATGAGAGTAGAAAATTGTCTCGATCGATACCTGGTACCGTTGTCCATGTGCTCCAACTGTCATCAGTCATGCTCTTCGTCCCGACGAACAAATTTATAGTGTGGGTATTCAATGAGGAGAACAACGTTTCTGTGAATGTTGATGATAGTGTAGAACCCCCGTAGCAGTAACCGTCGTCGCCTCTACCGCTTGTACAACTGGTAGTATCGCACTTCTAAAACGCAGTCAGATGATGCAAGACTATGTAATTCTATGCCACCGTTCACTGTTAGTGCGGTACACGTAGCATATGATACCACCGCTGAAGACTTCGAGTATGTTGCCAGTGGTGGATACTGATCCGCAGTATCTACCCCTCTTGATGCATCACTTGGTAGTTTTGGTATAATTGTCCAAGGAACGACTCACCAGCCCTTGGTTGAACTAATGTTCTATGCGAGCGGCACGTTTGAGATTTCACAGCTTGTTTCGAATACTGATTCAGCGTATGGATATATCTTTGCTGGCCAATCTGCAATGTCGTGCAATTACATCAAAGAAATTGGCACCGGAAGACAGGTGTACAATGGATCCTTGGACGGCGGCTGGAGTGTTAACGCTGAGTTCCGCGGCCAGTGGATTCCGGTCAGAGTGATTGTTCCACGAGCGATTGATTCTCGTAGAAAACGGCAAGTTGGACAGATAGCTGTGGATACGACTGACCAGTAGAAAAGTTGGTGAACTAGCACAGGCCATTGCAAGTTCGATAAAACTATTGAGATACTCTGCATACTTCAATAGTGTATTGCCTTCCGATAGATGGTCAGCTAATTCGGTGAGAAATTATTTCCATGAACACCACTAAGTCATTGACTTCTGCTTGTTCAAATAGTTTTCACAGTGCAAACAGAATTGTTAACTCAATTGTCTCTGACAGCGAGGTTAATTCAGTTAGCTCTGAGAGCTCAATTGTCTCAGAGAGCATGGTAAATTCAGCTAGCTCTAGAAGTTCACATAATTCAATTAGTTCAGCTAGCTAACCTCAGCCTTATTGCACGACGCAACCACCTGGCTATTTATCTGGTTGCGCCGTTGGGACTTAAGCAGCAGATGTTACCTCATATACAGAAAAGGAGATTGCGAATGGACGATACAAATTAAGATCTGCTGGCGGACGGTTGCGCATACAGGCCAGAGTAGTTCGCTGGTAGTATCAGCTGGTAGATCGTACATGCTCGAACTGTTGTTTTATGTGGAGGGCCCAAACACTTTGAATAGTATGTCACAAGTTTCCGATATTACGCTTGAAAATTCATACTATCCTTTCATCGGGAGCCTTGCTATGGAGTATAATGACATGTTATCAATAGGACCACAGGGGCATATCGCCTTTAATTCTGGAGGAAGTGCTTAAAATAATCAAGCATGACCTCAGTGAAGCAAACATGTCGTATCCCATACGCGTTGTGGCTGATCCTGATGGCAGGAAGAAGTTCACAATGACCTTTGCATCGATCATCACTGCATTTGTTTAAGGTAACCAATTATAACATCATTAGTACACATGAAGCAGTGATATGACCACTCATAGAAACTTTTTATGACACATAGTAGTATTGGTAGAAGTAGTCACCATCTTGAGAAGTTTGGCGTCTTGTTGAAGTGAAGGTGGCCAATAGAGAAACTTGGTGTGGTTGCCAAGGGCAAAATTACTGAGACCTGTCGCCGGCATCTGCAGGTAAACAACAGAACCGGCATGTCTGACGATACAGAAGGACTTGGAGACCTATTTGCGGACCCTGAAGGGTTCTATGCGAAACCTCCACCTCCGAAGTTTGACGTGTTTGAGCGCGACATCATGGTGGCGAAGGACTCGCCTGTGAAGTCGGTGAAAGTGCGGCTTGTTGGCAAGAGTCCACTGTGGGGCCATTTGCTGTGGAACGCGGGCAAATCGTGTGCACGGTATATAGATAGGCACAGTGATCGTTTGTGTGCCGGTAAGACTGTGCTTGAACTTGGTGCTGGCGCCGGCGTTCCAGGGTTAGTGAGTGCTATCACTGCATCAAACGTCGTGCTGACAGATTACCCTGATCCAGACCTGATCGCGAACCTGAACGAGAATGTGGCGTTTATGAGCGCGGATATTCAAAAGCGGCTGAAAGTGTGTGGCCTGATATGGGGCAATGAAGTTGACGAGATTGTCGCTGCGAACAATGGCAACAAGTTCGACTTGGTCATCCTGGCAGACCTCATATTTAACCACACCGAGCACGACAAGCTGCTCAGGACTATAGAGCGCACAATATCGGACACAGGTGTGGCAGTAGTGTTTTTTACACCGCATAGACCACATCTGCTGCACACCGACCTCGCATTTTTCGACAACGCCAAGACGCGCGGGTTCACCGTCAGACAGGTCGCCGAAGAGACATGGTCGCCCATGTTCACTGAGAAGGAGGACCCGAACACGGCCCAAATACGAAGTATGGTTTACGGCTACGAAATATCTAAATAGAATCAACGAATTAACGAGCACTACATTGCTTTCATGTACTAGCAGCAGCATGTGAAGAACCTCGCTGTTCACCCACTACCTAACCCTACCTGTCGACATGTCCTGGGTTGACCAGCTTGACGTAAAACTGCATCAGACGCGCATCGCAGCCGATCAAAACAACGGGAACGGATTGTTCGCCACCGAGGATGTCGCAGAAGATACAGTCCTTGTCGAAACGCCACTCTCATCGCTGATCGCCACTCCGTCTACTGGCAGCTCTGTCCAGGAGATAGTTGACCTCGCGCACACGCTTCAGGACCTCGCCACCAACACTAAATGGTCGCAGTACATAGCACTGCTCCCCACAGAACCAATTAATCCGCTAGGCTGGGATGCCGACAAAATCCAACAGGAACTCGACGGTTCGTCTATCGCGCGCGCCGTCGAGGGTATCCGGGCCGCCGTACCGCAGGACCTCGCTCTCCCCGCACAATGGGTTATGTCTCGCGCGCTCGAACTGCCTACACCCATACCGCAACGAGCAATCGTGCCAGGCATCGACATGGCCAACCACAGCGACTCGCCAAACGCACGGTACGCGCTTTCTGCGAACGGCGAGTCTGTGCAGCTCTTATCCACTACTAACATCGCCAGCAACACAGAGATCTGTATTTCCTACGGCGATCGCGACATGAATGAGTACCTGTTCAACTATGGGTTTATCCCGAAGCACAAACGCCGAATCTCGGTGCCGTTAGATGATCTGCACTACTACCCTCTGGACTTGCTCCAAGACGAACCTGCCGGACTCCGGTTAAAGTTTGCATACTATACCGCCAAACACGGGACGCCTACAGTGACGTACGATTCCTCTGGATGGCACTCCGATTTCCTGCTCCTGCTTGCAGTCGGTGAACTCGACGGTTTAGACATAGTCGAGGACACTGCTGCTCAGGCTGCCGACCCCGATCCCGAGGCAGAACATCTGCAATTGCTGTTACAAGGTCGTATAGTAGATCTCACCGACCCAGATTTTGCTGCATTCAGAGTTCGCGCTACACCAATAGCCAAAGCTATAGCCGAAATTTATTTAAATTCGGCCAATAATCGCAGTCTTTCTGTGCTAACTGGTGCCGAACGCGATCTTATCCAAGAGGTCTTCTCATAACCTAAACAAAACTTTGGACCAATGGAAACCGTTGAAGTCCTTTGTGACTTCTTGGCGGAACCAATCAAAGCGCAGCAATCGGTTAGCCGGCATCAATAGCGGATACCATTTTAGCAAGCATCACAATTATATAAAGCACCACCTGAGATGAGTTATTGGCATTCTATACTCTGTTCCAATACCCTTTGGACTACTACACGCTGTCGGCTTGTTATTCTCAGTTTAATTCGCCAATCATTGCTCTTACGGCACAATCTGATCTGACATATGACCGCGGACGACAACGAAGTGCAACAGTGCCAAGCGGGCCAGAATGACTCTGAAAAGCATTTGACAATAGACCCCTCTCTCTCAGCTTTATCTACGGCTAACCAACCGGCCCTGCATCGCGCCACGTCGCATGTTGAGCCCGTGGATGCCATGAACTTCCCGCTAGACATCGACATCGAGAATCCTGATGTCGATGTGGCCGAGTACGTCGCCGAAACAGACTTGGGTTATATCAAACGGCCAGATGGTGTCAAGCTTGTCACTTTCAAGACCCACGACAAAGGCGATCCTCGACAATGGTCCACAACAAAAAAGTGGCTCATAACGCTCGGTGTTGGATTCACCTGCTTCATCGTCGCTCTTGGTTCTGCCATTGTCACTGGTGATCTAGAAGGACCAGCGGAAACTTTCAATGTATCCATGGAGGTCTCTATTCTACAAATGTGCCTGTTCGTGGTGGGATTCGGTGTAGGACCAATGGTTTTTGCACCCATGTCTGAATTGCTGGGCCGTCGCATAATATACGCTTCTACATTTTCTGTCGCTGCTATATTCGTTATCCCATGTGCTGTGGCTCCTAATATTGCTACTCTTATTGTATGTCGCCTGATTGATGGTATCGCATTTTCGGCGCCCATGACGCTTGTAGGAGGTACACTGGCCGACATGTGGAGCGAGAAAGACCGAGGTGTCGCTATGGCTGTCTTCTCATGTGCACCTTTCCTGGGTCCTGTCATGGGCCCCCTTATTGGTGGTTTCATTGGCATGAAGAAAGGCTGGAGATGGATTTACTGGGTTTTCTTCATATTCTCTGCGGTTACTGCAGTACTGGTGACGATGATTCCAGAAACCCACGCGCCAACCATTTTAAAGCGAAGGGCTAAACAGCTGCGCAAGGCGAACAACGACGATTCATACAAGACCGACAAGGAGATTGCACCGTTATCTGTTAAGCAGCTCATGAAAATATCGTTTACTAGACCCTTCACACTGCTTTTCGGCGAGCTAATTGTGTTCTTGCTGACTATTTACATGTCAGTCATCTACGGCCTCATTTACATGTTTTTTCTTGCGTTCCCTATTGTTTTCCAAGAAGGCAAGGGCTGGAATGCCGGTTTGACGGGATGCGCTTTCCTTGGAATTGCAGTTGGCACGATTATAGCTGCCTTCCTTTCGCCGTTTGTGAATAAAGACTACAACAAGCGAGCCAAAGTGTATCTTGACCAGGGCAGATACCCGCCTGCCGAATTGCGTCTTATTCCTATGATGTTTGGGTGCTGGACTTTGCCAATTGGTTTATTCATATTTGCATGGACGTCTTATCCGCATCTTCCGTGGATTGCGCCGGTTCTGGGAGCGTTTCCTTGTGGTATTGGATTCACTTTACTATACAATTCTGCAAACAATTACATTGTTGATTCGTACCAGCACTACGCAGCGAGCGCATTAGCAGCTAAGACATTCTTGCGATCCTTTTGGGGAGCTGGTGTTACATTGTTTACCATCCAGATGTACCACAAGTTGAATCCGCGTTGGGCATCATCGTTGCTTGCTTTTATAGCGCTTGCATGCTGCGCGATTCCGTTCACCTTCTATATCTATGGCGCAAAGATCCGTTCGTATTCGAAATACGCGTACTCGCCCGAGGATACAATTGCTGAAGCTAAATCGCATCCTGTTAATTAGCTTTTAGAGTGAGGCGCGATCGTCCGGAGCGGCCCGTCCACTCGAGAGCATAGGGTCTCGCGCGACCGGAACTGAAGGAATCGAAGACTATCTGGAACGCACGTGGAAGTTTACCTTGAAAACGATATTGTGTGATTGCAAGGCTTTTTGTAAGGCGGCTTGCATACTGGTGCGCATTCTGGGAGACTAGACCGCTTTGCGATGCGGGGTGGAAGCGAGTAACGAGTGGCTCATGTGTTCTAATGATCTGCTGAGTCGAGAAATCCAGCGTCCGCGCCAATCATCGTGCGGATCGCCGTCGTTAAAGTTTCTGGGGTAATGCGGGAGAACAACGTTTGGACGGAGGAGTGCTCGGGCCAAAGATCATGACCAATTACAAAACTAAGTTTCACCAAGATCACACATCGAACGATCTCCGCATTAAAACTCGCTCGCTGTTCACCGGACTGCCTTGCGGCAATTGACACCACAAATCTCTTGTAATACAAGTCACAATTGACTGTTCTATACAAGTCTGTATCCGAATATCCTAATTCAAATATAAATAACAACTAGGCGGCGGTCGTTTGCGAGACTGGGACAAGTCGTCCAAGACTAATTTGCCCCGTCAAAGGTTATCGTCAACTTCTTGTTATTTCTCTCCTTTCTTTAATGAACTCTGAAGACGGAACCACGCAAGGTTTAGGGCTCCCCACCTTCCCGATATAGCTATGTGAGCTCTCACGCAGAAACGCGCTGTTTGCATAGAAAGTACGTCAGTACAGTGCGACTTCCAGTCGCTAAGAGCAGACTAATCGATCGGCAGCCGAAGGCCATACAGCGATTTGACAGGTTTCGCGTTAGTTCTGCTCGTACCGCGGACGGAACAAGCCGTTTGGAACATCCTGGATCATCGTAAGCGTCCGCGAACGACAGTCTAGGCAATTGCGCTTAATAGACAACCAATCGTAACCGCTTTGCAATTGAATGAACATGCATAGCAGAGTCCGGATGAGATTAGTGCGAAACTCCGCAAGGCTGCATCATTGAAGCGAAACGGTAATTCTGGCTGTTGGACGACGGCAACTGGAGAGCCGGTATCCAAATCGGGAAAGGAATAAAAGAATGCGTAAGTTGAATGAAAAAGTTTTATAAAGGCTAAAAAGTGTTGAGACCCAATAATAAAAAGCGCATTTAGGGTGAGGGTATTTACCCCAGATTTTAAAGTTGCTAGGTTGCATCCTGTTATGGGTTTATGTTGTGGCTCGGATTATCTTACTAGCACTGTAACAGACTCTAGGAACCGCATTCGTGAAGAGGGGCTATTTTAATAACGGCCAATATAAACCCCTACAATCCCCTTGCTTTTTATATACGGCATCTGCACATTCGTAGCGCACGATACTGTGACGTTCATTGCTGCTTTAACTTGTGTATCTAGTACTCTGCTACTAGCTCCTGTGAACTGACCCCACAAATACTCCTGTGCAGCCACAACAACCAATCGCGTTCCCCCTGGACCGCATTTTTCACGCCACTCGTACGACAATACCACTGTACAACTACACTTTGTAACTCATTGAACAAACAACAATGCCTGACGGTGCACAGTCCTGGTAAGTATATCTCGCCCGGACCTGGTCAAACTCACCAAGTCCCAGGCCAGGGCCCGCGCCTCCCTCTGCACGTCTCTTTCTCCACACCTGCCACCGCATGTTACTAACTTGTTTACCAGGAAAATGATAAAACCACCAGGTGCCATGACTGAACGCATGGCCCAGGCGTGCGACCGCTGCAGGTCGAAAAAGGTCAAATGCGACGGTAAACGGCCCGCATGCGGCCAATGCGCTGCTGTCGGTTTCGACTGCAAAGCCACAGACAAACTCTCCCGCAGAGCGTACCCGCGCGGGTACACTGAATCCCTCGAAAAGCTCATCAAGGAGCTAGAAGATAAAAACCGCGAACTCAAGAAGCTCCTCGACGAGAAGGAAGATCGTCTTGATCGCGCTAGCATGCTAGACTCAGCTGCCACTATGAAATACACCGCCGGCAAAAATCGTAAAACAACACTCGATTCTGTCGGACCGGATGCCGCTCAACCTGCTGTCTCGCTCATTATGCGGGAAACATCATCACTTGCATCCGACGGAACTTTCGAAGGCGCGAGTTCCGGTCGCACTTTTGGCGAACTATTCACCAAAAAGATCGGCGAGAAGTACTCGCGGCTGTACGTTCTCGCAGGAAGACTGTTCGAGCAGCCGCAGTCTGTCAGACATTCTAATAATTTCAAGGTTTCAGATCACAAAGGCGGACTTACTCCCCTTCCCTCTAGGGCAGTGGTCGACCCGCTAGTGCACAGTTATTTCCAGTCCTGGGAACTGTTCCCGGCATTACACGAACCTTCATTCTACACGGCTCTAAATTACGCTTATTCAGACCCCAAATTTGTCGATCCAGCCTTTAATGTCCTGCTAAATCTCGTCTTGTCGATATCTTCGCGATCCTGTCGGACTTCAAACCCATTTGAACAGGTTTGGCAGCAGGACATCGACCAGGTCCTCAAGACACCCACTCTTCTTTCGCTCCAAATAGCCATTCTGGCCCAAATCGATCTTGCTTTAGTAGGAGCTACCTCTGAAATGCATCACTACAAAATGATTGCTGTTGGGCTCGTGTCCCGCCTAGGCCTCAACCAATGCCAGAAGGCTTTCGAATTCCCTATCGTTGAGAAGGAATTGCGACGAAGAGTTTTTTGGTGCACCTACATTT
This sequence comes from Tortispora caseinolytica NRRL Y-17796, assembly GCA_001661475.1. Taxonomy (NCBI): domain Eukaryota; kingdom Fungi; phylum Ascomycota; class Trigonopsidomycetes; order Trigonopsidales; family Trigonopsidaceae; genus Tortispora; species Tortispora caseinolytica. The sequence continues at coordinate 2,590,671 of KV453841.1, forward strand.
TAGACTGTGTTTCTAGTGCCGCATTGGGTACGCCAAGATCCTTGCATGATGGCAGCCTGGAATGCGCCATTCCTTCAGACGTCGACGACCTGTTCATTGCCGATGATCTCACCAGATCCAGTGAGAATCCTAGCGACGGCACGCACACGCGCATTTTCTCCTTCTTAAAGCTAATCGAACTTGCAAAAATTCAGGCCCGTATACTCGATGACTTTTACCTACCTGTGAACCGCACGCAATATATTCAGAACATCCACACACTCGAAGACGATCTGCACGCCTGGCGTGCGTCGCTGCCGTCTGACATGAAACTCGAATTTCTTGACGATAATGTCAAAGCCGACCCTAACATCAGGAATAGCGCAGTAATGCTATGCATGTCGTACCAGTACACGAAAATGCTGCTGCACCGACCGCTGCTATGTACAGAACTGCCTGACATTAAGTCTTCGTCGCTAACAATGCTTTTGAAGTCAGCTAAGAGTATTGCTCAGCTACTTGCGTTTATCAGAGACCTGGAGAAATCTGGATCTTCGTTCAGGTGGGCGTTCCCGATGTCGCTGGCCCGTGTTGCTGGTACGTGCTGCTTGACTATTCTCTACGGAGCGATTGACTACCCGAAAGATGGTACGTTGATCAAAGACGCTCGGAAACAAGTATACACATGCCTGTCGTGTATCCTGGATAATCCTGGGCTGACGGCAAACGAGTACCAGCACCTCGAGAAACTGTGCGACAGTGTATTGGGCATGGAAGATAGTTCGCACGACGACTTGCCTCTGCCATTGAACCAGATGCTGCCGTGTGGAGACTTGAGTCGACAGAACACTTCTTCATTGGCGAGCTACCACCAGCTGAACATGTTTCCAACTCCGCCGTCGTCGTCTGCTGGCGAAATACCTGCTGCGCGGTTGGACATGGGTCCGGAGAACATGACATCGCAGGAGAAGTCGCTTGAACTGGCCGGCCATAAGTTTGACGACTTTAATCTGCAGTCGAGCATGGGGATTGGTGAGCCTAAGGGCAACCGAAACCTGCTTGACACGATAGATATGAGCGGCCAGTCTGCTAGTGGAAGCAGTGCGGCTGTGGAGTCAAAGCGGAGTATTATGAGTTGGGCTAATCGGGTGCCGCCGCCGAAATTGAACGAGTCTGCTGCGGTGCACGACGACAGTGCACAGCATGACTGCCTGCCTGCAGAGCGGTACCTTGAGAGTCTTATGTCGCTGATGGATGACCACCGGTCTGCGTTCAAGTTTGCTTCAGATATTAAGCCTTCGGGTGGGGTGCGGCTGGCGGATCTGGAGGGCGGCGGCGCGAGTGCAATGACGCGGCGCGTTCTATCGGAGGAGCTGCATGAGAATATTGAACGGCCTGCGAGCAATGGTCGGTTCTGTTCAATTTCTGAGGGTAATTGGATTGTTTGAAATATAATATGACCATGCACGATACGATATTACGTAGAATGTAGAACAGAATACTTAATAGTTAGTGCTTAGTACTCAATAGCATATCTACCCACCGATATGCCACTTATTGTAGTGACAGGGTACCCTTGCAGTGGCAAAACGAGGCGATCTGAGCAGCTGCGTACACTGTTGGAGGAAGCAGTGGCGAAGGCGGATTTGCCGGTTAGAAAATATAAAGTGCATGTGGTGAACGACGAGATTCTAGGGTACAGCCGAGATCAGTACCGAGAGAGCAAAGACGAGAAGATGATACGTGGAGCAGAGATGAGCGCCGTAAAGAAGTTATTAAGTAAGAGCGATATTGTTATTCTAGATGCACCGAATTATATAAAGGGGTTTAGGTACCAGTTGTTCTGTGAGGCGAAAGCCTTGTCTACGACCTATTGCGTGGTACATGTAGGTGCACCACCAGACAAATGTCGTGAATGGAACACGAAATGGCCACAAGATCTCTTAGACGCGATGATTATGAGGTATGAGGAACCAGATGGTCGGAATCGGTGGGACTCTCCTTGTTTTATTGTGCCGTACTTCGACAAAGATTTACCGATCGATGAAATATGGGACCAGCTGGTCTTAAAAAAACCGCCAGCGCCAAACCAGGCTACTATCCTGAAACCTGCTGCAGAGGCATCATACTTAACGGAATTGGAGGCTCGAACTACAGAAATAGTCAAACTTCTTGCTGAAGCTAGCAAGAACGGCGCTGCGTCGTTCCAGCTGCCGGGGTACGACATCGAAATCGAGTTGCCGGCAAATCAGATCTCTATAGGCACGCTACACAGATTGCGAAGATCTTTTACGGGACTCTACAAGACAAGGACACTAGACATCGATAGAATAGTGCCTGTATTCGGAGAATACTTAAATAACAGTCTGTAATAATACCTAAAGGCAGCCCACGCCAAATAACCGTCTGAAGAACCGATTAATCTTCCTTTTAATGACTTTCTTAGCGTACCGTTCGACATTTGCTTGCATATTAAATCCACTACCATTAGGCTTGTTTTGATTTTGAGAGCCTTGACTATAGCCTTGGGCAGGATGTGAAGCATGACCATAGCCTTGAGAGGGCTGACCGTAGCTTTGATAGCCTTGATAGCCTTGATCTCCACCAGTCTTGCCCTTACCTGGCAGCTGATCAAAAGGCACCTGGCCGCCCGCCGATTTCAAGTCAATCACGATAACGCCGGCATTGTTGTCGTCTATAGAATAACGGAACCCTAGCTCCTTACAGAGCTTCTCAACAGCAGGCTTGAGTTTTTGCACATGGTTCTCCGAATGTATGCCTTTTCCGACGATCGCCTCCAGATGGTCGTCTCCGCGCGCCTTGGCTGCACGGATTCGCACTGCTAAGTATTCTTCGGCCTCTCTTACGTATAATCCATGAAGATCGATCTCGTCTGGATCTGAATCGGCATTGTTTGCACGAAACACAAATTCGGCCGCTTGCCGGTTGTATTCATTCATTTTCTGCTCATGCTCGGCTGCTTTTTGGCTGTATTCCTTCGCGGCTACATGGTCGTCTGCACGATATGCGGCTTGTGATTTCTCCGAGAATAACTTCTTCTGTTCGTACTCCGCATTCGCAGCGTCTCGCAGCTTCTTGTATTTAGTATCATCGGCATGGTTGTAATCCAGTCCAGGCTTGAATATATCTACAAAAGGGTTAGTTCAGGGTACCCTGCTGTACGTGTGTACTTACGCGATAGGAAATCCGCCATTGCTGTCTACTAGTCCTGCGAGAACAATGCTCTTAGCGATTTAGCCCTTTCAGCGTTTTCAGCTATTATGATCGTTTTTTGCGTCTAAGTGGCGGTAAAAGACTTGTCCAAAACAATAGCAAAGACAGAAGCAAGTTCAGTGACAGTTGGACCCCGACCTTGTGGCAGACGAAACTGATCAATCAGAGGCGTCCGTTTGCAAACCTTATTAAAGCTATCTGCCCTTAAGGATCTCGCTGAACGACGAAGATCCCTAAAGGACTGATCGGAATAGTAGAACTTGCGTAGAGCGTATATGCGCATTAGACCATATGCAAAGGCATGCATGTATCTGTACCTGTATGTACCTGTATGTACAAGTTGCATGTACAAGTACTTTCATGTGCGTATAAGCACATGCACACACATGAACGTAAATGCAAGCACATGTAGCGCCTGTTCTATTGTAAAGCAGAAGAACTTGTCGAGCACCCTGGCGCCTAGTATCGAGTATCCTCAAGGGCTTGACCGCACCCTGCCACGGTTCCTGCTACAGCTATACGCTCCTGGCGCCAAGTTGCCAGAATCTGTATCGAAAGGGACCATCGTCAGTTATTATATAATTCATTTCACAACTGACAATAATCCGCAGTTTCTCGCCACTTCTCAATAATGTCTGAACATAGCGCAGAAACAGCTATACCGTCCCCAAACCTGAATACCGGATCGGTTAACCAGAAGGGTAATGAAAGCCTGATCATGCTATCTAACCTCGCAATATCTCAAGGAAACCACACCGAGGGTCACGATATACGTCCATACAACAACTATAAAGAGCACAGTCACGACCAGTCCACACAGCAGGCGCATCCGCCCTGCTGGGATCACTACGGTAGACAGGCCGGATCTCCAGAAAGCCAGCAGACACTCAACCCATCAAACGAAGACACAAATGACAAGGAACTTAAAGGCGGACAGGATTCACATTCACACTCATCTGACGCGTCACCGGAAATGTTCTCAAGTTCGCGTACTGCTGCATCTCATAGCCCAGAACATATCAGTCAGAATTGTACAGGCCAGCAATCCGCACCGAACCACGCCAACTTCCTCGCTAACAGGTACGCGCCAATGATGTATATGCCACAAGCGTATACGGCGAACATGCACTTCGCCTCTGAGCTACATGCTAAAGCCGCCTGGCCCATGTACTATCAGAGCTACACGGCGCACTCCAATGGCCAGCCGCAGCCGCCGCCTCACGTTTCCGCTAGTACTGGTCCCTCGCATACAGCGCAGTACCCGCAATACAACGCGTCGCCCTACTGGCACCCGGGCTCCGCTATGCCTATTCCTGCAAATCACTGCTACATGCACAGTAATAGCCCCGCGTTCACTACCCCGGCGTACACGCCGATGTATGTCGGAGCAAGTAACACCAGTGCGAACGTAGTAGCCGAAAATCAGTACAGCGGGGCAGACGCTAGTAGCCACTACGGCAAGACGACACAGGCACGCGTGTCAAAGTACGCCAAACCATCGTACGATGTGCGCGGTTACGAGTCGAAGAAAACAAAAGCGAAATTTAACCACAAGTTCACTGCAGAGGAAGCGTTTGCAGAATTCTCGGCGTCGGCAGCAGAGAATCTGAAGAAAGTTGTCGGCGAGCTAAACACCGAAGAGAAATTCGCATTGAACCCGTCAACCGGGTATGGTGGAAACACGCACAGCGATGGCACAGACGCTATATGTTTTGCCGAAGTTGCGTACGGGTGCAGCCAGCCGCTCAATGAGGTAGAAAAGTGGGCAAAAAGCACTCTGTCGAGGGAACTTGACTGCCAGGAATGGATACAGGACGTTGTACGGCAAAGAGCGGAGCTGTCGGGAAAAGAGTCGTCGCCATTAAAACGTCTGAACCAGTGGTTAAAGTGGTGGTGGACAGACGTTGCAGCTCGACGCACGGATCTAGACGACAGGAACGCTTGGGGCCGGAAGACGAACTTGTCGCTGTCGTGGCAGAGCAAGTATGGTGTGACAGATTCAGTAGTGCATGCGCGTCTAAGGCAATGCCGTCGCGTATGGAAGCTGCAGAATGCGTTCGGGTGGCCAACGCTTGTGTTGGCGGCGTTTGCGGAAGTAGTGCCTGGTGAGTCTTCCAGGCAGAGGAAATCGCATCTCGAGAGGGTAATTGACGCGACACAAATCAAAACAGCTGAATGGGAACGATTTTTTGATATGATTCAGCAGAAGAAAGATGAGATTCATAAGATAGTATTGGAATGCGGCGGGTATGATGGGATTCGGAAGGTACTTGAAAGAGCAGTCGATCTACCACCAGGGTCGCTAAAGAGTCTTCCTATGGTGTATCCATTTGACTGCGTTGAATAGAGTAACAGATAGTGTGTATGTAATAGAATGAATGTTATAGTTCATCATGTTGGGGTTCTAAAGTGTCAGTAAGTACTTTAGTTTGAATTTGTGTCTCAGTATTAGTTTCAACAGAGTCAGTTTCAGTAGTATTGAGATTGATAATATCTGTCACTATAGTGTTAGTCTGTATACTATTCGACATCATTATATCTGAACCAAATCTAGTTTCATACACAGTCTGTGCCTGAGTTACCGTTGTATACACTTTCTGAGTCTGAGGCGATTTCGAGAATTGTAAAATGACAAGCAATCCCAGAACGAACAGGCCAATAAGAGCCAAGTATGCACCATAGATATAAAACACACCTAATGCTTGTCGTTTGCGATAATCTTCAAGTTTTTTTGCCGCCGAACTAATCTGATTTGCGTTGTTTTCTATACTTTCATGTGCCTTTTCCGAGACTTCTCTGTCGATCTCGAGCTGACTGCCGAACGCCAACGCGCTCTCTTTCAATGCGACGCCTGTTTTCAATAATTCTTCAGACAATTCATCCTGAAGGCTCTGGTGTAATAATATTTTCTTCTCGGGGTCCTCGACAGAGCGTAAAAATTCGTCTTTTTGTGCTTCCATTTGGTATTCACAAGAAGGTTCCCAAGTAGTAAAGAGCCATTACTAAGGCACTAAATACAAGTGCTACCAATTTGCTATTTATAGTCATATACGTACTATCTTTATTGATTATACACCTTTAATGCTTTTACCGAAGTGAAACTATTGTTAATGAATCTGACTGGAATTTGAAAAGAAATGCCGTACAAATACTCGAATTAGTCGCGGTCCGCGGTTACCACAAAACACACCTACAGAATGTCATTTATCTAGTTCAGAAAGATCGTAAATTTGATTCTCCATGGATATTATCTGGCAAGCATTAACTAATTGTATCATCCAGTGCCAGTTTCTTTGATATTATTTAAATGGTGGAATTATATTGCACAATACTATATCACTGGCCTTTTTAGATGTCACGATATAAGCCACTGCACTTGATTGCAAGACTTCTGTGTACCACCAGCAATGCTTACAAGGGTCACCACCATCGGTATTTCTACTACGATATTGACAGTGACAATCACAGAAATATCACTTTTATTATACAATCCCCATATGTACGGAATACATTCGTAAGGACGAAGAGAATTACTGATGACAGTGGGAGTATATTGACAACACTACCAGGTGTCGATTGAGACGTTTCTGCTCTCAATATACGCTGTAGGTGGTCACGACGCCCGAATTGCTCAAATAACCACGACTCTAAGCAATTATTGTCTCTACCGCCGACTAGCAGATATACGTTCTCGTTTCAATCGCAATGTACATATTGTGCATTCCAAAACTACAGAGAAGAACAATGATAGCATTGCAGTTCCCAGGCTATCGTGTTAGATTTTTAGTATGTACAAGCATATACACTGAAGTATTTATGAATGTGCGTATGTTACACTGAACCGGTTAAGGAAAAGACCCGCGCTACTTAAACAAAATCACTATATTCAACTATACTATACTGCTTAACGACTATGGGAAACACATCCCTTCACACTAATCCACCAACTGCTTGAATACCACGATCTAATCCTCACTAGCTATCGCAGTGATCGACGAAACGAAGTCGATGTCGAAAACCGCAATGTCGCTATCAACCGGCGGACCGGCTACAACACGTATCGGATACCACATGTCGTCTTGACCAAGATCGTAGTTAATATCCCAGAAATCGCCGCCGTCAGGGTTATGCCCACTGTACCCTCCGGTGCCAATTTTATTGATGTCCGTACAATCCATGGCATTGGGTCCGACAAAGACGTAGTACGTATTTGCCAGCATATCGCCAGATTGAGTAATAGTTGCCAACGAGTTCACGCCTTTCACGTAGAATGTCGCTTCCATCACACAAGATGTGACGGGATCGGGAGAGAATGATATATATGGAGATAGAGTAGTGGCACCTTCATTAATAACAACGAGCTCAGTAGTAGGGGGGACGGTGGCGACTCTGTACATTCCGTTTGCAATGTCTTCTGGCGTATAACCGTGGATATCCTCATTTGCGTATACTGCAAGACGATAAACCCCAGGAGTTCCTACTGGTTCCGCAGTGCAATAATCAGCGACAGAGCTGGAAGAGCTGGAAGAGCTGGAAGAACTGGAGGAACTGGAAGAGCTGGAAGAGCTGGAAGAACTGGAGGAACTGGAAGAGCTGGAAGAGCTGGAAGAACTGGAGGAACTGGAAGAGCTGGAAGAGCTGGAAGAGCTGGAAGAGCTGGAAGAGCTGGAAGAGCTGGAAGAGCTGGAAGAGCTGGAAGAGCTTTCAGAACTGGAAGAGCTAGAAAAGCTGGAAGAGCTTTCAGAACTAGAAACAGAAGAACTTTCAGAGCTAGGGACGCTGGATGTGACAGAGCTAGATGAGCTTTCAGAATCAACAGACGAAACAGAACTTGCAAGACTAAGTGAGCTGTCAGCACTAACCGAAATCGTTGATGCAGCAGAGCTAAGCGAAGCAGTAGGGGTAACCAAGTTGCTAGAATCGGTCGACTCTATATAGATAGACGAATCAGCTGAACTCAATTTCGTAGAAGGGTTAACAGAACTGAAGGAGACGAGTGAACTCGCAGGGTTCACCGAGCTAACCGAACTTGTAGAACTCTGTGCTAACTCACCAACAACATCATACTGTCCAGACATACCTACAATGAGTTGTCCAACTTGCCGTTTTCTGCCGAAATCAATCGCTCGTGAAACAACCACTCTGATCGGATACCACTGGCTGCTGCTGAACTCCGCGTCAACGCTCCAGCCGCCGTCCAAGGATCCATTGTACACCTTTCCTCCGGTGCCAATTTCTTTGATGTTATTGCACGACATTGCAGATTGGCCAGCAAAAAGATATCCATACGCTGAATCAGTATTAGACACAAGCTGTGAAATCTCAAATGTGCCGCTCGCAAAGAACATCAGTTCGACCAAAGGCTGGTAAGTTGTTCCTTGGACAATTATACCAGAGCTATCAAGTGATGCATCAAGAGGGGTAGATACTGCGGATCTGTATCCACCACTGGCAACATACTCGAAGTCTTCAGCGGTAGTATCGTATCCTACTGCATAAACCACCCCAGGAGTGTACGAAGGAATTGAACTGCATAATTCTGCATCAGTTGATGCAGTTTCAGATGCAGTGCTGGTCATAGTTCCAGTAGTAGCGGTAGTAGGGATAACAGTCACTACTACGGGGACTTCTACTTTGATATCGACATCCACGCTCACGGAAACGTCGATTTCCTCATAGAATCCCCATACATAAGGGCTGTTGTCGTCAGGACAGGGGACGTAGCTGATTACGGTCGGTGCACATTGACAACAGTACCATCCATCAGTTGATACGACTTTCTTCTCACAGTCAGCATCGTAAGCGGTTACGACGCCCGAGCCGCTGGAGTAAACGCGACCGTAAACGGTAGTTGTTTCTACCGGAGGCTCGCAGAGAAATGTTTTTATCTCGGTTACAGTATGCATACTGTATATTGAAGGAAACAATTGTAGGGGCTAAGATAATAAGCAAGACTGCTATATATATATATATATATACTCAGCAGTTTCCGGAGACTCGTCATTTTCGTAGTTCCATTAATAGCATCATTCCAAGCATCAAGGCTAACAAAAATGAACCGAAAATAGACTTTTGACGTCTATTAATAGATATCTGTATGGGCTATTTCAGCACCATCGAAATTTTGAGCTAACAATATTCCAAAAAAGCAACAAGTTCAATATGTGCATTGACAGTTAATTGCCATGTTTAGAGTACCTGCAAATACATTTCCTGAGCGACTCTGGGATTTTCTGATATCATATGGTGGAGCGATTATTCATTTGGCCTAGCAGAGAACTGTCGGTAGGGGCGCAAGAAGTCGTAATGGGAGGCATATTAACCTTACCTGTTTCCAATAATAGAAGGTAACAATTCCATTCCAGCACAATGTATGCGCATAAATTCTTGGATAAAAGCATTTTCAGAATGGCCGACATGTTACTAATATTAACACCATGATTCAACCCACCAGAAAGAGCCTTCTGAAGCATGATAACCGTCGGTACCCAGAAGCATATAGAAACAGAGTTATCGCGGTTAAATCGCTATTTCTGGATATAGAATATTGGTCTGACTATGAGCAAGATTTGCTGAAATGGAGCAGAGCAGGCATTCTAGGCTGGAATGGTGACGCGAGCAAGACAGCGAAAGGACCAGAAGTCAAAGTAGCGGAAAGATCATGGGAACCTAATGATATAAACGAGGGACGTTTATTTTACGTAGATCCCAAACAGCAATACTCGATTGCGCTCAATAAGCAGCCGTGCCCTGAAGCGTATTGGACCGTATTTACGGTCTTCAGGAATGCGGATGATTTCGTGATAAGCCTGTACAACAATACGAAGGCAGAAGACACGGAGACGGAGAATATGTACGTGACTTTCGGTATGGAGCCCACAACAGGTCAAGTGACAGGCAGTATCGGTAAGTATACAGTAACCAAGGTGACTTTTAAGCGTAACACGGATCCGGGTTTCAAAATCGCGTTTAAAGATCACTTACTGGTAAGCGAAGGTCGAAACAGTGTCGGAACATTTTACCGGGGCGGGAGCAAGGCGTTAGACCACAAGGGAGCAGTGGAGGCCAAAAGAGCGGCGTTTCAGTCGGATACAGATTTTGACAGTATAGGCTCAAAAAAGCACAATTTAGTTTCGCAAAGCGTAAAACACAGCAGTGTATTTACCCGGTTACGGCGGAAGTTTATGTCGAGCAGCATGGCATATATCGACGGGGTGGGGAATCTATGGACGATCAAGCAGGATGGTCCACTGCGAATTCACAACAGGTTAGGTGCAGAAGTTGCGATTGCGTTCCCCATCCAGAACGATGCGCTGCGAGCTGCTGAAATCGCGGTGCCAGTCACAATCAAGCGTTGCGACAAGTTCCTGCTTATCGCCACATTGTCGCTATTTCAGTATCTTTGACCGGCTATAAGCACACGCAATTAGCTCACGTAATCTTAATAATCTAGTTTCCGTAGCCGCCGTCGTCCTATCCCTTCGGCCGCTGGTCAGTGAGAGCGCCCCCGGTATGTCTGGGTTCTCCTCTAGTTGTCTCTGGTATCGTACCATTTCCTGCTCGACGGCCCATTCGAGGTCAGTTAACACCGACGAGACACACAAATTTTTTTCATCACTAATATTAGTTGCAAGGTCTGCAGGATCTGTATAAAGCACAGATTCAGCGTAACTCATTATCCGTTCAACGTCGGACATTGACCTAGTCAAATCGAAGTTGAAGTTGAGCGGTGAACCCTCGACCCTAAAAACGCGTCATTAGATTGACCGCATCCTCACGTCACGCACAGTAGTACAGCGACTTTACAATAAATGCCGCGAGAAATAATCACCCTTCATGCTGGCCAATGCGGCAATCAAGTTGGATTGAAGTTCTGGGAACAGCTGTGCGCAGAGCACGGGCTGCTGGCAGACGGAACGGTCAGAATGGAGGATCTCGGAGACCAAAAGGATGTTTTCTTCTACCAGAGCGATGATACGCGGTATGTGCCTAGAGCCATTCTGGTTGATCTTGAACCTCGTGTAGTCAATAATACGCTTTCTTCGCCTTTCGGACAGCTGTTTAACCCAGAAAACGTGTACATGTCACCCGACGGCAGCGGAGCAGGCAACAACTGGGCTATGGGCTACCACGCCGCGGAGAAGATCCAGGACGAGCTTTTCGATATGATCGATCGCGAGGCAGAAGGGTCAGACTCACTGGAAGGGTTTATGATGATGCATTCTATTGCTGGCGGAACAGGATCCGGCCTTGGTTCCTACATACTCGAGCAGCTGTCTGACCGCTACTCCAAAAAAATCATACACACCTACTCAGTATTTCCTGCGTCTACTCAGGTTTCCGACGTTGTAGTGCAGCCGTACAACGCTGTACTTGCACTCAAACGGTTGATACGGTATGCAGATTCTGTGGTAGTTCTGGACAACACCGCTTTAAGCAGAATCGCTGCTGACAGGTTGCACGTCCAAGAACCTAGCTTCGACCAAACCAATCAGCTGGTATCTACAGTGCTCGCTGCTAGCACGGCAACATTAAGATTCCCCGGATACATGCACAGCGACCTGTCGTCAATTCTTGCAGCATTGATTCCTACCCCTGAGTGCCACTTTCTTACTACAGCCTACACTCCATTCACTGCCGATGTCGTCTCAAACGCCAAAGCTATGCGGCGCACAACTGTTTTAGACGTGATGAGACGACTTTTGCAGCCAAAAAATCGAATGGTGGCAGTACCGGCAGCTACAGCACAGGCAGGCGCCTCATGGGACCCAAAGTACTTATCGATTCTCGACATAATTCAGGGCAATGATATAGACGTCAAGGAAGTGCACCGATCTCTCATTCGTATTCGCGAACGACGGCTAGCGTCATTTATACCGTGGGGGCCTTCCTCAATCCAGGTCGCTCTTTGTCGAAGAAGCCCCGCACTGGGCCAGCAGCAAAACCGCGTATCGGGCGTCATGTTGGCAAACAACTCGTCAGTAGGCCAAGTTTTCACACGCATACTTGATCAGTTCGATCGACTAATTAAACGCCGAGCTTTTGCGGAAAACTACTACAAGCAGCCCATGTTTCAAGGTGAAGACAAAGATGCCGAATTCAAGGATGCCCGAGAAGCGCTAGTGCAAGCTATTGAAAGCTATAAGGCAGTATCGAGTCCTGATTTTCTACAGCAGGATGCTTCAACGCCGTACGCTCAAGTATCATGACCGTAAACGGCTTGTAACTACGTTATGCGCGCAAACAGATAGCGGTTCTACGACACCTGGCGGGATCGATCAGAATAAAATAATAAATTAGGTAATACTCTTCGAATAAGAGCGTGCAAAGAAAGTAGGGTGAGAGGGAATCAGCGAGATTAGCGTTGCTAGCTGACAGCGGGGATGTCCGCCTGGTATGCGTTTTCCTATATTGGGCGAGAAAGCATGAAAACTGTTAAGGTTTGTGGTTAGTCATCTCGCGATATCGCCAGGATGGGAATCATCATCATACCTTTGAAGCCACGGTTTGCTCTTGCTCTAATTTGTGAGCATTCCTTTCGTGGAGTTCCTGCTTGCAATTTTTCAGGCCTCTACAGTTGTGGTGTTCGAGAAGTCTATGCTTTGAACAGAAATGGCCGTCGCAAAATTGGCAGTCCCCAACTAGTCGCAAGGGTGCTGAAGTGCATTTGGACATCGAGCAGCGGGATTTGGCACCGCCTCTTAGCCGAAGGACAAGATGCAAAGTGGACTCTTTCTGAATATTATAATCGGACAGCGTTCTGCCATCTTCTAGTTGTTTACCGGCAAAAATGAGTCTCTGCTGGTCTGGTGGAATACCCTCTTTTTCCTGGATCTTCGATTTGACGTTATCAATTGTGTCTGACGACTCTACCTCTAAGGTGATAGCTGTTACACAGGTTAGTGACTGGCTTGGTTATGGATAAAAAGAGAATTACCTGCAAAATGGATGACTACTAGCTAGTGCAGGACCGTTTCTGATGTGATTTTACTGCATACTTACTCTTTCCTGTGAGTGTTTTGACGAATATCTGCATTTGCCACGGTATTTGATTTGAACTAAAGTGTATGAAGAAGAGTAAAGTGAGGTTAGCAACGTTCAAAGAGGCTATTAATAAGGTAGGTACATCCTTCTGTTCCGAGTTGGGAGTTTCTCAGCCGTGTCATTTCACTTATCTTGGCCAATCAACGACAGTGTTTCTTGTTCCTGCAATGACGACTCCCCTCTCCACCGGTCCCTACAATTTCCGAAAAGCCAGGACCCTCTTAAAGGCTTAGGCCCTGTCGTCCTGCAGTTAACAACCAGCGCTGCGCCTCTAGTTTTTATGTTTTAAAGCTGATTATGTCGCGCTGCAACAGTGCAACTTTCTGCTGGAACATGCAAGAACTCCGTAGAATGTGCACGTGATGCACAAGGTTTGACCCGGCTGACTGCAATAGAGGCAAACGGCAACAAGGCTACCCTGGTGGCACTCGCGACAAGACTTATGAAACCGACTTAGCTTACGAGAAAAAGTTTCATGCAACGTTTGATGCGTGCATGTGTTTCCACAAGGCGAGCCGAGCATGGTGGTCGCGCAGCTAGGCGGCACAATCTGAATTTCGACTGACTGTCTTTGCCTGATTACCCAATCCGGCAGTGATAACCTCTGAACCGATCTCATTGGTGGAACACAGTGGGCAAATTCGCTGCCCACTGACGTCTAGTGCGAGAACTCTGCTCGTAACAAGTATATAAGGACAAACTCTTGAAAATCTGCCGTTAATTCATTCTGCGAGTGTTCGACCTAATCAATCACATTCGCCCAGAACCGAGAACTTCAAATCGCTCTTTGCTATCGCGAAACTCAGAGAAAACATGTCCACAGTCGGAAAACCAGTTATCTGCAAGGCGGCAATTGCCTGGGAGGCCGGAAAACCTCTTGTAGTGGAAGATGTGGAAGTAGGTGCGCCCAAGGCGCACGAAGTGCGTATTAAGCTCGCATATACCGGTGTCTGCCATACAGACGCATACACCCTCTCAGGAGCCGATCCCGAGGGTGCTTTTCCTGTAGTACTGGGCCACGAAGGCGCCGGTATTGTGGAGTCTGTTGGCGAAGGTGTTACAAACGTCAAAGTTGGGGACCATGTTATTGCGCTATACACTCCTGAATGTGGTGAGTGTAAATTCTGTGCCTCTGGTAAGACGAATCTATGTGGCAAAATTCGCGCGACCCAAGGCCGTGGTGTGATGCCCGACGGAACGTCGCGATTCAAGTGCGTTCGAACGGGTGAATCTCTGCTGCACTTTATGGGCTGCTCTACATTTTCAGAGTACACGGTTGTCGCAGACATTTCCGTCGTCGCGGTTCAGCCTGAAGCACCCATGGACCGTACGTGCCTACTCGGCTGCGGTATCACTACCGGCTACGGAGCTGCGACCATTACTGCTAACATCCAGCCGGGTGACAATGTTGCCGTTTTTGGTGCTGGCTGTGTAGGCCTGTCTGTTGTTCAAGGAGCTGCTGCTAAGCTGAAGGGTAAGGGACGTATTTTTGTGATCGACATTAACGACGACAAGAAATCATGGGCGACCAAGTTTGGCGCTACTGATTTTGTCAACCCTACTAAAATCGACGGCAAGCGCATCCAAGACTATTTGGTTGATGTCACCGACGGCGGATTTGAGTGGACATTTGATTGTACAGGTAACGTTGAGGTGATGAGGGCCGCGTTGGAATGCTGCCACAAGGGTTGGGGTGAGAGCATTATCATTGGCGTTGCTGCTGCTGGCAAGGAGATTTCTACTCGACCATTCCAGCTTGTGACTGGTCGTGTATGGAGGGGATGTGCATTTGGCGGTGTCAAAGGACGCAGCCAGCTGCCTGGTCTCGTCCAAGATTACCTTGATGGTGTGCTGAAAGTGGATGAGTTCATTACAGATCGCCGGGGACTTTCTGACATCAATCAGGCATTCCACGATATGCATTCTGGCTTGGCAGTGCGCACGGTACTGGATGTGTCTAAATAGAGTGCTGCGATTGTGGCACGCTGTGTCTGTCGATTTGTTGGGTTATTGGTGATTTAAGGTGATCGATGTAAGATCGACCAATAATTCGATTTTCCGACCGGAGCGAATTGAGATCTGGGCTGGTATTTTTATCTTTTGCGAACCGTATCAGCCGTACGATTCTTAAAACGAAAAATGTCCGTACGAAGTTAGCGGAGTATTTTTATACGATTAGAGTTTATTCTGAATTTGGTTTTTGCTTCTTTCGTTATAGATTTAATTTATCGGAATCTCTATGTTTACAGATGAAGAGGCTGCTCGATATTTATTTCAATTTGAACAGAGCACATTATCTGATACAGCGTCGATAATGTTGAATCGAAATTTGTGAAAGCTGCTGCTCCATACTACAAGTGTGTTTCAGAGATGTACTGCTAAGATATTTGCGAAAACCGTTTTCATCTGGTCTCAAAGAGAAGTCAAATAAGATTAAACTTTTGATCGAAATCTTCGACATTTAGGCCGTTCCAGTTTAGCTACGAGAATTTCCCACCTCTTCAATAGCTTTTTTACTACTTTTAAATCTTGTAAGCGGATTGGGCCTGATTGTAGCTCCCTATATTACAACCATTTAACAGCTTGTCCAGCAGTATAGCCCCACCAAGCCGGTTATACCTACTAAATTGCGACAATTCGCCCCAAGTCAGTGAAATCGATTATTTTAGCTCCAATCTGCCCACTGCAGCAATGTTTTGCTCCTATGTATTGTGGGCTCGTCCTGCTTTGATACTCATTCAATCGGTTCTTTCGAAAACCTTAATTTTAGCATTTTTACTCCAATCAAGAGGCTGCCTTGCAATTCCTTTCATCGCCCTTATAAAGAGACGGTAAACATCGTGCTTGACTGCGAAGCTCCTTTTTTTTTTGCACCCGCTTTCTTTCCACGTATCTGCCTGTCTGGCCTCTTCTTGCAGTTTTTTCTTGGGGTTTTGTCCGTCCTGGTGGTTGGTTGGCCGTCACACACAACAGTACCTGTCTGCGCTGCTTCCGCTCGTTTAGCCAGTTCTACAACCTACCTCCGGCCTCCGACATGTCCAAGAAGCTCAATTTCTGGAAAAGAAAGTCCAGGTCGTCTTTATCGTCCCTGTCGATCACTGACACAGATACCACACCTGTTGCCCTGAAAGACGCAACCGTCATCTCTACCAAATCTCCTTCGATCGATCAACAACCACTTTCGCCAGATGTAAACACCTTCGAGCTATGGTCAGCCGCCTACCCGCAGACCGCCGAGTCTGGCACAGAGTCGCGAAATACTAACCGCAGCGCCTCCAGCAATGGGTACACTTCTACCGTCTCTGACGCCTCACACCCACAGCTTCCGGATGTCTTATACCACTCTGAAGTCTCCGAATATACCGGCAAACTGCTCAGAAGCAAGAGAGTCTCATACATGGTCCTGACCCCGACAGCACTAGAACGCTACAAGTCCTTCTCACGCGCTAGTGAGTATTACTCTCTCCATTCCCCGCGTCCCTCCTCCATCGCACCGGTCGCACAGAGCTCGATTGTCTGCAAGACAGATAACGTAATCTCCCTCTACAAGCCATCGCCTACCGCCGTCCAGATTGAGTATCTCGATGATGAATATGTCTGTCGCTCCCTGCTCGTGTTGCTCCCCTCAGAGAATGACGCTAACGCCTGGCTCCAGGTGCTCATCGAAGTCACACACGGAACCACCGGCTGCTTCAAGTGCACGCCACAAGAAGTCGAGTCGGCATATGCGTTGCTGCAAAGAGAAAATGATTTTGACCCACACACCTTTTCCATGATAAGAACAGTTCGATTCCAGGTCTTAAAACCAAAAAGCTCAGACGATCTGTCTGCCTACGCACCAGCTCAGCATTACATTCTGGTTATAGGCAAGTACAAAATCCATCTTCTTAGCCTCAAATCGTCAAGCGACTCCTCGTCGTCTTTGCCGTCTGTTTTATCTTTCTCCACTGCTCCACACTCTATATCATCGGAATTGCCCTATTTGCCGGCTACAGAACTATGTTTCAACGTCATCGCATCTTTTGGAATACTCGCTCTCACAGATATATACCTATCATCCTCCATGACATTCTTTTCTCTTGCCTTTCACCCGCCTTTTCAATCTCCCAAGGTGCTCAACCTGGCTTCTCTTTGTGCATGTGACGTTGTCCGCGCTGTGCGCGCTGTCGACAAGTACCTGCGTCCTCACTGGACGTATTCTCCTCTGTTCCTTGAAGTGCCGCAATTCGAGCTGGAACACGAACCGTCGCTCGCAGATGTTATTTCCCCGTTGTCCCCGGCTCAACTTGAACAGTTCTTGCCGCCAACTGAGCCCCTTACAGGCTCTTCTTCTAGCGATCATCTGACTGACCAGTTCGCAAGAACTTTGGCTGCTAATTGCGCTGCAAACGAAGCTGACGTTTCTGTTTTTTCTTACGAAATAACCTCAAATTTGTCTGACTCAGTGGCGCCCGACAGCGGGTACTCGTTCACTCTCAGCCCCTCTTATCAACAGGATCATTATTCTTGCCTCCATTTGCTAGCTTTGTTCCGGTCATTAAGATTTATAAAGGAAATTACCCGCGTTTCTTTTAAGGGTGTGCCTTTGAATGAAATGCTCTGTGTACCTGCAGAACTGCAAAGCTCTCCGAATGCTAATGAATCCGTTCATTCTACTGTATTGACGGTAGAACTGCTCGGATTAGTATCTACTGCTCCTCAAATTCGATCTTTCGACTTCTCAGGTTGCATTGCATCGCATATACCTACCAACTCGAAAAAAAACTACTCTATGATGGTGTCCGAACTGCTGAGCGCTGTATGTCAGGTACTGGAACATCCTGTATCTCGAATTGAAGACCTGAGATTTGCGGGACTCGTCATTGATTCAGAAAGTTTCGAGTACTTATTGGAGATACTGCGCCAAAGCTCGTTCGCCAAAAGGTCTTCTACGTACAATCACGCGGGACCACGACAATCGAACCATCCCCTAATGAACCTTGATGTGTCTGATTGTAGCTTGAACGAGCGAGAAATCGCTATGATTTTAGAGCAAATCTCTTTAGAACGATCCGCATTGCTGTCACTTGATCTGTCCAGTAACCCTGGACGAATGAACACCGACACGCTTGCGGTAGCTATTGCGAGCATGAAGAATATTGTTCATTTGCGGCTAGAGTCTTTAAAATGGTTTAATATTAGCGGCGACCCGATTCTTGTCTCGAGCGTGCTCGCGCGTTGTGACAGTTTGGAAACGCTGAGCCTGGATGGTACCTACTTATCTCGCAGAGACATTGAAGAACTTTGCGATGCGCTTTCCTATCTTCCTAATCTGAAAACATTATCCTTGCAAGGCTGCCAGCTGCACGCCCAGGAATTGGCAATGATTATATCTGCAGCGGATGCAGTGACGCCGAAGTTAGAGGAAGAACTTGATTTACTTCTTGGCGATAACAGGTTATTTGACGCTTCGAATCAGTTCAACGAAGGATTTGCGTTCACTGATATTTTTGCTAACTTGAAGTATCTGCGCAGTCTTTCGCTTGCACGAACAGATTTTGTAAGTGAGGACGTTTTTTGCGCGTTTCTGAGAAGCTTATGCAAGAATAAGACTATAAAAAGGCTTAACTTGTCTTACCTGATGCTTCCATCGGACGCTGCTGAGGAAACATGTTTGCTAATTGGAGAGTTATTCAAGCATAACAGTACCCTTTGTGATTTGTATCTGAAGGGTGAGCACACGAAACTGCAGACTGCGCGTATAGGCACTCATCTGAATGTTGCATTGCCTAATTTGTCCTTCAATACTTCTCTAGAAGTGCTACATATTGATGGCAACCACCTTGGAGCGCAGGGGGCATACACGATGGGCAACGTTCTGGCAAAGAACGACACATTGCGCCAACTCATGATTGACGAGAATAATATTGGCTTACACGGATTTGAAACTATTTTGAACAGTCTTGAAAAACAACGATCGCCGTGCACGTATGTGTGGTTCCCTTTCAAGGACAAAGAGCTGCAGTTACGACCGCTGCTCGCAGCGGCCGACAGAGGCGCTTCAGGCCAGGAGCCGCACAATGCGCGAGCGTCATTGCCTAATATGACACAGCATTCGAAATCGAGATTATCGCACTCCGACGCTAAGACAAGCATGAACGATGCCAATGCCGCTGCACAGTCTTATATGATCATGAAAGAGAAATGGGAGGCTGCCTACAAGCGCATGCAGCGCATTCTTAGTCACGTGATATGTGAGGAACAGGAGTAAATAAATTAAACAATGCATTATTTATTACCGAGATCATTCATTGCTTATGCCTATCCCAATGTAGCCAATCTGGGGTCCAAAGGTATGCCGTCCGGCCCAATCCCCGATAGTTCCATTCTCTTCCGCACATAAAGGGCGCGCGCGATATCAAATTCGACGTTCTTTTTCTTCATTATGCGTTTTATAATGCGAGCAGTTTTAGTTTCGAGACCATTCCTTGAATCGTGGGAATCGATGTTAGCGTTCAGATCAAAAGAAGCTGAAGTCATCCCAGCAGCCGAGTTTTCTTCGAACCCTTGGCGGAAAATAGGCCCGTCTTCTGCATCATCTGAATCTGAATCTGAATCAAAATTAACGTCATCTATGTTAATTCCAAGCTCCAAATCGTCTTGGTTATACCAATGGCGCGGTACAAGGCACCGCGTGGCATTAAGCGCAGGCTGCACAGAGCGGTAAAGTCCTGGATGCCTGTTCTTCAGGCGCGGCTCCCATCTAGGTCGATGCACGCATATTATCAGTCCAAACGCAAGAAATACACACACAGCAGCTAGTAGCTGCGTGCTGTATGGCGACATCGCTGATCAGTATAGGGGCGATGCTGATCAAGTCCCCGCTGGGATAAACGCGATGTGTAATGGTATGTACAGCTAAAAGGGGCTGTTTACTGCCCAAAAAGATAAATCAACCTACTGCTACTTAACAAACTATAGCAGACAATGATAGACGCCGTTCTCCGTGGTCTTGTTGTAGGCAGCAGGCTTAAAGCGTTGGCTATCTTTCTGCAACACCAACGTGCAATGTCCTGTTATGAACTACGGGTAGTACCGGTTGTTATGTCAACGGCATTATTCCTAGAACATTATCGATCCCTCTGAATCATGGAGCCTACGTCTTACATTCTTATACATTTAGTATATGCAATATGTTAATTAGGACACCAGTACGAACACTCATATTACTCTGACTGCACACTTGTCCCTTAATAGGATTGTCGGCTATCTCAGGATTCTGTCAGTCTTGCCCCATGTTCTGAATAGCCTCTACTTATAATAACGTCGTTTATCTCTAGTTGCCATGACAATCACTAAAAGCTAACCTTATCATCAGTTACAATTTGACTTCTTTACTTTCTTTACTTTCCATTACCGCAAGCCGGATTATGTTACTGGTTGATTTGTGCAAGTAAGCTATTTCACACGAATTGATTTAGTCTGACATCTGAACGTTATTTTCGTTGCTCTATCTAGACCAGGATGCTACATTCTTTCTGCATGTTGTGAACTAGGTTATCTGTTGTGTATACTGTCGAAATAGCCAGAAATGTGTGTGTTTTCAATGTTGAGGTGCGCAAAAGTGGCGAACTCGACACTTTACCCTCAAGACGTTCGCGCTCGTTCTATCAAATATCCGTTATGAAATGTTCTAGCAGCAAGTTAATTATTAATTAACATTCCTGCAACTTTAATTCATTAATTTGAACTAAACTAATGGCTAATTTGCAGGGGCTTTTCGCACTTTATAAAGCCTTTTTAATTCCTCTTTTCTTCTTCAGAGATGAAAACGATCACGTAAATCGAGACTTATCTGTGTGAACCTGTGGTCGACACCACCACAGTATTTGCTCGCTCTTTCTCCTCTACTAAGGGACTAGCTACGATTTATGGTGATGACTGTGCGAGCACCGTCACTCACGTTGATGGCTGGTACTGTTATGAGTGTCATCCTGCCGTTGTCACTTATGTACCGAAACCTCCACTTATTAGCAATAACCACACATATGTTTGGGGCTATTACGAGCAAGTCGATGTTTCCATTTCCATAGACGCAACTGTCAGTATCCAAGTGCCAATCGTGGTTTATTTCTACGACCGATCCTGCTGCCGCCACTACTGATAATGTTGCTCCAATTCTTCGATCTACTGTCCTTTCGTCTGATCAGACTACATCATTAGCAACTGGCAGCATTGCTCCTATACTCCCGTCGTCCTCTGCTTCGTTTCTTGTTTTTGGTTCTTCTTCAGAGAACCCGAATGCAGCATCAGTAACGCCGTTCACTCAGATCTCAAGTGAATACAGTTCATCTTCGGTGTTATCTTCATCTACTTTTCATTACTCCAACCAATCTATCTCGACTTTTGGTATTTTGGCAAGTGCTAGCTCTAGCAGTGTAACAATTTTGGAATCAAAATTCTCACCTGAGCCTGGTTCCTCTATCAAGCCTAGTTCGTCTATTGAACGTAGCTCATCTATTGAACCAAGTTCATCTATCGAGCCTAGTTCCTCTATTGAGTCGACTTCATCTATCGCGCCTAGCTTTTCTGTCCAATCAAGTTCCAACGCAATCTCCCTTCCTTCTTCAGGTACTGTTAGTGCGAGTGATGTTAGCGGTTCTTTCGCAGCTTCGAGCTCTAGTGTCTCTAGCACGCCTTCTTGTCTATTTTATTCTCATGTTTCCGAGAGCACTTGCAGCTCAGTGCACTACACTGAAAGCATGGGTTTCTTGGCGACTTATTTGGCCAAAACATACACAGAATGGAATGATACATATTTTGCTAATGGAGAATACAGGGAATTAAATGGCACTAAGGCGGATCTTACCGTTGATGCCAATTCGCTGTCGTTTGAGGGTGAAATGCTAATAATCGAAGCTAGAATTTATGAGATTTTGGTCTATGTCAAAACTTTGGCGGAAAGCCGCACTATAACGGTGGATTGTGTGGCAGGAGGTTTCCCGGAGACTATGAAAGTATACGTGGACAGTTACCTATACTTAGGAGGTTCAGCTATGTTGTGCAAGAATATGAGCGAAATCGGAGAAGGTGGTAGAAATGCGACCGCCTATATGAGTTACCCAGCTTCGTCATCTGGGAATACAACACTTGATATTGATATGGAATCTGATGTATGGTATCCTTTGCGTTATGTGTCAGTGCAGCATACGAGTACTCTTTTCAACGTTATAATTTCTTCTATAACTACTCTGACCTTTGATACCATTATTGCTGTTCAGGGGTCTTCTGATGTTATACCGGTACCGAAAATGTGTACTGACTGATATGCCTGTTACTCTATGAACTTGCTATTAAATAATGTGACTTTGTATATATTTTAGTCTCAAATACATAACAAATAATATTAAATTTGCTATGCTGCATGTACTTGCAAATATCTGATTCTTTAAACCAAATAGATTTGCTTCTGTCAAGCCAATTCAGCCCGATAACTTGACCGAGGATTAGACTGCTAGGGTCGTATAATAAATAAAAATATAAGAACATGAGCAAAAATCATCTAAATCTATTTCACATCGGCCTTAAAAGATAGGTATGTTAGTAATCATATTCATAAGCATCGTGTGTAACTCATAGACCAGCCAGTCTGCATAAACTCTAACTTTAAAATATTAGAAAAACATTCAAATAAGCTATCTGTAATAATCGCTAATATGTCTGTCACTTGAATGTTAGTTTTTATTATCTAACACACAGATCAATATGATAATTTTTTGCATGCTATATACTATGATATCTGGTGTTTTTTTCTCAATGTTGCACGTATTGAAGTAGCGAACTCGACGCTACCAACCCTCACGACATTGGTACCGCTCGATCAGATATCCGTTATCTAACGTTATAACCGTAAGTTCGGTTTAGTCTACATTCGTACAACTTTAATTCATCTATTCGATCTAACTGATGGCTAATCAGCAGGGGCTTTTCAAAGCCTTTCTAGTTCCTCTTTTCTTCTTCAGAGATGAAAAAGATCACGGAAATCGAGACTTACTTGTGTGAGCCTCCGGTAGAGACTACCACAGTATATGCTCGTTCTTTCTCCTCGACTAATGGACTAGCTACGGTCTATGGTGATGAATGCACAAGTGCCATCACTCACGTTGATGGCTGGTATTGTTATGAGTGCCATCCTGTGGTTGTCACTTATGTGCCAAAACCTCCACTTGTTAGCAATGACCATACATATGTTTGGGGCCATTACGAACAAATTGATGTTTCCATCTCTATAGATGCAACTGTCAGTGTCCAAGTGCCGATCGTCATTACTATTCCTACTACTGTTCCTGCTGCTTCCATTACAGACAATGTCGCTCCAATTTATCGATCTACGTTGCTTTCCTCTAATCAGCCTATATCTTTAGCGACGGGCACTATTGCTCCTATATTCCAGTCGTCTTTGTCTGTTCCTTCGTCAGCTTTCCTTGATTCATCTTCAAAGAGTTCGAATACAGCACCAGTAATGCCGCTGACACAGATATCTAGTGACGACGGTTTATCCTCGGTATTAACTTCATCCGTTTTCCATTACTCGAACAGTTCTTTCTTCACTTCTAGTATTTCTGCTAGTGTTAGTTCTAGTGCTGTATCAATTCTGGAACCAAGCTCCTCACCTGAGCCTAGCTCCTCTGTGGAGTCTGGTTTGTCTATTGAGCCTAGTTACCATAATGAATCTAGCCGCTATAGTGAGTCTAGCTCGTCTATCGATATTACCTCATCTATAGAAATTAGCTTCTCTGTCGAATCTACTTCTTCTACTGATCCCAGCTCCTCCGCTGAGCCTAATTTTTTCTTTGAGCCTAGTTCTACTATTGAGCCTAGTTCATTACTGGACATTAGTTCCTCTATTGAGCCTAGTTCCCATAGGGAATCTAGTTCATTACTGGACATTAGTTCCTCTATCGGCGTTAGTTCATCTGTCGACAGTGGCTCATCTATTGAACTTAGTTCCTCACTTGAAGCGAGCTCTTCTCCGCAATTCAATTCCAGCTCGACCGCCTTTGCTTCATCAAGTACTGTTAGTGCGAGTCACGTTAGTTCTTTTTTTGCAGCTTTGAGCTCTAGTGTCTATAGCCCGTCTTCTTCTCAGTTATATTCTCCTGTTCCTGAGACCACGTGCAGCTCACTAGACTACACTGAAAGCACAGGTTTCTTAGCAATTTATTCCACAACTGACTTGGAATGGAACGATGCGTATTTTGCTAATGGGGAATACAGGAAGTTAGGTGGCACTCAGGCGGAACTTGATGTATCCTCCACTGCGCTGTCATATTCCGGTGAAATATCAGCCTTTGCAACTAAAATATCTGAAACTCTGGTCTATGTCAAAAGTGATACGGAAATCCCAGCTATTACGCTTGATATTGAAATTACAGGATTTGTAATGTTTATCGCGCCAACATATAACCTAAACAGCTATCTATACCTAGGAGGTTCAGCTATGTCCTGTAAGAATATGAGCGAAATAGGAGAAGGTGGTACAAATACGAGGGAAGATCTATCATTAAGTGTACCTCTTGTTCTGTTAAGTCAGATTCGAGCTACCGGGTCGGCAGAACATGCTATTAATTTGGAAGCAGATGTATGGTATCCTTTGCGTCATGTGTCAGTTGAGCATTTGGCAACTGCTGGTGGTCTTTCTGGTTCAATATTCACTACTGAAATTTCTCTGAACTTTGATACCGATATTGCCATTCGGGGATCTTCTGATATTATACCGGTACCAAAAAATGTGTAGTGATTGATATGTCTATTTTGTTCTCAAATACATAGCCAATATTATTAAGTGTTACCATATTGCATGTATTTGCAAATTTCTGATTATTAAGCTCAACAAGACTTGTTTATAATAATGCAATTTATTCCGATAATTTGTTCGAAAATTAGACTGCTAGGATCTAATAATAAATGAAACTATAAAGGCATGAGCAAAAATCATCTATATCTATCTCACATCGACCTTGAAAGATAGGTATGTACAGTAATCATATTCATAAGCATCGTGTGTAACTCATAGACCAGCCAGACTGCATAAACTCTAACTCTAAAGTATTAGAAAATCATTTAAATAAGCTATTTCTATTATTCGCATGTCTGTCACTTGAATGTTAATTTTTGTTATCTAATACACAGATCAATATGATAAAAGATTGTATGTTCTATAGGGTGATATCTGGTGTTTTTTTTCTCAATGTTGCACGTATTGAAGTAGCGAACTCGACGCTACCAACCCTCACGACATTGGTACCGTTCGATCAGCTATCCGTTATCTAACGTTATAACCGTAAGTTCGGTTTAGTCTACATTCGTACAACTTTAATTCATCTATTCGATCTAACTGATGGCTAATCAGCAGGAGCTTTTCGCACTTTCTAAATCCTCTTTTCTTCTCCAGAGATGAAAACGATCACGGAAATTGAGACTTATCTGTGTAAGCCTCCGGTAGACACTACCACAGTATATGCTCGTTCTTTCTCCTCGGCTAAGGGACTAGCTACGGTCTATGGTGATGAATGCGCAAGTGCCGTCACTCACGTTGATGGCTGGTATTGTTATGAGTGCCATCCTGTGGTTGTCACTTATGTGCCAAAACCTCCACTTGTTAGCAATGACCATACATATGTTTGGGGCTATTATGAGCAAGTCGATGTTTCCATTTCCATTGACGCAACTGTCAGTGTCCAAGTGCCGATCGTGATTACTATTCCTACTACTGTTCCTGCTGCTTCCACTACAGATAATGTCGCTCCAATTTATCGATCTACTTTGCTTTCGTCTGATCAGCCCTCATATGTAGCGACGGGCACTATTGCTCCTATATTCCAGTCGTCTTCGTCTGCTCCTTCGTCAGTTTTCCTTGATTCATCTTCAAAGAGTTCGAATACAGCATCAGTAATGCCGCTGACACAGATATCTAGTGACGACGGTTTATCCTCGGTATTAACTTCATCCGTTTTCCATTACTCGAACAGTTCTTTCTTCACTTCTAGTATTTCTGCTAGTGTTAGTTCTAGTGCTGTATCAATTCTGGAACCAAGCTCCTCACCTGAGCCTAGCTCCTCTGTGGAATCTGGTTTGTCTATTGAGCCTAGTTACCATAATGAATCTAGCCGCTATAGTGAGTCTAGTTCGTCTATCGATATTACCTCATCTATAGAAATTAGCTTCTCTGTCGAATCTACTTCTTCTACTGATCCCAGCTCCTCCGCTGAGCCTATTTTTTTCTTTGAGCCTAGTTCTACTATTGAGCCTAGTTCATTACTGGACATTAGTTCCTCTATCGGCGTTAGTTCATCTGTCGACAGTGGCTCATCTATTGAGCTTAGTTCCTCACTTGAAACGAGCTCTTCTCCCCAATTCAATTCCAGCTCGACCGCCTTTGCTTCATCAAGTACTGTTAGTGCGAGTCACGTTAGTTCTTTTTTTGCAGCTTTGAGCTCTAGTGTCTATAGCCCGTCTTCTTCTCAGTTATATTCTCCTGTTCCTGAGACCACGTGCAGCTCACTAGCCTACACTGAAAGCACAGGTTTTGTAGCGTTTTATACCGCAGCAAACTCGGAATGGGAAGATGCGTATTTTGCTAACGGAGAATACAGGGAGTTAGTGGGTACTCAGGCGAATCTTACTGTTGATGTTAATTCGCTGAAATATTCCGGTGAAATATCAGTTGGTGGAACTAGAATATGTGAGACTTTGGTCTATATCAAAAGTGACATGGAAAGCCAAGTAGTTACGCTGAATAATGTGATTTATGGGAATCCGCTGATTTTCTGGGGAACATATCGCATGGACAGTTATCTATACCTGGGAGGTTCAGCTATGTCATGTAAAAACATGGGGGAAATAGGAGAAGGTGGTACACCTACAAAGACACATATTAATCACCTGGTTGATTTGACTCAGACATCCGGGAGTGCAGCACTTGCTATTAACCTGGAAGCTGATGTATGGTATCCTTTGCGTCATGTTTCAGTTGAGCGTCTAACTAATTCTTTCGCCTTTACATTTAGCTCTGAAACTTTTCTGACTTTTGATACCAACGTTATAGTTCGAGGGTCTTCGGATATTACACCGGTACCAAAAAATGTTTAATGCCTGAAATGTATATTGTATTCTCAAATACATAACAGATATTATTAAGTGTATCTATACTGCATGTACTTGCAAATATCTCTGATTGTTGAGCTTAAATAGACTTATATATACTTATATGTAGCAACGCAATTCAGCCCGATCACCTGACTGAGTATTAGATTGCTAGGATTGTTTAA
The DNA here is from genome assembly GCA_001661475.1 of Tortispora caseinolytica NRRL Y-17796. Classification (NCBI taxonomy): domain Eukaryota; kingdom Fungi; phylum Ascomycota; class Trigonopsidomycetes; order Trigonopsidales; family Trigonopsidaceae; genus Tortispora; species Tortispora caseinolytica. The sequence goes on from KV453841.1 coordinate 2,618,237, forward strand.
AAGAATAACCTATACGAGGATGAGCAAAAATCATCTATATCTATCTCATATCGACCTTGAAAGATAGGTATGTACAGTAATCATATTCATAAGCATCGTGTGTAACTCATAGCCCAGCCAGTCTGCATAAACTCTAACTCTAAAGTAATAGAAAATCATTTAAATAAGCTATTTCTATTATTCGCATGTCTGTCACTTGAATGTTAATTTTTGTTATCTAATACACAGATCAATATGATAAAAGATTGTATGTTCTAAAGGGTGATATCTGGTAATTTTTCCAGTGTTAGCACGTCCTGAGGTGGCGAAGTCACCACTAATTACCTTAAGACGTTCGCACCGTTCGATCAGCTATCCGATATCTAACGTTATAACCGTAAGTTCGGTTTAGTCTACATTCGTACAACTTTAATTCATCTATTCGATCTAACTGATGGCTAATCAGCAGGGGCTTTTCAAAGCCTTTCTAGTTCCTCTTTTCTTCTTCAGAGGTGAAAAAGATCACGGAAATCGAGACTTACTTGTGTGAGCCTCCTGTAGACACTACCACAGTATATGCTCGTTCTTTCTCCTCGGCTAAGGGACTAGCTACGGTCTATGGTGATGAATGCGCAAGTGCCGTCACTCACGTTGATGGCTGGTATTGTTATGAGTGCCATCCTGTCGTTGTCACATATGTACCGAAACCTCCACTTGTTAGCAATGACCACACATATGTTTGGGGCTATTACGAACAAATTGATGTTTCCATTTCTATAGATGCAACTGTCAGTGTCCAAGTGCCGATCGTCGTTACTATTCCTACTACTGTACCTGCTGCTTCCACTACCGATAATGTTGCTCCAATTTATTGATCTACTTTCCTTTCGTCTGATCAGCCCACATCTGTAACAACGGGCACTATTGCTCCTATATTCCAGTCGTCTTTGTCTGCTCCTTCGTCAGTTTTCCTTGATTCATCTTCAAAGAGTTCGAATACAGCATCAGTAATGCCGCTCACTCAGATATCTAATGACGACGGTTTATCCTAGGTATTAACTTCATCCGTTTCCAATTACTCGAACAGTTCTTTCTCCACTTCTAGTATCTCTACTAGCTCTAGCACGGTATCGATTTTGGAATCGTACTCCTCACCTGAGCCCAGCTCATCGGTTGAATCTAGTTCGTCTATCGAGCTTGGCTCTTCTACTGGACCTAGCTCATCTGTCCTATCAAATTCCAGCTTGATCGCCGTTTCTTCATCAAGTGCTGTTGGTGCGAGTAACATTAGTTCTTCTTTTACAACTTCGAGCTCTAGTGTTTACAGCCCGTCTTCTTCTCTATTTTCTTCTCATGTTTCCGGACCGACGTGCAACTCATTAAGCTACACTGAAAGCATAGCTTACTTAGCGACTTATTCCGCAATATACTGGGAATGGGACTGCACATATTTTGCAAACGGAGAATACAGGGAGCTGCAACGTTCTTCGGAGACTGTTAACGTTCAGGCCAATTGGCTGCACTATATCAGCCAATTTACATTCTTTAATGCTGTAATATATGAAACTTTGGTCTATGTCAAATATGCTGCCAAAAGCCCGATTATCAAGCTGACTAGTATAACTTTGGCAGAGCTGAAAGGAAGTGGATCATTATACGTGGGTAGTTATCTATACCTAGGAGGTTCAGCTATGTCTTGCAAGGATATGAGCGAAATAGGAGAAGGTGGTACAAACTGGACCGCCAGATATAGTCACTTGCTTGATTCAATATATGTGGAGAGTCAATGGACTGATTCATTTGATACAGATTTGGATGTTGATGTATGGTATCCTTTGCGTCATGTGTTAGCGGAGCATTTGACTGATCATATTATCATTGAAATTTGGAGTGACACTTCTCTGACCTTTTCTACCGACATCAGTGTTCAGGGATCTGGTGAAGTTGAACCGGTACCAAAAAATGTTTAGTGACTGATATGTCTATTTTGTTTTTACATACATAGCAATTATTATTACGTATTACCGTACTGGATGTGCTTGCAAATTACTGATTGCTAAGCCCAGGTAAACTTGTTTTTGACAATCACAGCTTCCTTGGACTTGTTAACCAATGTTCCAATAGTATACACTTTCTCGCCTTCTGATTGGAAAGTTGCTTTTATTTCATCCGCTGCTTCTGCTGGCACGATGCACACCATACCTATACCGTTATTAAACGTCAGGCACATGTCATCCACAGGCACGTTACCGGTCTTTTGTAGCCAGTCGAACACAGGCAGACGTGGCCAGCTTGTGGCATCTAATTCCGCGGCTAGATGACTAGGTAAGGCTCTTGGAATGTTTTCCAAAAGACCGCCTCCTGTAATGTGTGAAAGTCCCAAAACTTTACCTGTCTTGACAGCTTTGAGCACTGGCTTGACATATATGCGAGTAGGTGCAAGCAGTACGTCTCCAAGCAGCTTTGTAGGGTCAAACGGAGCCGCCGATGTGTAAGAGAGTTCTGATCTTTCGACAATCTTTCGCACTAATGAGAATCCATTAGAATGTATGCCATCCGATCCAAGACCTAATAAGACGTCACCGGCTTTCATAGCGTCCTTTCGCGGCAAAATCGTGTCTTTCGCTACAGCTCCAACAGCAGTGCCATTAGTGTCATACTCATTTCCATGATATAATCCGGGCATTTCTGATGTTTCGCCGCCTACTAAAGCGCATCCAGCCATTTTGCAGCCCTCAGCGACTCCAAAAACAAAGTCACGAGCTATTTGAATGTCGAGCTTAGAGCAAGCAAAATAATCCAGAAACATCAAAGGCTCAGCTCCCTGCACAACAAGATCATTGACATTCATAGCCACAAGATCAATTCCAACAGTGCTGTGTTTGTTCATTGCTGTAGCAAGCATGAGCTTAGACCCCACACCGTCAGTTGCGGCGACTAAAAGCGGATCTACATACCCTGCGGCTTTAAGATCAAAAAGACCGCCAAACCCTCCGATATCCGAGTCTGTACCAGGTCTTTTTGTGGATTTCACAATGGCTTTGATTTCTTGAACCAGCTCGTTGCCTCTAGCTACAGACACACCGGCTGCAGCGTAGGTGAGTCCTTCCGGCGCTTTGTTAGCATCGCGAAATGCACGGTGCGCGATATCGGTTCTGTTGTATTTCCCCTTAAATGAGACAGCATTCACACCCTTGTATGCAGCAATAACTGCATCTTCTAAGGTGTCTGATACAGCTGAGACGGCAATCACACGCCCTCCGTTGGTGACCAGTTCGTTGTTGCTGTTAATAGAGGTTCCTGCATGGAATATGTACGTGCCGTTGGCAAGAGTGGAGGTATCAGCAATGGAAATGATGTCTCCTTTTTCGTAAGGTCCCGGATATCCACCGGCGGCCATGACCACTGTGGCTGCAAACCCGGAACGGATAGAAAACTTTACGGCGTCCAGAGTGTGGGTGGCGCAGGCAAGCATAATCTGGCTCAGATCCGATTCCAAAAGAGGAAGAAGTGTCTGGGTTTCTGGGTCGCCAAATCGCACATTGTATTCGAGGACCTTAGGTCCAGAAGTGGTAAGCATGATGCCAACAAATAGCATGCCCACCATAGGGAAACCGTCGTGACGCATGCCGTCGACAGTGGGTTTCAGTATATTCTGTCTGATCTGCTGAATGAGTTCTGGCGTTCCAATTGGAGCAGGAGCATACGCGCCCATTCCGCCGGTGTTGAGACCCTTGTCGCCGTCGAGAGCGCGCTTGTGATCCTGCGCGGGAGGTAGGTCAAGGACAGTGTAGCCGTCAGAGAACGCCAGTATACTCAATTCATCGCCTTCAAGGTATTCTTCGATGACGACTTCTGATCCTGCAGACCCAAACTCCTTCTGTACCATTATAAGCTGCAGCGCTTCGATGGCTTGCTGTTTTGATTCGGGGATCAATACACCTTTGCCCGCTGCAAGCCCAGAGGCTTTAATGACTACACGGTGGTCGACGGAGTTGACGTAGGCGACAGCGGCGTCAAAATCAGAAAAGTTTGCATACGCGGCCGTAGGGATATTGTGCCGCGCCATGAAGTCTTTCGAAAACGTCTTTGAGCCTTCCATCTGAGCAGCGGCGGCAGATGGTCCAAATACGGGGATCCCTACTTTGCGGAAGTGGGATTCAATGCCGTCAACAAGGGGCTGTTCAGGACCAGGTACAACTAAGCCGATATCGTTCTTGGTGGCGAATTCCACTAGGGCAGGAAAATCTGAGGCAGAAATATCAATATTGGCGGTCTTATCGGTCAAAGAAGTACCACCGTTGCCTGGAGCAGCGAAGATCTTATCGACCAAAGCTGACTGGCTCAGTTTCCAGCAGATGGCGTGCTCGCGGCCGCCGTTTCCAATCACAAGCACATTCATTGTAGCAGGATAGTAGCAGAAACAGTAAAGAAGAGTCGAGGTACTGCGAGGAGTGCACTAGTGCAGTCTCTATAGCACTTGCGGGAAAATTTTAAGGTTTTTTTTTCCTCTCAATTAGGGAGAATGTTTGGCTGTCAAGGCGAGCGGGAGGTAGTAAAATAGCAGCGCAGTTTTAGCGGTAGCGTAGAAAGTTACCCTTCTTGATAGTAACCCTTACCCAATTATTATTTTTCTTCGCGACTGCTTATCGAAGGATGACTGACTGGACTACTTTGCTTTCAACACCAATAGAAGATGCGCAAGTGTATAATTAGAGTGCCGTGCTCGTCGGCGAACATTGGACCTGGATTCGATGTTGTTGGACTGGCCCTGGACATGTATTTAGAGCTGCAAGTGAGTGTGACTGGCGTGTCTGAGGGCCAGCCGCTTGAATGCCGTCTGAGCTACGAAGGTGAAGGTTCAGACGAAGTGCCATTGGACGCCTCACTGAATCTGATGACGCGCACAGCGCACTACGTGTTGTTGTGCCATAACAAAGAGTTCCCTATAGGCACGCAACTGCACGTCAAGAACCCGATCCCGCTTGGGCGCGGTCTTGGATCATCTGGCGCGGCTGTAGTTGCTGGAGTCATGCTAGGCAACTGGCTGGGCGAGCTCGAGTTGTCTAAAGAGCGCATGATGGATTACACGCTCATGATAGAACGCCACCCTGATAATGTGACTGCTGCAATGATGGGAGGATTTGTTGGATCGTACCTGCGCGATCTTGACGCGAAGGACCTAGAACGTATAGAGATCCCACTCAGCGAGGTGCTGCCAGAACCCGCTGGAGGTGTGGACACTGGCCTGAACCCACCAATGCCGCCCGTCGGTATCGGGAGCCACATAAAATTTGGCTGGGCGCCCGAAATATACGCTATTGCTATTATTCCAGACTTCGAGGTATCTACGGCAACTGCACGCAGCGTCCTTCCTGCTGCCTACTCCAAGAAAGACATGATCTTCAATCTACAACGGCTCGCCGTCCTAACTACGGCGCTAACTCGCTCGCCACCCGTACCTGAACTCATCTACAGCGCAATGCAAGATCGCATGCACCAGCCTTACCGTGCAAAGCTCATTCCAGGTCTCGAACAAATCCTGCAATCTGTCACGCCGACTACCCACCCGGGTCTTTTGGGTATATGCCTCTCCGGGGCCGGCCCGACCATTCTGGCTCTCGCTACCAAGAACTTCGAACAAATTGCCACTGAAATTCTCCGCAGATTTAGCGAACACAACATCCAATGCAGATATGAAGTCCTGCAGCCCGCCTACGATGGCGCCGTCTGCACTGACTTATGAAAAAACCCTTGCAACACTCGCTACTTTGACGTTTCCCAACCCACCCTTCATTCGCGAACTGCCCCCAAGCTCAACATTCCGTCCACCGGCCTAAATGCCCCTGGTTCACTACGATTCAGACGATAATGATGACCCCGTAGTATCTATACCGCAAAACATTCAATTGCTCTTTAACAAGAAATCATTTGTACCAGCCGATCGCGTTCACCCTCACCTACAAGGTATGCTCCCCGTACATATCTCCATCCAGTGGGTCCCCACCAGAACACAGTATACTTACCTGCGATCCATCGCCCCGCCTGTATCTCTAGTATCAAATGACCTTGGTGTTTACTTGCCCTTGCATATCAGCCTCTCATTGACATTCTTCATCCCCAGCACCTCCAAAAACGCTTTCACAGCCTCGATCAAGGCTGCTCTTGTCGGTATTGATCCTTTCGCCGTCCGGACCGCAACCTCCACACAATGGCTGCCTAATGAGTCGCACAAAAAGTATTTCTGTTGTCTGCCAATAGATCGCCGCGACACTGTGCTACTGCAGAATCTTTTGGCAGCGCTACACCGCCACGGTATCACACAGGCCTTCCCACCCGATCACACCCAGTTCCATGTCTCGATCGCTGTAGCTGACACCGACTCCGCGCCACTCCCTTGCATGCCAATGGACATTCAATGTACAAATCTGTCTTGCAAAATAGCCGCTGAGTCCATCATTATGCCTTTCGACGCCCGTCCTGCACGTCAATCGCCATATGGGTAGCTTCACCACACATGATTGGTCCATTCTCCCAGTGTCGCACACGCTTCGCTTTCGACAGAACAAACAGAACAAATGTATGAAGAGGACCTTTTTAACATAAACGCTCTCGATGAGTACAAGTACAACTCCGTTGATAAATCTTGGACCTCAAAATACATTCTCTCGCATTATTGGAATGCCGTAGTGCGGCTTCTTCCGTTATCTATGGCTCCGAACCTAGTCACGCTAGTCGGTTTCACTGCAGTGTTGTTTAATATCGTACTGATCATGCTTGCAGACCAAGAACTTACGAAACCACCCGACCCGTTCATATGCTACTCATGTGCACTAGGCACCTGGGTATATTCTACTATGGATAATATAGACGGCAAACAAGCCAGACGCACGAATTCTTCTTCGGCACTGGGCGAGCTTTTCGATCACGGGATCGATGCTCTCAATTGCTCTCTGCTTGGATTTTGTCAGGCATACTGCATGGGGATGGCAAGCACGAAGTTTGGTATACTAATTGTCACTATTACATGTCTAGGTATGTATATCTCTACTTGGGAAACATACTATACTAACGTGCTGTTTCTCGGTTTTATCAACGCCCCCACAGAGGGGCTAATATTTGTAAGTTTGACTATGGCTGCATGCGGTTATTACGGTCCTGAAATCTGGAAGATGACATTGTCTCAGCTAATTACTGATGATCTACCGCTGTTCTTAAAGGACGTTGCACTCAACTGGGCATGGATTTCTATAACTATCTTTGGACTGATTTTCTTTCACATCCCTCAGTCTACATACAATGTATGGAAAGTTCGCAAAGCGGCGAATGAGCCCATGATGCCGGCACTGGTCAATCTGATGCCAGCATTCACTAGTGCACTGGCAGTGTATGTATGGGTCAACAGTAAAGATTCTTTAGTTGTGAAGAATTTTTTCGTGTTCACTGTTATTATTACTTTTATATGTGGTCGAGTTTGCACAAGGATCACGGTAGCGCATTTGCTAAAGCAGCCGTTTCCGAGACTGACGGTTCATTTTCCGCTATTGATTGGTGCTATTTTGTTCTATATAGGCGGTCAGATGCCCCAGTTGTCACACATAAGCCGTGATATTCAGCCCGCGTATATACATTCGCTTCTACTGTATAGCGGATACTCATATTACCATTTTTCAAGGACTGTCATTAAGATGTTCTGCGAGAAGCTGGGGATCTCGCCATTTTCTGTTCAAAAGAAGGTCGATTCGGCGAAGAAAACTAACTAGTTTTCTTTCGCTTTGCTGAGCCTGGAGTGTCTATTGTGTCTTCCTCTTGTTTGCCGTTCAGCTGTCTCTTTGAAGGGGCTACTACTAGCTGTACGGCTTGTTTATGAGAAGTATGTCTGAGCGTGCCTGATTTGGCCGCTAGACAAGGATTCCTCTGAATGGCTTCTCTTGCACGCATGTGGTCCAACCCCCACACGCAGAGCAGGTTTATCACATCATGCGGCGAGCGACAGGCGACCGCTGTGTCTGCATCACTGGAAACTATAAGACCCCTGGACCGTGCGATACGTATAATTGTAGTTGCGTTAGTTATCGTTTGGGTACGGGAGCGGCTATTGCCGACGCCAGCGCCGTAGCATATTTCGAAGTAAACGCCTCTATTTATAGCGGCTGCGACTGTCGCGTGTTTGGGGATCAAAGGCAGTCTAGCGGATGGATCGAAAGATATGATATCGATGTCGAGCGCCATGCAGGCATTCTGAAAGGATTTCTCGGACATTGGTCGTACAGCGACAATGTCGAAGAGTTTCATGAACTGCATGACGTTGTTTGTGATTGATGGAGTATCGATATTGATGGTGAGCCTTCGAAGAAACGTTATGTGCTTGAACTCAGGGAACGGAGACTCAGGGATAGGACAGCTGGCACGGACGGTGTTGTCGGTAAGTGTATAGTTGAGGGCGATTATGGTGTAGCCGAGATCCACTAGCATTCTAACGACCTTCAAAGTGCGCGGCCGGTCCGTCCAGGGGACGCAGAGATCGCAGAAAGCGGCCATTATTGTTTGGTGCTAACTGGTTTCGAAGGGAAGAAAAGGATGGTTGCTATGCGGGGATATCATTGAAAGGGAGTCCCTAGAAAGAGAGTGGCCCAAAAGCCACTTGGACACTGCTTCCACACTTGCAGGACTAAACGGAGCTCAGTTTTAGCAGCTGAGTGAGCGAGAAAAGCCGGGGACTTATTTCTTTTTTCTGATTTAGTTTCTATTGTGGGAAATTACAGCTGGAAAATGAAAGGGTCAATTGCGCGGGTTTACGCGGACGTGAACTCTAAGATGCCGCGATCATACTGGGATTATGACGGGTTTACGGTGTCCTGGGGCTCGGTAGACAACTACGAGGTCGTTAAACGGATCGGAAGAGGCAAATATTCTGAAGTGTTTGAAGGAGTTAACATTTTGAACCGTAGTCGATGTGTCGTTAAAGTGCTCAAACCCGTAAAGAAGAAAAAAATAAAGCGGGAGATCAAAATTCTTCAGAATCTGTCTGGCGGACCAAACATTATTGGTCTCCTAGATGTGGTTCGCGATAATGTCTCTAAGACGCCCAGCTTGATATTCGAGTATGTCGATAATGCCGACTTCCGTGTTCTGTATCCTACTCTCTCCGACTACGAGGTACGGTTCTACATCTTTGAGCTTTTGAAGGCGCTAGACTTCTGCCACTCCCGCGGAATCATGCACAGAGACGTCAAGCCTCACAACGTAATGATCGATCACAAAAACAGGAAACTCCGACTAATCGACTGGGGTCTAGCGGAATTCTACCATCCGGGCACCGAGTACAATGTCCGCGTCGCCTCACGCTACTTCAAGGGGCCCGAACTACTCGTCGATTTCCAGGAATACGACTACTCCATCGACATGTGGTCCCTCGGAGCTATGTTTGCCTCAATGATCTTCCGAAAAGACCCCTTTTTCCACGGCTCTTCTAATACAGACCAGCTCGTTAAGATTGCCCGCGTGTTGGGCACCGACGGGCTCGTTCAATACCTCAAGAAGTACGATATCGAACTCGAGCGCGAGTCTCACGAGATCGTCGGCAACGCACCGCGTAAGCCCTGGTCAAAATTTGTCAATGCTGATAACGAGCGCTACATCTCGCCCGAAGCCATAGACTTCCTGGACCACCTGCTTCGCTACGACCACCAGGAAAGGCTGACGGCGAAGGAAAGCATGGCTCACCCTTACTTCGCCCCCGTCGTCGAACAGGAGCAGGCTACTTCTGTCTCTGCGACCGCTGAGTAGACATCTACTAGATTTAGATGTTTTTTTCTTCCTTTTTTTTTAGGTGACCTTTTCCGTTTATTCACTTATATGTCTGTTCGCTGGTCTCTGGCCGCTATTTACCCTGCCAAATCCGCTCGACTCACTTGCAACAAGGGACTCATTTTTCCATTTAGCTTTTTTCCCTCTCCTACACACTCATCATCCTTCCTCCTTACAACTGTCTGCTAGTTTAGGCCGGTAATAATTAGCCTGGGTATCTGTTTAGCTCTATTTAAAGGCGTCTAAATAGATTAATCTTTTCTACCGCAATAGTTGTAGCGCTCATTTCAAAACGACACCGATCCGCTACTTCCTCCGTCCCACCCTTCTTTCCAGACCTCTCTGTCCTTTAACGCGTTCAATGGCATCCACCGAACAGCCCCGCCAAAAGACTGAGAAAGAGCTTGAAAAGGAACGCAAAAAGGCCGCGAAGCTCGCTGCTTACGAGGCCAAACAGGCCAAAAAGGCTGCCGCCGAGAAGACCCGCCAGGATGCAGGTGACAAGCCCGGCAAGAAAGCTAAGAAGATTCAAGAAATCGTTCCAGAGTACATTGACCCCACCGTACCCGGCGAGAAGAAAGAGCTGCCTAGTTTGGATCATCCTGCGCTTAAAGCCTACAACCCGCAGATTGTAGAGTCTTCGTGGTATGCCTGGTGGGAGTCTCAAGGCTTCTTCCAGCCAAAGAGACAGCCTGACGGGTCAGCCTCGCCTAAGGGCACATTTGTCATTCCTGCGCCGCCGCCTAACGTCACTGGTGCACTTCATATTGGTCATGCGCTCACAGTCGCTATCCAGGATACATTGATACGATTTAACAGAATGAAAGGTAAAACCACCCTCTTCATCCCAGGATTCGATCATGCCGGTATTTCTACGCAATCTGTGGTCGAGAAGATGCTCTGGAAGAAAGAACAGAAAACTCGCCACGATCTTGGACGTGAAGCGTTCACCAATCTCGTGTGGGAGTGGAAAAATGAGTACCATGACCGCATCAAAAACCAGCTCAAACGTCTTGGAGCCTCCTACGACTGGTCACGCGAGGCGTTTACTCTTGACGACATACGCTCAAAAGCTGTCCGTGAATGTTTCGTCGCTCTTCACCGTGAAGGCATCATTTACCGTGCCAATCGTCTAGTCAATTGGTGTGTTCACTTGAACACGGCCCTTTCTAACCTGGAAGTTGACAACAAGGAGATCCCTGGCCGCACTGCGATCTCTGTACCGGGATACACTGAAAAAGTGGAGTTTGGTGTAATTACATCCTTTGCCTATCCTGTCGAGGGCACAGACGAAAAAATCATTGTTGCTACTACCCGTCCTGAAACGCTTTTTGGTGATACTGCTGTAGCTGTTCATCCTGATGATCCACGGTACAAGCATCTACACGGTAAGTACGTTGTGCATCCATTTGTTGACCGCAAACTGCCTATTGTCACTGATTCTGAAGCTGTAGATATGGAATTTGGTACTGGTGCTGTGAAGATCACGCCCGCTCATGATCCTAACGATTATGCTACGGGAAAGCGCCACAATTTGGAATTCATCAATATCTTGAATGACGATGGTACACTTAACAGCGCATGTGGTCCGGAATGGAATGGTATGAAGCGCTTTGATGCTCGTGTTGCCGTTATTGAGCAACTTAAACAAAAGGGTCTGTTTATTGAACAGAAGGATAACGCTATGAGTATTCCTTTATGTGCCAAATCTGGCGATGTCATCGAACCCATTATGAAACCACAATGGTGGGTTCGCCAAAAGGATATGGCAGATGCTGCGCTGGAAGCTGTTCGTTCTGGCAAGATAACTATTACTCCTTCTGCTTCTGAACAAGAATTTTACCATTGGCTTTCGAATATTCAGGACTGGTGTATTTCTCGCCAACTATGGTGGGGACATAGATGTCCTGTTTACTTTGTCGATTTCGAAGGCGTTGACCAAGACCCCAATGACGGCAAATGGTGGGTTTCTGCGTTTTCAATTGAAGAAGCAGATGAGATTGTGCAGAAAGATTTTGCAGAGGCTAAATCTTGTAAATATACATTGTCACAAGACGAAGATGTGCTTGATACATGGTTTTCATCTGGTCTATGGCCATTCTCCACTCTTGGTTGGCCTTCTGAGACATCAGATATGAAAGATTATTATCCTATGAACGTTTTAGAGACTGGCTGGGATATTCTCTTCTTCTGGGTTGCCAGAATGGTTATGCTGGGAATCAAAATGACTGGTCAGGTTCCGTTTACGGAAGTATTCTGTCATTCGCTTGTTCGTGATGCTCAAGGTCGCAAGATGTCCAAGTCTTTGGGTAACGTAATTGATCCTCTTGATGTTATTAAAGGAATTTCACTAGAGGCACTTGGCGAGCAGCTCACAAAAGGCAACCTTGATGCGCGAGAGATTGCTAAAGCAAAAGAAGGCCAAAAACTGAGTTTTCCTAAAGGTATTCCCGAGTGCGGTACCGATGCGATGAGATTTGCTCTTTGTGCATACACTACTGGCGGTCGTGACATCAATCTTGATATTTTGCGTGTTGAAGGTTATCGCAAGTTCTGCAACAAGATCTACCAGGCCTCAAAATTTGCGCTTATGCGTCTTGGAGAAGGGTATATTCCTCCTTCTGGTGGCATTAAACTGACTGGACAGGAGAGTCTTGTTGAGAAATGGATGTTGCATAAGCTGACTGTTTGTGCTAAGACCATGTCTACTGCGCTCGATGGCCGCGATTTTTTGGAGAGCACTACTGCAATCTACAATTATTGGCTGTACGAGCTGTGTGATGTGTACATTGAGAACAGCAAATTCCTGATACTTGATGGCACAGAAGAACAAAAGAGATCTGCCCAAGATACGCTATATAATGCCTTAGATGCTGGTCTTAAGATGATTCATCCGTTTATGCCGTATATTACGGAAGAGTTGTGGCAACGACTGCCGCGCCGTCCAGACGACAACACGCCATCTATTGTTGTGAGCGATTACCCCGAGTACGATGAGACGTTGTTTGATCCTGAGTCCGAGCAAGCTTATGAGTTTGTTTTGTCAGTAGTTAAAGGCGGCCGATCGCTTATTTCGCAGTTTGGCATTTTAAGCAATGTGCGGATATTTGTACAGTGTGCGGACGCTAAACTTGCTGATATTATTAAGCAGCAAACTGCTAGCATTCAGAGTTTAGTGAAATGGTGCGAGTCTGTTACTGTTTTAAGTGGAAGCGATGCGCAACCGGAAGGGTGTGCCGTTTACACTGTGAATGCTGACTGCAATGTACTTGTTGAAGTGAAAGGCAAGGTTGATTTTGAGACAGAGATCAAGAAAGCCGAGAACAAAGTTGAAAAAGCGAAACAAGGTAAAGCTAATCTTGTTAAAGCGATCAGTGTTAAAGATTACGAGACGAAAGTGAAGAAAGAAGTGCAAGAAAGCAATTTAAAGAAGATTGAACAGTTTGATGCTGAGATTGAGAACTTGCGTCAAATGATTGCTGAATTTGAACGTCTAAATGTATAAATCGTTAATATAAATTACGAGTTACTTATATGTAATTTATCTTTCTTTTCCTAATCAAATTTTAGTAATAAATTATTTATTTGACATGTCGTGCTTGATGCCAATTTGAAAGACCGAGACTTTTAGCTGAACATTCACGTAAATCTTGAAGTTGATCAAAACATGTCGTTTTAAATTCTGGATCTTTCTTTATACAATTTTTATAAGCTTCAAATTGCTCGCCACAATCAGTTTTGATTTTCTTAAAACTCGGCACTTTACTTTTAACACAAGATGATAATTGCGATTGTTGGTTCCAACAGTTCACCGGTTTCCCGGATGCTTTACCATCTCCAATACATTTATGCAAATTCAGAAATTGATCAGGACAGTATTTCGCCACCTCTTCTATCATCGCCTGGTCCAATATTAATCCTTCCATCGTTGTTGGTTCTCGCTAAGTAACTACTCCACTAAACCCAGTCCCAGTTCCTTCAAACCTATCCTTCCACCCTACACACATATCATGCTTAGACGCGACCCTACTGCCATCCAGCTTACTACTGCCGATGTACTCGCTTACGACGACAATAAATCTCGAGCAAATATCCCACAAGATGTAAAACCTCTGGCTGTGGTAACACCTACTCATGATCACGACCTTAACCGCTCTGCAAGGGACACCCGCTCAAAGTCTGACCGTATTGGCATATCCCAGTCATCTCGTCAAATCTAAACATGGACAATCGTTAGTTATTATTACTCTTGAGTCTGCTAATTTTCACTAAAAACCTTTCAGTTTGATCTTGATTTTCGGTGCAGGCGTCACAACATTCGGCTCGGGACCTGTAGTTGCCGTAACAGACTCAGGCTCGGCTCTAACATCCCCAGGACTTTCAGGAACATCGCTCAGTTCTAAATCGTCTTCACCGTCAGCATCAAACAGACCTGCATCTCCGTCTTCCTCTTCTAACAGAAAATGTTTAGGAACTTTCAGTTTCACCAGTTTCGACAGACCCCCATTCACCGGCTTAGCTCCGCCCACCTTCTTCGGCGAACTTTTCTTCCCCACGCTCAATTTGATCTTAGATTTCTTCGCCTTCTTCGTCGTCTCCGTGAGCTCATTTGACTCTTGTTTATCGCTTATCGTCTTAAGTCGAGACTCTCGCGAAATAACAATCAGTCCCCCTTCGCGTCTCGTCGCAACAAGACGCAGCTCACTAGGAACACGCAGTTTCACCATAAGCGAGTCCTTCGCAGGGTACAGTGCCGCACTTAAATCTAGCAACTGGCATTCAAGTTTTAGCCCTAGTAGCCCGCTTTGCAACATATCCCACACTTGTTCCTGCAGAAATTTCAACTCACCAAGCTCTCGCCGTACCATAGCTAATGCTCCAGCTATACCGGCACGTGCTAGGTTCTCTCGACGCGTGCCAATAGCTATATCAGCTCGCTCCTCAATAATCATAACAAGATCTCGATCAACGGCTTTCTGTGCGTCTATACTACCCTTCAGCGCAATATGTCCAGTTGCTCTATGCAGAGCATCCATTGCCGATTGCCGAACAAACCCAGAGTTGTCTAACGCCATGGTCGCGAACACGTAACGTATCACACCTGGCATTTTCACGCCTCCTAAAGTGAGCAAGCTTCTCAACGCTTGTCGACGCACAACTGACTCTACGTCTGGATGACAGTAGTCGAGAAGCTCTTTCAGATCAGTTGCAATCATACCGTTCATCTCTAAAGTCTCTTTGGCTTGCAATCCCAGTACGGTCACAATATTCCCATAAGATGGCGACCACCGATCCATTCGCAAATTCTTCTCAATCAGCTGAACAAAATTCTCAAGAAAGTCCTGGTGTTCGTTACTATCTGGAAAATCAAATTCAAAGTCCATTGCGAAATCGTCCATGGCGATATCGCTGCCGTTGGTCATCTCATCAATACCATTACTCTTGATAGCCGCTTTGCTTTTATCTTTCGACTTCGACAGCAATGAATTAGAACTGTTAGGAGACTGTGCAGCATTGCAGATATTTACAATCAGTTCACCAATAAAATAGCAGTCAGAATATGCGTTATTGGAGTTCTCGTTGAACTTCAAGAGATCCAGCAAGAATTTCTTGATGTCAAGAGGAGTGTCGCCATTCTCGTCACGAACTGTAGATAGTGCTTGAATAATGGCTTTCTGCACAAAATATGAAGCAAAATTAGAAAAATCATTCTCGCGTGGGATAGTCGAATTCTCAAAACAATACAGCGTTTGGTAAGCTTTCATTAAATGGAAAGATCCAATATAGTCCAAATTAGACGTTGCGTATTTCGCTAATGCAGAAGCTGCTTCCATGCGCACACCGTAATAGTATCGTACATCCATCAATGTCCTCACCAGAATGGAAGAATATATGCGACCACTTTCTCCGGAATTCTGACTAGCTCGATTAGCAAAATATTGAACCGCTTCGTAGTGAGCTATAACATCGCGGTCCTGTTGCAATTGCGATAAAAACATATAATCAGGTTGACTGATATAAATTCTTCCAATCCACTCGAAATCGGCATCTAAACGAATCCATTCAAACGCTTCACTATTCATCCGGTCTTCGTCTTCTTTTGTCCAGTCATGAAGCTTCCATTCTTCTATATCTTCGTCAGTCTGTAGTACATCGCCGAGAGAGTGCAACAAAACTTCAGTAGCAACTTGTACTTCATCTGAATTCTCGAGATTAACCTGTACCTGTTTATCACGCTGCTTCTTAACACGTTTTAGGCGTTTGTACTTTGTATTGTACTGAATATCAAGTTTCGTAAACCCTTCTCTGATATCAACAATGTGCTCGTAAGGCGTACCATCAGCTTCATGAATACGTATAGTCATTGGTCCTGGAAATACGGGCTGAATTGGAACCCCCGAAAACCCTTTCAAGTGGTTACGAGAGTCCTCGACAAACTCTTCTTCGTCTATGGTTGGAGGAGGCACTTCCGAAAGCTGCACCTGCCGTATACCCATCTCGACAAACATTTTTTTCTTGTTGAATCTCTGAGTGACGCGGAAAATAGGGTATCCTGAATTATAAACCCAGCTCTTGAAGAATGCATCGAGTTTCATATGGCCTACCCGCTCGCAGGTACGCGCAAAATGGCCCGTGCTCAACATACCGTTGAACAACTCACCGGACATTCCTTGCAAAAACAGTTTTGGTATGACTCGAGACAAGTTGTAAGAGCCACTTATCTTTGTCATTCTCCGGTCCAGGATGTGCAGTACAGCTGGCGCTTTGAGCTGCATGAACTCGAGCGACTTTGCTAACAAAGGACGATTGAAATTCGGGTACGCTAGCGGTGGTTTGCCAATGTCAAGTTCTAGCATTTTGTCTGATTCCTTGCGCAAACGAAACCGATGCTCGTTCTTACCGGTCAGCTGTCTCATGAAAGCGCTGGCGATAAATGAGCTAATTCCAATAGTAATCCAGTAGTCGCCCCAGTTTTTAGGAATGATGTTGATGCCACACCATTGATTGGCAACAGCAGTTGTTATTTGCTTGGTTCTGTGGTATATAGGGTCGATAACATCTTGCGGGAACAAGATTCTTTCACTGCAAAGAGCGAGACCAGTCGCAGCAACACAGTCGTTAACGGCATCGCGAACAAAACACAGTTTGAAATCTGTGAAAGGATATGAACCGTAATTGTCACTAATAAAGCGCATAGCTTCTGGCAGAAAAAGGCACGTATTCTTCACTAAATGTTCGTTCCCAGGCAGAAAGTATGCATTGATGTCGGTTTCCTCAGAGTTCTCGCCGACGTCCTCCTTGTCTTCCAGCTGCGAAAGATCGAATTTCTGAAACGGTCCAATGGCAAAAGCGATATGTTGCGCGCCTACTGCCGAACCAACTATACAGGAGACGATTTTCTTCCTATAATCAGTTGGATGGGCATACTCTTCGACGATATCGCCAGAACATATGATACTCATTTCGAGGCTTTCAGAATCGGTAGGGTCGGGTCCCTTGCCAGTTTTCTGGTGCTGTGTGCTTGTAGGTCGCAGCGACGTCGGATCCTGCTTGTCGATTATCGGCTCATAGTTGGTGCTTATGTGCATTGCTGAGTCAAGAGAGCTCGGCGAGCCTGGAGAGGATGGTGCCGAAGTGGATGTGGCTGGCTTGAATATGTCCGACACGGTTCTAGGTATAGAGAACTTGAGCTCCCATGTGCAGCGTTCCCATATTCCGTCTATACATGGTGTCCATAGTGATGTAGAACATGCGATGGGGTCGTTAGTGGTATATACATGAGGATATGCGCTGGAGGAGGCGCCGGTGCACTGGGCGAACGAGATACCGTCGAGCGGATTGACGAGAGAGTACTCTATGCGGACAAGCAGCGGCTCGAAATGTGTTGTACCGGCATCAGGGTCAGGCGAGTGGCGTGAGGATCGTGTATCGAGGGTGCGGGCCGTTGCTGACGAAGAGCGGGCTGTTACGAGACCCCTGGGCACCTTTATGGAGAGTTCTTTGCCTGGGTCGTCGCCACATACAGAGGCTAGTGCATTCCTGAGGAAATGATGCTGAAAGACAGTAGTATGTTTGCTTAGGTGTAAAGATCTACAAGGATTATTGTAGATGTATTGTACATCCTGGCCGTTTATTGAGACAGAATGGATATTTGTCTGGCGACAATCGAGAGTGATAGTTTCGAGGGTTTGTGTTGACGGCACTATGGATATTTCCGTCCATCCGGTGAGCGAACAGTTCTGAAAATCAAAGTCCACATATACCGTTTGGTTAGCGACGGAGAATCCGTCAATGAACCGGCTCATCGCCGTGCAAGTGTTGTTTTTCGAAGTGGATGGTAAGGTTTAGTTAGGTAAGGGGTGTTGTGGTGATTGGGAGGCCTGACAGTGCGCTTGAGAATATTGGTGTAGTCCAAATACCGTGCACTAGAGCGATAGTGCAAGTAGATGTAGAAATAATAAAACACCAATTTGTTACAGTAGGTGCAATTCGTTATGGCACATGCTAGTCGCTCTATATTATTCGCGTAGGCTGTCGGGCAGCGAGAACTCCGTGAAGTGCTCGGGAACAGCTACAGGATGGCCAAAAGCGTACTGATGTCTCCCGCGACGGCGTTTTCGCTCTTTCAACGGCACAAAAAGTGATTTGTTCTTGTAGAACGAGACAAATGGTCTGTTTGGCAACGTGGTCTTACTCTTTGGTTGACTTATACGGCGACGTTTAGTTTCCTGGGCGGCCTGTTGACGTTGCTCTCTTTGTTGCTTCAAGTTCTCCTTCAGCTGTTGCTCCTTGCGCTTGTAGGTGTCGTAGCGAGAGATAGATGCAGCAGTATCGCGGATAAGAGCCTGTTGGACCTGTTCGTAGTCATCGGGATGTGTTGCAGGTTGCATAGAGTTGACGAACCTCCGCCAGTCGTCACTGGTGAGTCCCTCGAGCTGTGTGCGTAGTTTGTGGATGTCGAAGGCTATGCGTTCGCGTTCAATATTAAGTAGATGTTTCTCTGAACGTGAGATAATCCAGTGGCGAGATGCATAGAGCTCATCAGTTAGCGGGTCAGACACTGTGGCTGCGAGTCCTTGTTGGAATGCGGTGACCACTGAATCTGGCGGCGATGCCAGCAGGAACTGTGGTCGCTTGACAGTTCTTTTGATTGAATTATATGGCCTCCGTTCGACGATCTGCAGTTTCTCATCAAATGTAAGCGGTAGTACGGGCGCGGTGGATTCTTGAGTGTCGGAATCGGTCGACTCGTCCTTGTTTGGAGTCCGTTTGCGTGGTTCGTCCTTCGACGACGCTCGCGCCAGTCGCGACAAAACCTGCAAGATCCCAGACATCACAGAGTTTCGTGGTTGACACAGGTCGGCTGTTTCGCAGATAAATGCAGTGCACAGTATCTGCACAATGCCGAACCGCTGTCGAAAGGTTCCTTTGTGCGCCCCCTCACATACACTTACCTACCTTCTTCCTCCAACGCCACCACTACACCGTACACCGCGCTCAATCAGACACTTTGACGATCTGCAATGCGATAATCAATGCGATTCGATGATTTGATCTGTGCTGTTTGCAGATAACCGGCCGCATAGTCAATGCTGGCCCTCTACCCTGTCTACTTGAACCACCATCCAGGGTCTTACTCCTATATAATGTGCACCGGCTACACACATGTGCGCTTCTTAAAGCAATGGTAGTCAGTGCTCCTGAACTCAAGCCGTTTATCCACGACGACTCGCACGTGCAGCTCGTCTTGCAGGTATCCGATCTCAGTGAACGCGTTCAATGGTGTTCCACACAATCGCTCACCTGCAAGGCTTTTTGCCTTGATCTAGGTCTCGACGTCACCACCAATCTCTGCACTCCGCACAACCTTCAGTACAATTGCAAGTGTTCTGACGGCGCAACTCCTAACCTCTCCGTCTATACGCAGACTATCCCCTTCCAAATCTGCAGTATAAATCAGGACCATTGCGTCACTTCCTGCTCCAAGGATGATTCCGCCTGCCTCAATTACTGCTACACCGAATTTAACTGCAACAACATCGGCCCCAAGGTCCAGCAGGCAGAATCGTCCTTAACCTTCCTCGAAGCCCCTGAAGAGCTCAATACCCATGAAAAGCGCGACGAAGTAATCGGCCCGGACTCCGTCTGCCCGCAGCCCAACTATCCGCTGCCGTGCTGCCCTATCGAACCTATTGTCACTCCACCAGCCACAACCCATGCGCCTGTCAAGCCCTGTACCCCTGTCTGCTGCGTTTCTTCAGAAGTACATATATCCTCTGCGGTACATATATCCTCTGCAGCGACGATCTCTACTACTACTACGCCCGACGGCGTCTCCACCACTGCACCACCGATCACTACCACCGCGATATCGGCCGGAGCGCATGTGACCCCAAAAGCGTGTTTGTTGTCGCTGCTCATCAGTTTGGCAGCCTGGACCGCGCTCTAAACAAAAATGTCTACGCCAGACCGATTCGCGTGCTTTCCCGGAACGCTAAACTAACGGTTGTCTTTACGTATGTACATATAAAATGGTCTATTCGGTGTTCTCTTTGATCTAATATATAATATTATGCCATATTACTTCTAGGCGTATATCGTAAAAGCAGTAATGATATATTAATGCGTTTCCGCAAACGAAAACATTCTCGTTCTTTTTTTTTTATCATCTTGTATCCTTCAATAACAAATCAAAATCATTCCCCCTTTTCTGGTATATATCCCGCAGCAAGAAAGCGGCCACTATCGATCTCTTTAACGAGTGTTCATAGCCTTGGTGACAACACGTTTAAGCGCGACCTGGGCCTTGAAGTAATCGTCAGCAGAAGAGTCTTCTACCTCGAGGGCAGCCATAGCGTCAGACAGCGACTCCTCAATGCGGTTGCGGGCAGCAGTCTTCATCTTCATGGCTACACCAGGGTCGGTGGTGAGTCCTTCGACCTGGGAAATATAGGCCTCAAGTTGCTGTTTGGCTTCGTGTTTCTTGGAGAAGGCGGCGTCCTGGTTCTTGAATTTCTCGGCATCGGAAATCATCTTCTCGATCTCGGCAGTCGACAGACGACCGACAGAGTTGGAGATAGTGATGTTGGAACTGCGACCAGAGCTCTTTTCGGTGGCAGTGACCTTCAGAATACCATTGGCGTCGACCTCGAAGGTGGCTTCAAGAACGGGCTCGCCGGCGCGCATGGGTGGAATGCCAGTGAGGTCGAACTCGCCGAGAAGGGTGTTTTCACTGCAGTTAACACGCTCACCCTGATAGACGGGGAACTGCACAGTGGTCTGGTAGTCGCCGACAGTGGTGAAAGTGCGCTTCTTGATGGTAGGCACAGTGGTGTTGCGCGGGATAACAGGAGCAAAAATGTTGCCTTCCATGGCGACACCGAGAGAAAGAGGAACGACATCGAGGAGCAAGAGGTCCTCAGTGGCCTCACCGGTGGCCTTGTTGGTGAGAACAGCACCCTGGACGGCAGCACCGTAGGCAACAGCTTCATCAGGATTGATGCTCTTCTCGAGCTGCTTGCCGTCGAAGAAGTCCGAGAGGAGTTTCTGGACCTTGGGGATACGGGTGGATCCACCAACAAGGACGACCTCATCGACCTTTGACTTGTCGATATCGGCATCCTTAAGAACCTTGGCGACAGGCTCGAGAGTGTTCTTGAACACGGTCGAGTTCAGGTCTTCGAAACGGGCACGCGAAACAGTGGAGGAGAAGTCCTCGCCGCCAGCAAGAGAGTCAATCTCGATAAGAGCAGAGGTGGCAGAGGAGAGAGTGCGCTTAGCGCGCTCGCAAGCGGTGCGGAGGCGACGGAGAGCACGGGCATCATCGGAGATGTCGATACCGGTCTTCTTCTTGAAGTCAGCCTTAAGCTGGTTGAGGAGATTGGTGTCGAAATCCTGTCCACCCAAATGAGTGTCACCATTGGTGGCCTTGACGGTGAAAATACCGCCTTGGATAGAAAGGAGGGAGACATCGAACGTACCACCACCCAGATCGAAAATAAGAACGTGCTTCTCCTCCTTAGACTTACCGGCACCGAGACCGTAGGCAATAGCAGCAGCAGTAGGTTCGTTGATGATACGGAGAACATCAAGGCCGGCAATCTGACCAGCGTCCTTAGTAGCCTGGCGCTGAGCGTCGTTGAAGTAGGCAGGGACGGTGATGACGGCCTTAGCGACGGATTTTCCGAGTTTAGTCTCTGCGATTTCGCGCATTTTGCTCAAAACCATAGCAGAGATCTCTTGAGGGCTGAAACGCTTGGTTTCGCCGAGGTATTCGACCTCAATCAGAGGAGTATTGTTACCTCCATCAACGACCTTGAAAGGCCAGGTCTCGGCGTCCTTCTTGACAGTGGGGTCGTCGAAACGGCGACCAATGAGACGCTTGGCATCAAAAACAGTATTAGCCGGGTTCATGGCGGCCTGATTCTTGGCAGCATCACCAATAAGACGCTCTTCAGCAGTGAAAGAGACGAACGAAGGAGTGACACGGTTACCTTGCTCGTTAGCAATGATCTCAACAGCAGACTCGTAGACAGCTACGCAGGAGTAGGTGGTACCTAAATCGATACCGATAGCACCGTCGTAAGCCTCAGACATTATGACAACTATATTTTAAGGAGTACAGACAAGAAAAGAACGGGTAAGAAGGGCGACTGTTCTTGCAGGAAAAAAAAGAAGAAGAAGTTGTCGGTGGATTAGAAACTCAAAATTTTTTTTTTCTGCTTCATTTTAAAGTTGGGAGCACTTCTTATCGAGCCGGGTAACTTAGTGGACAACCATAATAGCCGTATATATAATTATACTGCAAAACTAAAATCTGAACCGCATTGTTTCGTTTTTTTTTACAGCTCAAGCGAAGGCTCGGAGCCAGCAAGCCTGCCAATGACGGCGTAACCTGCGTATTTCGGGATGACACGGTCTTCGTGCAACATCTCGAACTCCTCGGTAGCATCGCGGCCGGCGAAGTTTACAATAGCATTCTCACCGCCAGGATGGTCAGGAAGGAACTTCGTCACGTCCATAACCACGCCCTTAACCACAACCCAGCAATCGTCTTTCTTGTTGTGTTTCGCTACGTCTTCCATTGAATATTCCTTCTCGGGGATACTGAATGCTTTGGGTTTGGCTGCGGCTGGAGCGGCCGAAGAGGAAGAGGAAGAGGTCGATGATGTTGCAATCGATGCACCTTGACCCCCAGCAGCAGGTGGAGCATTTCCCCCATTGTTGTCGTCGTCGTTGCCGCCTTTGTTGCCCCAGTCGACTACTACGCGACCGGGCTGCGATGGATCGATGTGCAGGCTGATTTGACCCAAACGGTTGGCAGCGCCAGAAGCACCGCTGCCTTCCTTGAGTACTTTCTGGAACAAGTACTTGCTGGCAGAGTCGGCTGCAACACGTCCGTAGACTACACAGCCTAACAGTGACGATCCGCCGAGACGGTTGGCTCCGTGTACGCCACCTGCCAGTTCACCACAAGCAAAGAGACCTTCGAATGGCTCCTTGTCATGGTTGAGGACCTCTGCCTTATCGTTAATCTCAACACCACCCATCGTGAAATGCAACACCGGCGTAACGAGAGCAACATAGAAATTGTCATCGTCAATAGTGACAGGACCGTTTGCGAAAAACTTCTTGCCGAAGGGATCCTTCTTTTTGCCGTCAGCAATCTCGTTGTATTCCTCGAAGACCTTTTGGAGTTTGGATGCAGGGATACCGATATCTTTGGCTAGCTCTTCTCCAGTCATTTTCTTCATAAGTCCACGGCCAGCATAATGTTTGGTGTGGAAGTCGAGCACGTTAGACGCCTTGCCATTGAGGACGAGTCGGATAGGGAACTTGTTTTTGAACATTTCACCGGAAACGTAGTCACGACGACCAAGTTCGTCACAGAATCGTTCTCCGTTGCCGTTCAAAAGCAGACCGCCCTCGCCACGCAGAGCCTCAGCGGCCAAAAACTTCCATTTGTTTTCGGGATCGCGCGGATCGACAAGTCCGGTAGGATGGACCTGGATCTTTTCGAGATCGACGCCGTTGCCGCCAATAGCGAGCACCATCTTCTGTCCGTCGCCAGTCGCGTGCGTGCCGTTTGTCGAGGGCAGATCGAATATTTCGGGACGATACTTCTTAATGAAAGACGTCTCGGTGAAATCGGCGGCGTAGCCTCCAGTAGCAAGGACAACAGGGCCATAGTCACGCTTCTTCTCGCCGTTAGCGTCTTCATACTCGACACCGATGACAGTGTTACCTTCTTTCAAAATAGAAGTGACACGGCACTTCATGAAGATCTTCGCGCGGTCCGGTGTCTGTTCTGCGATTTCTTCGATCTTCTCCATGAGCGCATAAGTGATCGCCATACCGGGGAACTTTGCGTCATGACCACGATGGGTGCGGGGCTGACTGTGGCCGCCAAGACGAGAAACGAGGGTGAGGTCAAGCTTGAATATGTCCTGGAGCCATTCGACGGCAGCGGCAGAGTTGTATGTGAGCACTCTGATGAGATCAGGGCGGGCACGGTCTTTGGCCGATTTGAGTGTGTCGTCATAGAACTGCTGGACCGAGTCTCTGATTTCGAGATCGATCTGCGTCCTAGTCAAAGCGCCATTGATGCCAGAGGTGGCCTTAGTGGAATTGCCGCCAAAGAATCCCTGCTTGTCGAATACGTGCACATTAGCGCCATGGATGAGCAATTGGTGTGCTGCTGATAGGCCAGAGAGGCCTCCACCGACTACGATAACTTGTTGCGGCATGGGTACAGTAGCGGTTAAAGAAGGTTGTGAGTATGTGAAACTAGACAAAAACCTTCCTGATATATATATATATAGACAGGAAACGTGTGTAATGAGGGCTAAAATGAGGGGAAAAAGTATGGATACTATTGATTTCGCACAAATAAGGTTCTGGCCCATATAACGTGGGCCGATAACTGGCATGATTCTTTTTTGAGTGATCCCGCCTGTCGCATGACGCTTTGCACATGCATCTTTATGCGTCGCAATTGCAATTATTGATTTCGCAGAGACTGGAAATTTCTTTTCGCCTAAATAGTTCTTTGACTGCGGGTTTAGCCTGCTTACAGGACCGCAACTAGAGTGGGGGATAGCCCTTCTGTATGCTGTTAGAAAGAGCGGGGGGCATTTATCCCACCAATCACACTTACCATAGACCAAATCACATCGAAACGCCTTTCACATGATTGGCTGTAAGTTTATCCGAGCCGATTCTCGGGTACCACGGTAGCTGGTCTCAATTATCAGCTGTTTCTTCTATTTATGTGCGGTAGCTGAGCTGCACTTCGACTCAAAGGCCGTTTCGTCCGGCTGTCTTGCTTGTCGATCTTGTGCGTTTTCTGCCGACCGCGGCAGGACCAATTCGCACTGTGTCCAGTCTCGTGGCAATACGAGCTATCTTCGTCGACGAACACCACCAATGCTCAATCTGTGCAACAGTATCAGCGCTAGACTTTCCAATGAATTGCATTCCTTTTAGCGGTGTTATTTTCGCATTTCTAGCTAGCACATTAACATGTGCAAACCACCAAGTGGGGCTCAATGATTGACGTATCTCCCAACCTCGGAACGAGAGCTATACCGATAAAAGGACACCAATTAGCGCCCTAAAAGGACCCTGACACACCAATCGATTGCTGTGTATACCGCGAATATACTATTTACCTCAATAAATCTCCAAGGACTACTGCATGTGCTGCAATTGCCACTTAGCCGCA
This sequence comes from Tortispora caseinolytica NRRL Y-17796, assembly GCA_001661475.1. Taxonomy (NCBI): domain Eukaryota; kingdom Fungi; phylum Ascomycota; class Trigonopsidomycetes; order Trigonopsidales; family Trigonopsidaceae; genus Tortispora; species Tortispora caseinolytica. Next base: position 2,643,750 of record KV453841.1, read on the forward strand.
GCTATCCCTGGTTGCTGTGCCACAACACTCATGGTCGATCATTACCGGTCCTACGCAAGACGCGAACGTTCTGATTGGTCAATGGTTTTCACCACCCCCGCCTATCGAACCAGACACTCTCATGGTTCCTCGTTTTAAACTCTACTTTCGTAATACCTTTGGTGCTGAAGAAAAATCTTTCTTCTCGATTGCAATTCAGCTGTTCTCGGTTTATTTTTTTTACTCCCTATAAGTCATGGTTAAAGCTGTTGTTGCAGGCGCCGCTGGCGGAATCGGCCAGCCCCTCTCTTTACTGTTAAAGCTTTGCCCTCACGTTTCTGACCTTGCCCTCTACGATGTCGTTAATTCCCCCGGAGTCGCCACGGATTTGTCTCACATCTGCACTACTGGAGCCGTCAATGGATACCTTCCTGATGACAACGGAATGCAGAAGGCTTTCACTGGTGCTGGCATCGTCGTCATCCCCGCTGGTATTCCCCGCAAACCCGGAATGACCAGAGACGATTTGTTCAAAATCAATGCCGGAATTGTCCGCGATCTAATTAAGGGCGTCGCATCTTACTGCCCAGACGCTTTTGTCCTCGTCATCTCTAACCCGGTCAACTCTACTGTTCCGATTGCCGCTCAGGTCCTCCGCGAGGCCGGAGTCTTCAACCCCAGAAAGCTCTTTGGTGTCACCACCCTGGACGTTGTCCGCGCCCAAACCTTCACTGCCGCTGTTGTCGATGGCGATGCGAAACAGGGCGGAAACCCTGAGAGCTTCAAGGTGCCTGTTGTCGGTGGCCACTCTGGCGACACAATTGTGCCTTTGCTTAGTCTCGCCGAGCCTGCCGTCACCCTCACCGACGCCCAGCGCGAGGCTCTGACCCACCGCATCCAGTTCGGCGGCGACGAAGTCGTTCAGGCGAAGAATGGTGCTGGTTCTGCTACTCTGTCTATGGCTTACGCCGGCTATAGATTCGCCCACGCGCTTCTCGAGGCCGCCTGTGCTGGAAAGACCTCCGTTGAGCCCTCTTTTGTCTACTTGCCCGGTGTTCCCGGTGGCGAACAGGTCAAGGACCAAGTCGGCACTGACTTCTTTGCTATCCCGGTACAGCTCGGCCCTAATGGCGTCGAGAAAGTCGTCTCGCCGCTGGATAAGATCTCCAACTACGAAAAGGGACTCTTGGAGACCGCCATCAAAGGTCTTCAAGGCAACATTGAGAAGGGTATTGCCTTCCACAAGCTTTAGAGTGTAAATGCTAGTGGTATAGTGATATTAAATCTAGTTAAGTCTTTAAATCCGTCCTGTTTTTTTTAATGCATAGTCGTAATGTGGAAAACTACCGTAGGAAACCCTGGCGTTTCGGCCTTGACGCTCGCCTTAACGCCTAAAGCTTCTAGAATCCCACGAATAATTCCTGCCGGAAACTCTAGGTACGGCGTAGCCATCGCAATTGTTTCGCTCGGTGTTGGTCGACTCATACGTTGAAAGAGCCGAAATTGTGTGTCGGTTAAAACATAAACTCCGCGGTGGTTAGTTTTGAGGTTATCAATTTGCTTTCGAAATAGCACTAACCATACATCTTTGCATATAAACTTCATTATTTCTAGCGTGTCGCCCTTTGTCGATCCAAATCGTTCAACAATAGCTAGTCCTACACGCCATCCTAGCTGTTCTATCCGTGCAGGGTTGGTGTGGCCATAAACAGATTGCGATACTTCCTGCATTTGCGGCACAAGTTCGCCTAGTATTAGGTCAAACGCATTATATGATACAAACATTGCATGTGGCTCTGATCCTAGTGATATTTCTTGCTCCATCGTCATTTTTCTCCCAGCCGTTTTATCAGAATTTCAGTTATGGCTTCTTGTGGTGGTTGTGTGAGTGGTTGTGGTTGGTTGGTCGCGGTCCACCCTCTCGATTTGGGTAGATGTGCGGCTGAGAACCGCTGTTTGGTATTTAAACCAGCGTCGACATGTGGGGACATGTGGGGCTCATTAGTCGCTCAGTTCTATGACCTCAACATTCGACGGATTATTAAACGGACTAGTATATGAGCCCACTACCCCGTTAGACCGCATAGGCTCCGAGAACAGTGGCGGCAGTGCCCCGTTCGAGCTGCGGCCTGGTTCTTCATCAGAATCAATTGTCAGCGACACCTTTTTCGCAGGATGAGTATCAGCTTCTTCGTCTGTAGATTCGTCGCCAGAATCATCGGAGTTCTCTGGCTTTATTACATGGTGCCACGTGCCATCTGGGTCGATCCTGACCGAGTTTTCGTGCGGAGACACCGCTTTCAGTATATCCGCGCAGTAGTCGTCAACTACGAGTTCTGTCAGATTTGCAGAGCGGGCGCAGACAGGGCATACCCACTGCAGACCCTGCTCTTGCAGCATTATAAACGCTGAAGCGTCAAAGCACTGCAGATGCGTGCAAGCCACGGTCCTAATCGGAACCTCTATTTTGGCATAAGTCAGCGGGCAGCGCAGCGACAGGATCGTCGATGTGGCTTCGATATCGTCGTCTTTCTGGCGCGCAATAAAATCTTTCTGCACCATATCCTTGCTCAGATGCCGGCCCGATATGATCTGTGTCACTATGCTGCTCGCTGGGATGTAGTTGGCGATAACGATCCATACAGTGAGCGGCGTTATCAAGTTGTAGGCGAGTCGCAAGGAGCCCTTCAGCAGTGGCAACCCTGTAGACGGGTTGACAATAAAGTCTGTGATATCTACGGGCAAGAGCGGGTCGTCAGAATTGATTGGCCGTCCGGGGACGAGCGCTGCTGATTTGAGCACGGACTTGAGCAGCATACGTTTAGGGAACTGCAGTATTTTCGGGTACTCGCCGGCCGCGGGCACGAGGTACTCACTAGTGCAAAACAGCAGAACTTTGAGTTTCTTCCAGGCCACGGGATCGCTCAGCTTGAGCTCTGTGTTGTATTTGTGCATGTCATAGGAGATTATGGCCTGGTTGGAGTATGTGAGGTTAGAGTAGGTGGAGATGCGGTACCTGAACTTATAGAAGGGGATTTTAGGGACCTGTTTAAGTGCTACAGAATCTGATGTGAGGTCCTTGAGAGGCACTGGCGAGGCCGTCGTCGAAACCGGCGTGGTGGAGGCGGTAGCAGTGGCGGTCGGATCGGGTCCGGTGTAAAGCGAGTACGACGGTACATAGTGTCCAACGGAGTCGCGGCTGTAGCTGGTAGCCGCTGCCGCTGCAGAAGGCCGCTGAAGCCTCGGGTTACCGACAGCGTACATTCGAGCAATGAGTTCGGCTATATGCGTGAAAGCGTGTGCATCTGAGGATTGATTGCGAAGGATGACTTCGCCTTCGACCTGTCTGATCAGGTCGGCCTTGCGGCCGCTCACAGGCAGGCCACACTCTCTGCAGACGACTTTCAGTTTCGCCACCGTAAGAGACCGCGTGAGATCAAGCACCTGCGATAAATCATAGAAAGCCATGTCATACTTTGTGTCCTGGGCAGGCAAAATTCAAAATCCAACTGTTCGCAGGTCGCTGGCCACTGACGTGCAACAGTTTGGGAAAAAGCCGGGTAATTTTCATTCAGCACTGACACGGCCACATTGCAACGACCCACCGTCTCCTCCCTACCAGAACAACGCCAAGACGTCACCAGGGTTTACTTGCCGCTCTAAAGTGGACCTCTGCCCAGCTGTGCGGCCCATGTCTGATATTACTGACGCGAAACCGGACGCGCCGAAGGCCAGAAGGCCACTGATGTCCAAGCTGCGCCAGTCCATCACCGAACTGCGACCTGCACTACCCGTCTCTAAACCTGGCGGCGTCGAACTTTACATCGATCTCAGTGAACCGCTCAAAGTGTACAAACCTGGCGACCAGATCCGCGGCGATGTAGTTCTCCAGTGCACAAAAAGCCTCCCTACAACCGCCGTCGACCTCGCCCTTATTGGCGAAGTCACTCTGAACGGAGACTCACTCAGATCGAAGGCAATAACACACACCATCCTTAAAGACCACGTACGCCTCTGGCAACGCCCAGAAACTGACGCAGAGTCTCCAAAAAATATCACTCTTGCAAAAGACTTGCCTCCCGGTGAACACCTCTTCCAATTCATTTTCCAGCTGCCAAAGTCGCCGCTCCCTAACAGCGTCGACTTCGACCTTGGGTCAATCTCTTACACCCTCCTGGCCACACACAGGCGACAGTCCGCCTATTCAACCACAAAGGCCCACCTTAAGCTTCGAATTCAGACTCCTATCAATATATCTCGCCTCCAGAAGGTTCCTCCTTCTAATATAGAAGTCTCTTTACGGCCCCGCAAATCAAAAAAACACACAGCTCTCTACCCAACCTACTCGGTCCCGACTTCTTCTCACTCGCCAGCGCTTGGGCCTGCTTCTAAGTCTTCCTCATCTTCATCGTCCTCTTCCTCGCTTTCTGCCTCTACTGGCTCTGCAGTCTCGCCCGCCACACTCGCTAATGAAACTGCCAGAACCGCTTCCTCGCCAGAAGCGGACCCAGACCACTCTGCGCCCACCTCACAACGTTCAGCCAGCGCTCTGTCGCGTAACTCAACGTCCAACATTAATGTCACAATATCCGGTATCCCCGCTGGTGTGCTTAAGGGCGACGATATCACAGTCTCCATATCGGCCAGCCATATTAATGAAGTCAGATCATTGACGGGAGTCATCCTTACATTCTGCCGACTCAGTCGTATCGCTGTTGGGCAGAATGAACAGCGGTCTTTTCGCAAAGATCTCGCTCAAGTCACTCTCCCTCTCTATGTGAACCACACAACAATGTCGGTAGATGTCCAGGGGACTCTAAGAGTCCCTCTTTCGGTGTTTCCTACTACTAAAGCTGCTGACTTGGTTTCGTTCAGCTATGGCATCGAGACTATTATTGATCTCGCTGGAGTACTTAACAACAGCGAACTTGTCAAACCCAGTCATGAGTCCCCCTTTATCGACACAGGCTCGCTAAAGAGAGTACGTGGCGTCATATCTGTTTGGCACAACATAATAGTGGGCACAGTCGCCGCCCCTCCACCTGCCTCCGCTAGCCGCGCTTCAAGCCGCATCCGTTCTCGTCCGTCTGATTTGCTGCACCCATCCAGCGTACCTCAGCACAATCGTCCGCAGACGTCACCCGGTACTGACTCACATAATCCTTCTCACAGCTCGACGACTATACCTGTCACAACTCATCCAACGTCGCACTCCACACGTCCGCGATCTGAGAAAGAGCAAATTCGACTAGCCGAGTTGCGCCTATTGCCTTCTTCTCCCTCCATGGGTCCCACTGCGGCACAATTACATATCGCCCCTGCTGAGCCCTCACCGCTGCACCTTGACAAACTTGAACGTGAACGAATGCATCTTCAACGACTTCAAAGCGAACCTGTATACCATTATCGCGACGACATGACTCTTCCGTTGTATGAAGAGTCTCAGTCTACACACGCTCCTTCTGCATCAAATTCTACAAGTAATCTGAATACTCCTCACATGACAGCGTCTAGCCCGGCTGATTTGCCTGATGCACCGAGCCCCACGGCGCCTTCCCAGCCTTCTTTACATTCACCAAATGATTCTCAAAATACAGAAACTCTTTCTGAAACCGAACTTTCACAATCAATGACAACAATGGATCTTTAAGGCTCAAAGTTTCTGTTTTCTCCAATTAATGACAAGCTACTCAATCTCTGGTTTCAGTTGCTACCAACTATTCAATTGCATAATAATTATGTTATTCCTATTACATTTATTCATTATATTTCCGTCCCAACTGTTATAGTATAAATTATCGTGTCGGTGATACATTCAAGCCCTGTTCTGTATTGGCTTGATACAATTTGCGTTGTAATGATTTCAGTCGTTTCTTGATAGACCCAATGAACTTCTCGACCATGACTTGATCCTCTTCATCCATTAAAAACACGTCACTGTTTCCTGATTGAGAGCTGTTATCTGAATCCATTATAGCAGCCAGCATCCACACTGAATTCGCGTAAACAATCTCACAACCTGAAATGTCTTTTCCGACAAGTTCGTTCACCGCCGCAAGTCTTGACATCTCTAAAGCTCTTTCATAAAGCAACGATTCCGCAGATACATTACCCATAGTGTCAGATGAATCACGAGAAGACAGCTTCAGCTCGGCTTCTGCAAGTTTCATTCGAGCAACTTCGGCCTTCTCCAGAGCTAGATTAAAATGGTCTCTTATCCATTGAATGTTAACATTCATCCTTCTAGCTACAGTTCTTTGAGCTGAGCTTGCAAACAAATTGGAAGATGACATACCAGCAGTCTCGCCACCTGTTCCAGTGCGTTCCCACCATTCAGTCGCAATTCCCATTGCCTTCGCTAGCAAGGATAGTGCCTTGACATACAAAGCAAGCGCCTCCTCTGCTAGAGTCCGCATCATAAGAGGACCAAGTGTGTCTTCAGGCGCTTTTCCTTCATTGGCATCCAGAAATCGATTTGACCCGGGGCCGGTATCACCCTGTTTCATCTTTGCGCCGTTTTCAACTTGTTCAATTTGTTCTGGAGTCATAGGGAGCAATTGCAACAACTTTATTTCAGCAAACTGGTAAGTCACACCAGCCTTAATAACAGCGTCCTCAATCGATAAAAGAACTTTAGAATCGTTAGGATCCATGCTGCTTAGTTCAGGGTCATCTGCTGCTTGTAACGGATAAGGACGGCCTGCGTTGGCAATAGACGCAGACTTAATGGGCGACACACTCGAAGATATGTTACCCGCATTAGGATTGCGAGGATTTCCAGACATTCTGTATCTCACGACAGGGTCTGGTTTGCCGAAAAGCCGAGCGCCTACAACAGTAATTGCCTTACTAAGTGCAGACGGTGAAATCGCACCATAACTGAGCTTCCAATTTCCATTGCGATCATTGGGACTGCCGTTAAAAATTGAAAGACTTCTAGTACTTTCCGAACTATTTCGTCGTCTGTCGCTTGATGTTTGCCTGAGCGCAGGAGAAAGTCTTCCTTCGTGTATAGGAGTGTTAGCGATTTGGTCAGCAAGCGCGTTGACTTCCACAGCCCTCTTCTCAACGACCACATAATCCCTTTCAATGACCATACTGGTAGATGCCGTAGAGCCACCTTTGGAACTAGCGCCTGAATCTGTGCGATCCATATATGGAGCCGAGGTTCCATTGTTTTGACTCGTACGTCCCGATACAAAATTAGGCCGGTTAAGCGTGATTGAGGAGCTGAATCGGGACCTTTGTTTGCCAACATATGCTTTAGACTGGAGAGCCTCGAGAGCGCTAGGCCGCGAAAGGTGAACTAGTTTAGGTCTCTCTTCAGTTAGTGGCATAGTTAAGCGACGCTGTTCAAGTCGCATGCAGCCCGGCGGAGTGGCGCTGAGCGAGGATTCACTGATCCCGCTATTACTGTTATGAAGTTCAGTAGGGGCAGTGGCATTGCGTACATCATCAGACAAAGAAGTGGTATATTGTGAGCCAGTGCGGTTCACCGGGACATTGACCGCTTTGTTATTCGCGCCAACCAATTCTGTTGATAAAACCGGGTAAGGGCTAATTCCATTATCTTGAGTGTCTAATCCAGCAGAATTGGCTGTAGTATTAGAGCTTTTCTTCATGCGAGAGGCGGCAATCTGCTCGGTGATGAAAGTATCCGAGTCGAGGATAGAAAAAGTTGAGTTATCAACGCTGTCATTAATAGGGGTTGTGACAACTTCAGATTCGAAGAATTCCTTAAAAGACATTCTATCAGACGGTTTGCGTCTAAGAAGTCCCTTTATGAGTGAAGCAAGCTCTGGTGATACATCAGTGTTTCTGAACTTGATTTTGTCATTATTGGTATCGATTTTGCGAAGCAAATCAATGTGGTTAGCAGCACGAAAAGGAGGTTTACCCACAGCCATCTCATAGATGACAGTCCCGGTAGACCATAAATCGACTTTTGAGTCGTACTTTTCGTAGCGCAAGATCTCTGGAGCCATATATAATGGCGAACCGCATAGAGTCTCGGCCATGGATGTGGAAGGTAACACTCTTGCGAACCCAAAATCTGCCAGCTGCAATAAGGGCAGAGAGTATACACCGGCAAAACCCATTGACTCGAATTCGGATTTAGTATGCTTAGCAGGAGATAAGAGCAAATTTTGCGGTTTTATATCTCTATGTATGAGGTTCTTTGAGCGAAGAAACTTAAGGGCGCTGGCTAACTGCTGGACGAAATGTTTGACGAGCGTCTCGTTCAGTCCATCGCTGTCTTGCGGAGAAGGATATCGTTCAAAAATGGAGCCCATGGCAGATATGTTGGCGATATCGTTTCTGTGCTTTATAAAGAACGATAGATCGCCTAATGAGCAGTATTCTGTGACTATATAGATGTGCCCAGTAGACCGCTGGCAGTCCAACAGTGAGACGATGTGCGGGTGAGTTACATTCTTCAAGATTTGTATTTCGCTTTCAAGGCTCTGCAGGAGTTTTTCGAGTAGTTTCCCTGTAGCGGCGCTTTTTATTGCGACGACAGAATTTGTTCTGGTGTCTGTTGCCTTATATACATTGGCAAAAGAGCCCTTCCCGATTTCCGACAAGATCTTGTAATTGCGGAGAGCTTCTGCGGTACTCGGCAGTGAGGAAGTGTTCTGGTGCGACATTAGCGGGAGGTACGGTGGGAGCGATAGGAAGAGCCGGAGGAAATAAGAAAACCTGATGTGAAAAGAGAGTCAAGTTTATAAGCAGTCGGAGAAGCGATTGCAGTTACTGAATGCGGAAGGGGGCACAGTAGAAGAAGGAGTGATATGTGTCAGAAGCTGCTTATCACAAATCACATGGAGGCTTTCCAGGGAAAAGCAGCGATGTGAAAGCAAAGCTGCTCAGAGTTGGAGCAGCAAGCACTAGATCTGATCAGATTTCTGAGACGCGTTCAGATGGTATTAGAATACAGATAAGTATGCAGCAGGGGGTGTGGCGAAAATGCACGTCAAAATATGGTAAGAGGGCAGGTACGCGCCACTAGTTGGGTAAATGATAAGTGTGGGTTGTTGTTTGGGAGTTGGGAGTAGTAGTCATACACTTTAATAAAGATAAGGTTCATGTAAGGGATATATACGCCATAGTAGATCATGCCAATGTGGGAAGGCGGTGTTAGTCGCTAGGGGCTCGAGGAGGTGCTTTTAAAGGGCTGAAAAGTGGCCAAAGATGCTGCTATATCTAAAACATTGTTTATGAGCGTATACGAGCGCAATAAGAAGTAATGTGGCACGAGCAGCTACTCGCGCAAGAGGAACGGTTTGGGAGGATTGTCCATAAACGGAAGGTTGAGCCATGAATAGAGTTCAAGAATGGTGAAATAGCTGGCAAGGTACTGCAGATATGTCATATATATTGACAATAACGCGTCACTCTACATTCGCGGGGGCAGATGTATGTGCGAATTGACAACAGCATCAATGAGATTGTGTGCGACGGCGTTAGGGCCCGGAAGGAGCAGAAACTCGTCATCGGGTGGAGGCGTCGACATTGTGTCATAAGTCTTAGAGAAATCGAGCGCAGCCGAGACCTTATCGAAGTCGAACCATCTGGCGTCGTGTAGTTCCGGATCATGGCTAAGACATACATCGTGGCCGTCCGCCTTGGCCTCGGCTATACAGCCGAGCATGAGGTTCGCCGGGTACGGCCAGGGTTGCGTTACGTAGACGACAACGCGGCCACAATGGACGCCAGCTTCTTCCCAGATTTCACGGCGGACAGCTTCCTCAATGGACTCAGCGGGTTCAACGAACCCTGCGAGACACGAGTAGAACTGCTTGGGGAACCGTTTATTCCGGCCTAGAAGGATCTTGTCGCCGTTTGCGTTGACGACGGCCGCGATCACCGTCGGGTCAGTGCGGGGGAACGACAAATTGGTCAGCGTTCCGCGTGTGGGACATGGTCTGCGCTCGCCAGCCCGGTCAGTGCTCGGACAAGCGCGCTTGCAGCCGCCGGATATTGTTAAGGTGCGTTGTCCACAGCCGCCACAGTATGGGTTGCGGCTGTTCCAGTCTACGAACATGCGCGCTTGCGCGTAGACTGCAGCATCTGTCGGTGACAGCGCAAATCCAAAACGCACTGCCGGGAATGATGCGCCGTCGGCGATAATGTCCTCGACGATTTTCTGCGCGAGAGTCTGTTCGGCTGCAAACTCCGTGTTGACAGTCAGATCGACAGCAAAGTAGGGCCGACCGCTGTAGGCGCCAATATTCAAGCCTTCTTCGCTGGAGTTCAAGCCCAAAAATACAACCAACGGTTGATATTTGGACGAATCGAACTGTTTCTCGCGCTCGTCATCGGAAACAGCAAATGGGTTGCCGATAAGTGGTTTGATTACGTAATAGGGAATGTAGTTGAGAAGTGTTGAACGGTCAACCTGTTTAACTGCCGGATTAAGTTCCTGTAATGGTAAAAACAACGCTGATTCGTGTGTCAGTGCCTGACTAAGGAACTCATTATCTTCTCGCTTGAAAGAGACCCTGTTCAGTGGGTTGCCTGCATAAAAGCAGTCACCAGGGTTTCCGAACCGTCGCGTCAGTAGAGTCGACATATTTCTGGTGCGATCTATAAATCTAGACGAGAATCGACAGGAACTAAGCCAATTCCTCAGAAGTAAAGACGTTATTTCCAAGTGCAGGGGGGTCAATAATTTCGCGCCCTGCTTGTTTTTATATGTTTTCTCGTTAGATAGGTGTGTGACCCCGCAAAAACCTTATTTCACTCTCCAAATCACATAATCTTACTAATGCATAATAAGTCTTGAAAGAGTACATGTAACAGTCGAACCACGATAAAGCAATACACTTGGGTTTTAAGATCGTTGATCTTGTAGTACTATACTAACATGTTTATCGACTTTCTGTGACGGTAACGCCAGAAACGCCACTACGAACTGATCGCTGTCTCCACTGCGACCCGCAGCCACTACAACGACTGCAACAACACCGCTGTAAATTCCGACAAGCATTTCCTGCCAACTAAGCTAACTAGCACGCTTAAGTCATTACCAATTACCAATCTGCACTCTCTCAAACGACATACCCTATGCAATCAAATAGAACCTAGGTGTAGTTACCCTACCGTCGTCTATACACCACCATCTGCCTTACACGCCGATTCTTCACCAGCGATAACCATTCTCGACATCAATTTATTTACCACGGCGCTTGAGCCCACACTCAAAGCCTGTCAACCCTACATCGCCTATCTACAGGCTCACCAGAACTTTTCGGTGTACGCAGGGCTCGTAGCTGCGCTTATATCTGTCATTATGATGCGCCGCTTCTTCGGCCTGTCCCCGGACAACTCCAGCCCCGACTTAGAGGCCGTATTCGTTAATAATTACCGCATCCAGTTCGACACACCCGGCGAACTGTCTCGCGGCAAAGTCACTGTCGGCTATTTGCGCAAACTCGTCGCGGATATTGTGAAAACGGACGAATTCACTTTGATCTACGCTGGCAAGAAACTCACTAACGACAATTCGTCCCTCGTTTCCTACGGAATCAGACCGGATTCGCGCATTCTCTGCAGTCTTCCGAAATCGCACAAAAAGCACACTAAATCAGCATCAAAGCCGAAAGCCGTGCCGCCACCTCCCGCGCCACCGCAATCCAGTTGCGAAAAGATTGACGCACTTGTCCATGATACAGAGAACAACATTGTACCGCTAATAGAGAAGTTCGAAGCCGAACCCCCGGCCGACAAGAAACATCAGGACCTCGAGCACAGGAAACTCGGTGAACTCGTACTCCAGAAAATGGTCGCCCTTGATGGCATAGACACAACCGGCGACGCAGACGCGCGCGCTAAGCGGAAGGAAGCTATAAACGCACTCCACAAATACCACACGCGCATAGACAAGGCGCGCCCCGTGTAATGACCATCTCTACAGCAAACAAACCTCTACTGTTATTATTAGTCGTTATTAGTATTAGTAGTTATGCTCTGAATTAATCCCTGTATCAATCTGATTCATTCAAATACCTCTCGGCGAATCTCAGCTTCCACTCATCACGACATCGACTAACCACCTGCGCAAACTTGTCCTCGTCCACGTCCTTTACACGCACCTTATAGATACCCGTCACTGGCCTGTGGTCTGATAGCGTTATCTCGTGTCGACGGTAGTCCAACGCCTCGATACTGGTTCTCTCGTTTCCGGCTCTGTAGAATATCCGATCACACCATGCGGGCACTCTCATCTTTGACGATGAGTCGTAGTTGTTCGTTCCAACGTCATACTTGTAGGTAGGCATAAACGCAATCTCCTTCTCGTTAAACAGCCGCAGTTTCATGTCTGGGTTCCGGTTCAGTTCCTGTCGCAGCTGGTCTGACTTCAACAGCTTGTCCAGATTATCTGCAGACAGCAATCGCATAACGTCGCCGCGCGGAAGCCCTATTCGATAGTTCATGTCGCCGAGCACAAAACACACTTCGTGGTCAAGAATCAACGACCCGTTACCGTTGTTCGCAAACAACTGTATAGCCCTAGCCTCTTCCGATTCAACGGCCGTCAGCTTGCTCTCGAGAATAGTCACAAAGTCGTCATTCCTCTGTATAACACTAGTTTGCCCCGCCGCTAAATGACAGTTCACAAAACATACAGGTGTGTCGTCGTACCTGAACCGGACTACCAATGCACCCTTGTTACCGTGCAGTCCGCCAAGACCGGTCTTCACCAAAGATGCTCGGACGGAGTGGATGTTCATCATCCTCTGGTTTTTGACAAAGACCACAGAGAACAACCCCATCATGCCGTCGCTATAGACCATTGTGTACGTGTCACCCACGAGCTCCTTGTCGACCAGCGTTGTGAGCGTATCCAGCCATTCTTTGTATTCAATAGCAAGTGCAGAATTTCCTTGATCCACTTTGCGTGATCGCTTTGACCTGAACATAGACTTCGCGGCCATTTGCTTGTTTCCCAGGTCAATCAGTTCCTGGAACCCGAAAAACAGTATATCGCAGCCTTTGGCAGTCTGAAGCATTTCGGCGAACTCGCGTCGGTCAGAACTACTAGCAGCAGCGGCCTTAGCGTCACCCGCGTTCCACGTGCATGCAAACACGGTGATACTGTCAAACGTACAGTACTCGTCGTGTTTAGTGATAGCACATCTGTTCACGGCGTCGTCCTTGAGCACTCCATTCCAGATGCGCACTTGATGGTCCGGGCCCAACAGAGCCACGGGCAGCTCGTAGTGTTCGATGCGTGAGTGGTCTGAGACAATCCTGGTTTGCAGCAAGTATGTCGTATTGCCACTAAATTCCTTCCAGTCGCGCAGCATAGTCCAGTTCTCGCCCTCGGGGTCGTACACCTGGACGCGACCGGAACTCAATACAAGCCATATAGTCGATTGTACGGCGCACATCGCCAGTATCCTGTGGATCGACACAAACACAGTCTTCTTGCATTGGTATGTCTTCGAGCAAAACACGGAGACGTGACCAGAGGTGTGACCGATATAAACATCAGACGACTTGCCTTCTATAACAGCAGCGCACGTGACAGCGCCAATCCTGTCGTCAGATCGGATATGGAACTGGCATTTCTGAAAGGTATCTGCTAGTGGAGTGTATACGCTGATGATATCCTTTCTGGCAACCCAGAGCTCTTTGTTGACGAGCAACGCAGCCGAAAAATGTGGTAGTACCTTGTATGTACCGGGAGAATGTTGCAATGTGGGAAACGATGAGCCTTCAGTTTCGTCTGCGGACCATATTTTAAGTCTGCCCTCTGCGTCAAGAGTCCACATAGAGTTGTCTAAAGAATAAATAGCGTGCACAGAAGCGCTGTGGCAGCGTTTTCTGGTTTCGACTAAGTTTCCGTGATGATCTAGAACCTTCAGGGCGCCCTCTTTAGTGCCGATCCAGGTCTCAGTGCCGCAGAAGCCAATAGCCGTGAACCTCGTTTCTTCAGTCCCGTACGTGTATATGTGCCGTCCCGAGACAAGGTCTGTGACTGTGAGCATGTTTCCCATGACGTAAAGTTTGCGGTTATTGCAGGCTATGACGCGAGCGTCTTTGGTGTAAACATTGCGTACACGTGCATTGAAATAAGGCACTGGCGTTCCTGTACTTCTTATGGTAGGAAATGTCCTGGGGATTGTATCAGGGTCGTGTGGCAGTGTGTTACAACCAGAAGGCGGAGTCGGAAATGAGCCTGGTTCAAGTGCTGGTGCAGTTGCGGGTTTTGTTTGAAGTTGTGATTGAGAATGCGAACGAGGTTGTGTTTTAGAATGCAATTGAGGTTGTAATTGAGGTGGTGGTGGTTTGTCCGCAGGATACGTGGGCTTTCTTGTAAGTGAGAAAGCCCTTTTTGGTGGAGGGTCGAACTTTGAGATATCGACGCTTTTTAGTTCAAGACCTCTGCGTACGGCAGCGTCTTTCTTGGATTCAAAGAGTGCCGAGGTTGGTCTGGAAGGGAGTGGTGGTGGGGTGCCGGCGGCGACGATGACTGCGTCAAGAGGTGATGCAGTTCGTGGCAAGGAACCCGGCCGTATTGGCGGTGGGGGCACAGGGCTGACGGACCGCGAGCCGACGGACCTTGAACCGCGAGATGGTGGTGGCGCTGGTGATGTAGAAGATCTAGCTAGGGACGGGATCGGCATCGAAGAGGGCTGAAGTACAGAATATGAGGAAGAAAAGGGGCGTGGAGGGCAAGCGTGCGGTTCTGGGACGGCGAGGTCGGCGGCCGAGTCAATAATTAAAGATGAGTCAGAATGTGCAGGTAAAGAGATTGGTGGGGCTGTGAGGTGCAGTGGTTTTGGCGGTTTTGGTGGTTTTAGAGGTGATCGTTTAGGATCTGCGGCTGAAGAGTTGGTCATTTTGCGGTTGGAGTAGAAAGATAGTAGAACATGCACAGACGGAAGGGCTGGATTGGCAGAAAAGATCAGAATAATAGGTCAAAACCAATGATGCAGTAAAGATGTAAGAAGTAAGAAATTAAAGATAATATGAGATAAATAGAGCAACTTAGTCCCTTTCAGGGGGGTGAATAAGTCTTTTAGAAAGAGAAAAGGGTGCTTACTATAAGGGAAGGAGAGGAAAGTAGGCGTCTTCGGAGAGGAGCAGTAATAATTTTGGGAGTTTCCATTTTAGGAAACAAGGTACGTAGAGACGAGTTAAAATTCTTGCATTTTTTTTCTCGTTTGCCTTTTGTTACTAATTAATATTTTTCTTCTCTTTTTATTATTGCCAGATCGTTACTAGGAATTTGCATAATAAAGTGATCTGTTAATAAGAATAAAATGAGAATATACCAATGTCATTTCTGTTCTTCGCCAGTTTATCCTGGACACGGGATTATGTTTGTGCGTAATGATGCAAAAGAGTTTCGATTTTGTAGGTCGAAATGTCACAAGAACTTCAAGATGAAACGAAACCCACGAAAATTGCGCTGGACAAAAGCGTTCAGAAAAGCTGCAGGTAAAGAGATGGTTGTTGATTCGTCACTGATGTTTGCTGCTCGACGGAACGAACCCGTGCGGTACAACCGTGAACTTGTACAGACTACACTTGACGCCATGGAACGGATCGAGCAGATCAGAAAGAAACGTGAACGTGCATTCTACAAGAACCGTATGCGTGGCAACAAGAGTAAAGATCTTGCCGAAGACAAGAAACTGGTCGAGAGTCATCCGGAGATTTTACGACAACTGGACGTTGAAGTACGGCGAGCAGCCGCGAAACAGGCTACATTGCTGGAACAGACTAGCGAAGAGGACATTGCTATGGAAGAGACTGCTATAGAGACTGAACAACCTATTGCTATTAAATTGAAGAACAAACGGAAAAACAAAGTGAACCAATAGCGAGTTAGCAACTACGACTTATAGTTATGGCTTTATAGCCATACTATGGTATACTACAACACTACTTATATGTAGTACTTGGGAATAACTTAGAAAAGACTACTACTACTGTCACAATGGCCGATAAAGAAATCCTAGTATGTATTGTAGATTTATCTCCAACAATGGCTAATATTTATGGTGATTCACCTTTAATTGATTCAGTTAAAAAATACATTTATAATGTTATGACATCAAAAGCTCTTGCCGCTAGAACCCGCGATTACGTCTCAGTAGTTAGTTTGGGTCAATCTGAGCTGAAATGTGAAGCCAATGAAATGCCTACACCGCCACAAAATGTTAATGTTATTATGCCAATTGATGTATCTAGTGCCACTTATTTACAACAGATTGACTCATTTTTAACGATCGGCGAAAATAGTGCTGATCCGCTCGACGATGTAATCGAATACGCCATCACAGCTATGGACACTTTCTGCAAACATCTCAAATTCAAGAAATCAATCAAAATATTCACTGATGGTAATAGACCGATCTCATCACATGCATTTGATCTCTTCTCGTCGCGTCTTGCCACCAGCGACATCCAACTATCGCTCTTCCTGCCTGAAGACGCAGACGCATACCCACAGTTCACCAGCCTCTCTGGCGCCAACATCGTCAATATCCACGACGCAATCGCCTATCTTGATGTCGCTTCGATTCGCAGCAAGGCAATCCGCCGCATGGCACTCGCCGATCTCACTCTCGGCCCTCCAGAATACTCAGAAGACCTCACGAACCTCCGTATCTCCGTTTTCCTATACCCGTTCACAAAAACTACAAAACCACCTACTGCCACTCGCTACACCGTCTGCCCGCTACCAGACGTCTTCAAAGATCAGCCGGGTCCGCAGCCCGTCCCGACGGCAAAACCAGGCAGGTTCCTCGAACCCGTTAGCTCCTCTGTTCAATACTACATCAAAAAGAAAGATTATCCTAAAGACGAACCCGTGGACGAGTCTATACCCTGCGAGCTCCGTCCAGACCTCGTCGAAGTCGACAGTGACTCTATTGCACCAGGCTACCGTCTTGGCGACTCTATCATCCCCATGGAATCACGGTACAAGGACCTGCTGGAAATTAGCACTCCTGTCGCCATCGAGATCATCGCTTTTGTCGCAAAAAACGAACTGCCACGACATTTCCTTATGGGCGAAGTCAGGTACGTCGTCCCTGCACGCAACGGTACAGGAAAGAACTTGTACGTGACTGAATTCGATGCTTCGGCAATGGTGCAGCTCGCAGCAGCGCTTATCAGTACAGACTCGGTAGCAATAGTGCGATCCGTGCTGACCAAGAATAAGAGCCCAAAACTTGCGTGCGTGTTCGTACCCTCGTCGTCGACCCTCGAAGAGTTGCCGCCGCATCTCATGCATTGCGACCTGCCACACTACAATGACTTCGCCTCGTTCCCGTTCCCGGATTTCTCCGACATATTGCGCACGTCTTCGGACTCCTTAAAAGCGAAAGCAAAGAAATTCCTGCCATCAACCGATCTCCAAACTGCCATGGATAACTATGTATCTGCAGCCACGATCCCTCAAGACTCAGACTACTACGACTCTTTGGACCCGGTCGCACTCGCCAATCCGTACATTTTCCGCTTACAACAAGCAGCTATGTTCCGTGCGCTCAACCCAGACAAAGACGAAGACGACCTTCTGACGCATGTACATGCCGGATCACCGCCTGGGTTCTCGAACCGGTACTTCCCCCCCGACACGCCGCAAACCAGGACAGTCGTCGAAACGCTTAAACGGCATGCTGACTTGAAAGTGAACACGAAATTTGCCAAAACGGCATACGAACAGGATATCGAGGCGAATTCCGGTGACTTACCGTCAATTGACGACCTTTTGAACGACTAAGACTTGCTTTTTGGGACCTCATGAATCTAACTTCTACCTTCACCTGCCGGCCAAAAATGCTGCAATGCTGCACTAAACGCCGGCTAAACGCTACAATACGCAACTATAGTAGTCTGCAAATATTTGACCGCAAAATAAAAGAACTTCACCGCGATCGTGCAGCTGGCGAAAACGCGCGTCAGGCAGAGTACCTACGCAACGAGGTCGCTGCCCGCATCGTCGAACGGCTCGAATTCGTCTCTCGCAAGTTCCCAAACGTCCTCGATTTCGGTTCAGGGCCGGGCTCAATTGAGTCAAGTTTGTGCTCATCAGATTCTACAGAACATACAGAAGCGCTGTTGTCACGGCTAGGTAAGATCACAATGCTGGAAAGCTCTAAGGCACTTCTCTACCGCGACTCTGACCCTGACAAGTTCCCACTCAATACTCGCCTCAAAATCGAACGCCAACATGCCGACGAAGAATATGCAATCGCGAAATACCCAGACAGCTCGTTTGATGCTGTTATAAGTAACATGTCCCTGCACTGGATCAACGACCTCCCTGGGGTGCTGAAAAACATCAATCGTGTCCTCGTCCCAGACGGCATGTTCATGGCTTCTATGATAGGTGGCGACTCCTTGTTTGAACTGAGAACATCATTACAGCTCGCCGAAATGGAGCGGTATGGTACTTTCTCTCCGCGTCTATCGCCACTGGCCGAAGTCCGCGATATCGGCCAGCTCATGCAGCAAGCCGGGTTCAGCCTGAACACTGTCGACGTCGACGAAATCGTCGTCTCGTACCCAGACGTTCTCTCACTAATGCGTGACTTGCCTTTAATGGGCGAGTCGAACGCCGTTCATAACCGCCCACAGTTCATGCCCCGCGATCTCATACTCGCCGCCTCTGCCTTGTACCCTGCTCTACATGTTGGAGAAGAC
The DNA here is from genome assembly GCA_001661475.1 of Tortispora caseinolytica NRRL Y-17796. Lineage (NCBI taxonomy): Eukaryota > Fungi > Ascomycota > Trigonopsidomycetes > Trigonopsidales > Trigonopsidaceae > Tortispora > Tortispora caseinolytica. Next base: position 2,662,398 of record KV453841.1, read on the forward strand.
TCTAATGAAGAGGGTATACCCGCTACTTTCCGAATAATTCACATAATCGGATGGAAACCAAGCCCGGATCAGCAGAAACCTCTTGAACGTGGTTCAGGCCAGACTAATCTCAAGGAAATTCTAGAAGAACCTTCCTCATGAGTCCACTATATAACATTTACAGAATCAAAAGAAATGCAAAACATACTAAATGTCTTGCTATTTAGTTAATGAAATAACCTGATGAGTTAATTATAAATAGGCTAATGCTCGTGCATCGTTATATACAATAGAGAGTATAGAGCGTAACAGTTTTGAATGTGTGAGCCTAGGTTTCCTTCGCAGTCTCGTTTTTCTCCGCAGATTCACCGGCTCCTCCTTCTTCGGTAGGTTCGTCCTTCTTGCTGTCCCTCTCTGACAAATACTTGTCAAAAGCGTCATTCCTCTCCGGGAAAGGCCGCGGTCCAAGCAGTCTGATCATATCTTCCCTCCCTATAACTTCCTTCTTCAGAAGCTCTTCAGCAACAAGCCCCACTTCTTTCTTCTTTTCTGTAAGTAGGTTTCGGCATTTCTCGTGTGCTTCCTCGACAATACGTCTCACTTCGCTATCAATTATAGCTGCTGTGCTTTCTGAAAACGGCTTGCTAAAAGACTCCTGACTTTGGTCAAAGAATACATGACCAACTTTCTTAGACATTCCATACTGTGTAACCATAGCCGTAGCCATTTGCGTGACTTTCCGGAAATCATCAGACGCACCACTGGTCACGCTTGGAAAGTGCAGTTCTTCCGATACTCGTCCACCGAGAGTCATAGTAAGCCTGTCACTGAATTGCTCTTCAGACATAAGGTATTGGTCCGGGGGAAGGTATTGGGCGTAGCCTAGAGCACCTTGACCACGCGGGATAATAGACACCTTTAACAATGGATCAGCCCATTTCAAGAACCATCCACAGATAGCATGCCCGGCTTCATGGTATGCCACTGTCCGTTTATCGTCGGGCGATAGAACTTTACTCTTCTTCTCCAGGCCAGCAATAACACGTTCAATAGCTTGTTCAAAGTGTTTAAGGTCAACTTCATTAGCTTGATTTCTTGCTGCAATAAGAGCAGCTTCGTTCACACAATTAGCAATATCGGCTCCCGAAAATCCAGGAGTCAATGCTGCCAACCTGCCAGAAAGATCGTCAAGCACAAGGTTCGTGCGAATGTGACGTAAGTGAACCAAGAAAATCTGCTTCCTTCCTTCAACATCAGGTCTATCAATAGTTATATGTCGGTCAAATCTACCAGGTCTGGTGAGCGCAGGATCCAACACATCTGCTCTATTAGTACCTGCTAGTACAACAATATGATCTGAGCTTTCGAATCCGTCCATTTCAACCAGCAACTGATTCAGAGTAGCTTCTCGTTCATCGTTGCCGCCAGTAAAGTTTCCTCGGCCACGAGCTTTTCCAATAGCGTCGATTTCGTCCACGAAAATAATAGCTGGGGCCATCTTTCTAGCTGTCTTGAACAAATCACGAACGCGACTTGCACCAACACCAACAAACATCTCAACAAACTCAGAGCCAGATACGGACAAAAAGGGTACACCGGCTTCTCCAGCAGTAGCCTTCGCTAATAGAGTCTTACCCGTACCAGGGGGACCTGAAAGAATAGCACCTCGTGGGATTTTAGCTCCTAGTCGTTCATATTGTTGAGGGTGTTTCAAAAACTTGACAAACTCCATAATTTCTTCCTTAGCTTCATCACAACCCGCAACGTCTTTAAATTTAATCTTCACGTCAGTCTCTTGATTGAAAAGCTTTGCTTTAGACTTTCCAACACCAAATATACCTCCGCCACTAGAGCCGGCACTGCCCATTCTGCGGGTAATGAATAGGATAGATCCAATAACTAGTAGCGTTGGAAGGATTGCCAGTAAGCCGTTTAGCAACGAGCCTTCGTCGACGTACGCCACAGGGAGTCTTTGTGAGTCCGGTATTCCTAGGGCATTCTGAGCTTCGTCTAAGTGACGTTCAAACGACTCAACAGATCCAATAGAGAAGTAAACGTACCTAGTTCCATTTGGAGAGGCAGCATCAGGTCTGAGAGTTGCGCGTACATAAGCACGGTTAACCACAGAGAGCTTTTCGACCAGGCCACGATTAAGGTACATGTTCTGGAACTCTTGCCACGTTATTTCTCGGCCGCCTGAGTTGTCAGAGAAAAAGCGCGATGCAAAATACAAGAACAGCATAAATAGCAATATCTCACCAATAAAGCGATCTAGCCGTGGAGGACCACCATTAGGGCCGCCTGGTCCGCCGTTATTACCCCCGCTTCCACCCGGTCCACCAGTAGCAGACGCAGGTCGTGGTCTATCTCTACCGATATTAGACCTAGCATCTATATTCGGGTTAGCCTGCGAGGCAGGGTACTTAGTGTTGAGATCTTTCTCGATTCTGGTGGCAGCGTCCTGATCGAGCCTGGTGACCTCGCTCATAATTTCATCAAATTTACGAGTATTAGATCCTCGCAATTGGGCAAGTTTTTCAACTATTATAGGTCTTCCTTCCGAGCTAATTATTATTTTAGCTGCGCGAGGAAGATCAGACAGATTTTTGGTGAGCATCTGCGAAATCTCCTGCTCAGTGAGTTCGTCGAGCTTCAATATTGTGGCGTCAATTTCTTTCTCCAACTCCTGTTTCGACGCATCATTAGACGAGCCGTTTCTTCTATACACCCACTGCTTATCCTTTTCATCGCTATATCCACGATAAAATAAGAGCTTGCACGGCTGCGCAGTGGCTCTGCGCATCGAAAGCAGCGGCACCGCGCTCAGAGTCGTTCGCCGGGTTAAAGGCAGCAAGCCTTGCCTGCCGACGAACCTTGCGCCATTAAAAACCCTAACAATAGACATTAGAGGCTCTGAAACTGGTGCAAGTTCTTAAATATGGAGATTTTCGCGACCGCTTCTGCGAAAAACCCGGTAATAGAGGCAAGGTAAATGTAGCGTGGTGGAACGGATCAGAGGCTTCCTATGATTTCGGGAAATAGTAGGGTTAGGGTAAATCTTAACCGCCGTTTAGAAGAAGCGGTTGAACTTTAGGTACGCAGAAAATTAGTTATCTGTATTGTATAGTTACTTTTCAGTAAAAGAGCACTATAGATATTATGTGCCTGTTGTTAGGAAATACTTTAGAAAAAAATTAAAAAAAAAATTGTAAATGCGAAAGAGAGGGTGAAAGTCGAGCAGGTGCTTGCGTCGTCTTACAGGTTGCCTTTAGAAAACCCCCAGGGAGTTGTCGAGAGGATTTTGTCCCATAAATTAGTGGATCCTTCTTTCTGTGTATCGCCAGCCGTAAATAGTAGAGGACTTCCAGAGAATCCGTTGATGTAGTCATCCGAGAAGTTCAATAGAGGGTCTTGGGCAGACATTGGATCCACAATATTTGGCGTTTCAGCTGGAAACGCAGATGTACCTCGTGCAATTCCTGTCATTTGAGTGAGCATTCGTTCATTGCCTATAAAATTGTGCGAGCTCCCAGGAAATAACCACGGCTGCGATGCTTCAATTTGTTCAAATTGGCCGATGTAGTCGAGAGAACTGTCCATGAACTCCAATGCCTTCCAGCTATCATCAATATGGGGAGGTGTTATTTCAAAGTTGGATTGGCTTGCAGAGTCTGCGTCAACGGTAGTTGATAAATCCGAACTGTTGGCCCTTTGCAATGGACCCTCGTAATATGGATTGTACCGTGATACCGAGTCGGTATTGTAAGTGTCCATATTTCTTTTCCGCGATTGTGCATTCTCATTGGCGCATTTGCGGACGTAAGCCGACACGGACGAATAAAGTCCGTCAAGCACCGTAAACCACACTGCTCGCGGTCTTTCGACTCCAATTAGTCGTTTCAGAGTAGCCATCTGTCGCATGGCATCTTCAAGAACCTTAAGATCGCTCTGGGATGAACTCACAGTAGGATATTGGATTAGATTAATCACCATGTAAAGAAAAGCAACACCAAGGTAGGGAGTATTTACAATCCAAAATAGCGATTGGTCATTAGACATATTAAACAGCTTCAAAGTGTCCCGCGCTGACTCTGCACAAATGGCTGAAGAGGAATAAACACGCGGGTTTAATGCGGTCCGAAAAGAGCTTGATGAGTCCGCGGTGTCTGAAGCAGCACTGTTTAAGGGAGATGTATCAGTAGATGTTGACGACGAATTCAGAGTTCCGGACGTATCCTTTTTCTGTCTAACACCAACGAGTGATTCGTCCCATAGGAAATGATGCACAGACATGTGATGAATGGTTGAGATGACATTGTTATAAAATATGCGCACATATAAAGAAGAGTGTTTTTGCTCAGGTGTTGCATCTGGGTCAAGCAGAACAGTAGCATCGCGTATTTCAGCCGGTATTGACTGCATCCAATCATTCAGCTTCTGATCAACGGTGCCAACCAGATCTTCAATCTCGTTCACGGAGAGTTTTGCTATATCTGGACCAGCAAGAACATAGTGCGCACGAGAGGATATTATGGTGAACTCAATTATTTGGCGATATAGTTTTATAAACAGCTTGTCATCTTTCAGTTGCGGCACAGTTAGCAAATCAGATTCCTTCAACATATCTACCGACATATCGAATGGGTTAATAATGACTTTCATACTATGTCGATAAGCAACCTCAACATCGTGCAAAAATAAACTCCACCACACTAAGCGACGCTTCGATAGAACCTCCTCAGGTAAGCCAATGACGCGACGGTGCAGGCCAAGCTGGTAGGCCATGTTTGCAGCTATTGCGAATAATCTGCCCTGCACTGGACAGTGGCTAATCACTGAAAATGTTTTGCAGGCGACATCGATGCATTGAATGGCAAACAAAGAAGGTTGCATGAAAGGAAGCACAGACAGGACGCGAAGAGCATTTGCAGTACGGTCAATGGATATTATTTGCCGCTCAAGGTCAGAGAATTCGTCAAACATTGAGACTCCTTTATTATAGAAAGTGCAGGTTTCATCGCAGAATTCAAACCCTTTTGCACCAATAGTCAGCAAACAATTAATCAAGAGGTATTCAAGTGGGCAGTCGTTGACATTTTTGTACAAAGAGAGAGAAGTGTATACCTTTTCTATAGCGTCAACGATTTCTTCCTGTGAAATAACGATGGCTATAACTGGCCATGACAGTGTGACAGATTTGCAAACTTTCAAGGTTATATGTTGAGGTGGTAGCTCGATGGGCTCAGAATTGACTTTGTGCATGAGTTCTGCTGGCGTTTTGTCGTCTTTCTTGAACAGCATCATAGTAATGACTAGCCTTGCAACATCGTCGTTGCCCATTCGAGCAGTTATCCATTCCAACCCTTGAGTGGAGAAGACGGTAGCAAAGGAGCCTGGGGAAATGAAAATCTCCGTTCCGTTCTGCTTGTCGCTGTTACTTATCTTGAGCAAATTAAGCCTGGAGGACAACTCCTCTGATGAGTCGTCATGTTCAAACCTATTCGCGCAAGGGTAAGGTCTAGAAAGGTTCGTGCCGCCACCTATTTTCGATCGCAGCTCTTCAGCCAATACGTCGGGATTGTCTAGATTGGCAGAATCGGGCAAAACCGCTTTTATAGCATTTTCCAGTTGTGCCACACGTTCCTCTAGTCCAGATATGTATTTGACATTCTTAGGTACGACGCGTTTTTTCTTCTTTTCAGCATAAAGACACTCCAAGCCGTGCGATTTGCAGTGTGCGCACTCTGGTCGTACGCCATCGCATTTTGTCTTCTTCTTGCGGCAGCTTTCGCAGGCTTGTAGAACGCGCCGACGCTTGCCTTCTTCAGATTTGCGTCGAGTGCCACTGTCCGGACTATCGGACAAACTCTCGGTGTCTGAGAGTTCTGGCGACGAAGTTTCTGGAAGGAGCAAGCTAGCAGAGTCAGAGGCGTCCAGCGCGGATGACATTTGACGAGGAGCGATGTGAAACGTAAAGAGGTGAAATCTAAGGGCGGGCGGCGAGAGGTTAAAAAGACAACACTTGCAAGACTATACTGGCTCGGTGCTGGTGGATGGTACGAGTTAGCGATATACGACGGCTGATGCAGCGGCGTGTAGAAGGAATACAGTCAATGGTGGCCAACACAGACAGAAGGGCAGCTACGAATCGCAGTTGATGCCGCCTGTAGACGTTAACGATAGGTTCTGTGTGGACAATAGACCTGATCCACAGATAAAGTTATTACAGGGGTTTCGTCAGTGGCAAACTAGACGAATAAAGTGGTATAGAAGTAGGCACAATGCGCGTAGTAAAGTTATCAATCGAGGCTTGGGGCAAATTTTGTGTTGAATTGCACTAGAAGACAGGCTAATGTCCGCACAAAAGGGATGGAGATCGCTGATTGGTGGGAGTGTCGTAAGCCATTTGTGGTTTAGGGTAAGTGTCCGGAATACACTTCAATGTATCCGGACCACAATTTAGCCTTAAATCCGGGACTAATGAAAGGTATATATGAACAGAACTTACATGAGCAGGACCGGCAGCCAGCAGCAACGGTTAGGCACGTGCTCCTACGGGTTATATATGCGCCTCTTTGTCTTTATATGAAAGTACGAAATACAGAGGGACTTTGAAACAAATGTAACAATGTACTGTCGAGGTATGCATCGAAGACAAATAAGCGATCAGCTAGAACAACTCAATGAATAGACAGCAGAACGCGCATGTAGAATATTAGCTTTTCAGACATATTCGAACAGTAAAACTGCAACAGTTGCTCAACAAAACAAGTCTATCTATAAACTGCCAGTCGAACTTGCCTTCGATTGGCAACAAGACTTCGGCAAAAGAGGAAAAAGGCACATAGAGGAAAACAACAAAGAAAACTATAACAGTCTAATGCGGTTTTAAGCTAAATAAGGCCGTTTAGAACTTCTTGCCGAACATGAGCATCTGGAGCTGATCGTAGATGGAAATAACACCAGCAGAAGCAACACCACGGAGAATGTTAGCACCAGCACCCTTGAAGAGAGACCTAACACCTTCAGCAGCAACGATCTTGGAGAAAGCATCGAGGGAAGACTTGTACTTGACAGCTTCACCGGAAGTCATCATCATACGACGACGGACAGTGTCAAGAGGGTAGGAGGCGATACCAGCAACAGTGGTGACGACCCATCCGAGCAAGAAAGAGACAAGGAAGTTTCCTTCCAAGGGTCCAACGAGGATGAGAGGCTTGATGGAATCGTAGAGACCGAAGTAGAGACCACGGTAGACGACAATTCCGAGGACGGAAGGACCGAAACCACGGTAGAGACCGCTGATACCATCAGAAGCCAGAGTTTTTTTGTATACATCAATGAGACCGTTGAATTGACGCTCACCACTGCCCTTAGCAGACTTAGCATCGTTAGCAAGACGGGTACGAGCGTAGTCAAGGGAGTAGACGAAGAGAAGAGAAGTAGCACCGGCAGCACCACCAGAGGCAAGGTTACCGGCAAACCATTTCCAGTATCCTTCGTCCTTTTTGAAGCCGAACATGGCCTTGAACTTGTCGCGGAAGGCAAAGTTAAGAGCCTGGGTAGGGAAGTAACGGATAACGTTAGCAGTGTTACCACGCCACAAGGAGATGATACCCTGGTCAGCAGCAGTGCGACGGAAGCAGTCCATGATACCAGCGTAAGGACGGTCAAGACGGCCTGTCTTAATCATCTCAGCTTGGTTCTGGATCAGAAGTTTGACACGCTCGATGGGGGCAGCGGCGGTCTTGGAGACAGCGGCGGAAACACCACCCACTATTATTTGTTAGTAAACTGCATAAGTGGTAACAGCGATTGTTCGAACTGCGTAGCGATCGCGAACCTCTCGCGTGAAGCCGAGTTCCACGAAGAACCGGATAAAATATTTGGTTTAGCATTAAAGGGGAAACATTAAGTAGTAAACCTTATCGAAAGAACTTTAACATCATCTATAAGCGGCCTTATTGGACAATAGGAAGGAAAGGACCGACCAACTGGCCATTCACGGGCAGCAAGCGTGGGAAGCGGTGAGGCTAACCACAAGTGAGAGCCGGCTACTCATGGAAGAGCAGAAACCCCGTAGAGGGAAAGGACTGGCTATAGATGAATGGTTAAAGCACTATACAAATCGGCCCTTAAATTGCACCAAATTATTTTACTAAAAGTAAAAGTTACGTACTCATGAAGTCGATTAAAAAGTTCTGCGGGGATGTTAGTACAAAGGTCATTGCGAAGAAATAGAATATGTGACAGGACGGGCGGATGAGAAAACCGTAGCAGAAGGACAATTGCGCACCGAGATTCTTGCGCAAAAAATTCGCGGTTTGCACAATCCGGCAAAATGCATAATTTACGACAATGTCCGTGTATTCCGAACAAAAAAGAAGCATCCTTCGGTTCAAGATAAGAAGAGCAGAGTTGACAAGCGGCAGCGGGCGGCAATGTTTCCGGTGGAAACGGAGCAAATTCCTCTAAATTCCAGCACATAGATTGTCTAAATTACTTACGCTATCTTGCTTAGACATTGTGAATTTAATTCTTTTAAAACACTAAGGAAGGAGACTGCTTTAGTTTCGCGAGTGTTAAAAGGGAGGAAGAGTATGCGATCGAGCAAGATTTTTTTAAAGGAGAAGCAAGAGAGGGAACCCTTGACCCTGGTAATATCTCGGAGTACTTCCCGACTTTTTTTCGCTTTCCCTTTTAGGACATAAGTGTGAACTCTAGCAGCCGCGTATATATGTTGTCGAGAATTATATAGATGTTATAGATGCTATTTCTTTCCGAACAGCTTGTCGATGTGTTCCTTTTGAGGTCCATCCGCTGACCCAAATACTGATTTCCTCCATTCCTTTAGACGTTTCTTCTTCGACAACGTTTTGCGGTCTTTCTGTTTCTTTTCTTCTGGTCGGTACGGCGCCATCTTTCGTAGACTCACATAGGCGTTTAGTGCCTTGTCGTCAGCGAGAAATATGTCTTCAGCAGTAAGGCCGTACGCGTCTGGCGATACGTCTCTGTATCTGAAACGCTGGTCTTCCGGTAAATCGGGCACTTCAGTCAGTTCCTTTTCGACGATACCTTCAACCAGATCGCGAAACTCGTTCTTGTGGCTATGTTTCCGCTTTTTACTGCGCTTTTCGACAATTTTCTCGGTAAAGTCTTCTTCTGGCTCGGCAACAATGTCATCTATAGGTATTTCGTCGTCCCATTCGGGCTTTTTGGCATCGATCTTAGAGTAAAACACTTCATTGAACACTTTTCTCGTTAAATCGTCCCATTCTTCGGGATCGAAATCTTTCTCCAGGTCCTCAGGCGTGATCTTTGACGCCTCCGCCTCGTCGCCAATAGCTTTCTGTACTTTTTCAAGTTTCTTCATAATCTGTTTCGTCTTGAGGTTCTTCATTCTTGACAGCTCTTCCTGCTTCCGCTTCTTCTCTTCTTCTTTCTTCTCCTTCTCGGCCTGGCGAGCCCTCTTACGCGAAGACACCTCTTCTCGCCTTACAGAGTCCACATTGCGGGCAAACGAGACGATCTCCGACGACCCGGGCTCTTCGAATCTGAAATTGTACTCTGCTTCAAACCGATCTACTTTGTCGTCAAACTCGTCGTCGTCCTCTTCGAACCGGTAGCCAGTATCTGCATCTGATCTCTCCTTCCAGGCCCTCGGATTAGACACATATGCATTCAGAAACGCATCCTTATCTTCGTTTGGATCCGGAAGCACGGCCGCAGTCACCTCGCGCTTGTTCGCAGACTTCACGAGGAAATCGTCGTCCTCGTCGGCCGACTCTGCAGCCTTGTGCATCTCGTTGACGATCTGGTCTCTTTCCTCGGCCTCCTGCTCGACGTATGAGCGATATTCGCCCTCGCCTTCTTCCTTGTCCATTTCCCCATTCAATAACCGTTCACGCTGGTAGTCTTTAAGGTACACGGGCTTATCTTTCGATTTGGGCTGCTCAAGGTCGGCGTCGTCAAAGAACCGCACGTTCTTGTCAAACAGCCGCGAATCATCGGATCGAATAGCCTGCAGGACTTCTTGAAACTTCTCTTCCACTTTACCCGTAATCAATTCTGCGTCTTCGTCTTCGTCAGAACTCGAACTACCGTCTTCATCGCTGTCATATTTGGATTTCAGCCGTTCGAGCTCTTCGCGTTCCTTGTTGTGCTGGAATCGTTTGGCATAGTCCTCGTTGATCGACAACGTTACTTCTTTCTCGCCATCAGATTCTTCATCAAATATCTGTTTAGGTTTCTCGGATCTTGCCTTTTTTGATTTTCTAGGCATACTGTCTGTCTAAAATACCAAAAAATATATGAAAAAAGAACGTCTATTAGAATACTATTTTTTCTTCAACGTTTTCTCGCTGGGAATATCGCGCCGGGTAACTCCTTTTAAATTTACTCTGATTTGGGTATATCATAAACAACGTCAATGCGCACTACATATGTCATCGAAAAACAACGACATAGACTTGATTCTCTCTGAAGTCGAGTCTAGAGCTGCTCAAATCGCTCCTGCGTTGCGACGCGCTGATCAACGGCAGGTTTCTCGCAATGCGCGGCCAACACGATCACGATTCTCGTCGGTACATGCTTCTTCTTTTGCACGAATGGACTCACTTACCAGCCATTATGCTGCCAAAAGGCCTCGCAGACCACTACCACAGCCCTCACAAATACCACATTCTTGTATGAATGAGGTGCTTTCGAAAGATTCAGTGAATGCCAGAGGCAAACGGGAAACCGACACTGACTCGACTCCAAGCAAACGCAGAAAACTAGGTAATAATGACTCTTCTCTCGGATCGCTGTCGCAGTCGGCTGTCAACAAGATCGCAAGCGTCCCAATTCCTGCTTCGCCTATAAAATTTAATTTCTCGCCGGCATTCCAAACAGCGAGCCGGTCTCTGGAGGACAGAAAGCTCCTGCAGCCCAAACCTTTGAGCAGCCGCAAAATACGAAGGCCCGGATCACATAGAACAAAACCACCAGCGAACTGACCATATGCAAACTTGCAAACTTGCAAACTTGCACACTTGCACACTTGCAGCGGTGCTTATACCGCAATGCACATACAATGACACAATAACTACAACTACAATCACCAAAATAGCACAAGTATTATATGATAATCTCAATAGAAGTATAATCACAGAAAATGTAAGCTGACGGAAAACTGAAAGTAAAAGACAACAAATAAACAAGGAGAATCATGTAAACCAAGAAGAGCGAGAAACCACAGTAGCGTCATAGATTATGGATATATATATAAATAGATGTATATGTGAGAACAGGTTCGGTAAATGTAGTATGGTGGAACCCATAGAGTAAGCGTAGGAAAATAGCGCGTAAGCAAATATTCCGCTCTTGAAACGCTTGATATTCTTTGATTGCCTTGGTTTCGCTGCTTTTGTTTTTGTAAAGGCAGCACAGAACAGCATCATACTGGTTCCCTTTTAAGAACTATCAGTTGTTTCTGCCTGTTGTGGCTGCTGTTGCGCTGACTGTTGCTGCTGTTGCTCTTCCTGTCTTCTCAATCTTTCGATCTCCAGCTGCTCATATAACAAGTAAATGGCCTTGTCTATGGCAGACCCAGTACCAACGATAGAGAAAACACGATTTCCAGAATCGTCTTGGGGATGACGCGGGATAGAGATTCTGGCATTGGATAAACGGCGGATAGTCTGAATCTTAGAGCCACCACGGCCGATCAAACATCCAACCATGCTGTCAGGTATAGAAATATTCTGCGTTTCTAATTCAGGTTCTTCTTCGGCATCAGATGAGCCACTTGCACCAGCACCATCAGCTGCAGCAGGATCAACTGCAGCAGCACCAGATGCATCAACAGGAGCAGAAGGCTCACCTCTAATGCGGATCACAGCTTCAGCAGCTGCTGCTGCAGCCGCTGCAGCTACCTGGGGAGGAGGCACTTCCATGTCGGCAAGTGCATCTGCAGGTGTAGAGTCGGCGGCATGGCCGGTCCATGACTTTGGAGAATTCCTGTTCGCAGCCGAAGAGGAAGAAGCAGTAGCACCGTTGGCTGAAGACGAGACCTTAGAGGAGCGCGTGCCGGGTTGGTAGAATACAGTTCCAGCAGCATGCTGCCAATCGTCAACAAGACATTTAGCTATTTCCCAAATAGCAGCACGCATACCATCTGTAGCGCCTTGCACTTCGACAACACGTTCAGTTGATTGATCTAGCATTTCTTTCGAAGCAGTCATGCGAACTTTGCAGGATTCCTGAATAGACTTTATCTTAGCGCCTTGTCGGCCAATAATTGTTCCCATTTGGTTGTGAGATATAAGTAGACGTATAGTCGCAGTGCCAGGAGTACTCAGGGAGGAGTAGTCAGATGGAGAAGCATTAATAAGAAAGTCGGCTATCATTGCGTAAGCCTCGGCTATAGCATTTATATGGCCAGAGACGGTCAGGATACGATCGTGAACGCCCGGTATAGGTTTGGAGACGCCAGCTTTGACGCCAGTAGCGTCTCTTAAGCTGGCGACGGTTCTTCCGGCCTTGCCTATGATGACGCCGGCTTCCTTGGAGGATACGACTGCTCTGAGAGTAAGCTGCACCTGTTGGTACTGGTCTGCGGTGAAATCTGGATCGGTAGACACTGCGGAGGGTAGAGGAGGAGCGATAGAAGAAGTAGTTCTAAGGGTTCTCTGGCCGACTGCGGGCGAGGAAGGAAATGGAGATAAAGCCATTGCGGAAGAGGACATTTGTAACGATTATTAGCTAAGCAAACGGGTACTTAAAAATTTTCTGTGTAAGTATGATCGATAATCGAAGAAGGTTAGCAGAACGAAGGAAGCGAAACGACAGCGGATCGTGTAGTTATTTCTCTCGCGTTCTCCGAAAATGTGGAGATGAGTGAAAAGTGGTACTGGTAAAGAAGATGAGGCAGAGACTCAAATAATGAAGGCTACTGTCCGTGGTATGTTTGTTACGGAGTTTTTCTTCTTCAGAACTAGAGCGATAGAAAGAGCAAAAGGTGAACGAGCGGAAGAAAAGGGGGAAGGGTGGAAGTAGCAGTAATTAACGTTGAGCTGCTGGAGGTGCTAGAGGGAGGCAAAGAATCGGATTTTTGTTAGAAAAAAGGAATTCTCGACCGAATTGAAATGTGTAATACCAAAATTCGAAATTCTAAAACAAAGCGATAGCGTAAAAAGCTAGAGAAGTTAAATTCCTTTACTAAAGAAGATTTTCGAAGGTAGAGTCGATTGCTAGGTGTAGCTAGCGCGGATGGGAGGGAATAAGGTGCGGGGGAGCAGCTTAAAAAAGTCTATTTTAGTGACACATTCGCCTTTTGTACACAACAACCACTGTGGTTTTAAAGGCGAATCGGTATATTAAAAACCGTGGTCTAGTTCTAAAAATAAATATGGCGTTATATATTGACATACTTCACACCACGTAGTGTCTTGGCGTTGGGGTATGTAGTAAAGGGATCACTATGACATTAGTGTTAGATCGATTTAGGTAAGTCTCAACTTTAACAGTCTTTGTTCTACTCAGCCCCATTCCGAGTTCGCGCGCCTAATATTGCAAAACACGCCCCGTAGTGGTCTCTTTGTTTGTACGATTCTTCTATTTGGATTAATATATACGTAAATCTGCAGCAGCCGCTTCTCCTGAAGCCTCAACATGGTAAGCTCTTATAGGATGTCAAGTCAGTATGGCATAACCCTATGTTGGCATAGCAACTATAGGGTACAGACATAGCAGTCCCATTTAACGCAAACTGGGCGACACACACAGCATACCCAACAACACTCAAGCACTTACTTAAGTCTTGTTAACACATCAATTCACATACACTCCAGCATGGATTCACAAGACAAAGTTATCCAAAGCGTTCAGACCTTTGGCAAGAAGAAAACTGCTACCGCTGTTGCTTACTGCAAGGCTGGCCGTGGTCTCTTGAAGATTAACGGATGCCCCATCAATCTCGTCGAACCTGAAATTCTAAGATTCAAAGTATACGAACCCCTTTTAGTTGTTGGTTTAGATAAATTCGCCTATGTTGATATTCGTGTACGCGTTACCGGTGGTGGACACGTTTCTCAAGTCTATGCTATAAGACAAGCCATTGCCAAAGCCATTGTCGCTTATCACCAGAAATACGTCGACGAGCAGTCCAAGCTCGAGCTCAAGAAGGCTCTTGTCGACTATGACAAGTCTCTCCTCGTTGCTGACAGCCGCAGAATGGAGCCCAAGAAGTTCGGTGGTCCCGGTGCTCGCGCTCGCTACCAAAAATCATACCGTTAAGCCTCTCTGTATTGCTATTGCTATTGCTATTGCTATATTAGCGTATACGGGGCTGCGGCCACTTATGATATGATGTAGAATCTATTCTATTATTACGTTTTATTTTAACAATGTAAACTATGTTGGAAATTCAATCTCCTAAATAGCGATCTTCTTGCGTAGTTGGCACTTCGCATTCGACCAACCCACCATGGACCTTGTCCTTCTCGACTGCCCGTCCCTGCTGCTGGGCATAGATTTGCATTTCTTTGAAGCAAATGGCTTTAGGGGCTTCTCACATATTCCTCCAGGGTTACATGTCTTTCATTGGGGCATTTCGGTCGACTCTCTTCGAACCGCTAAGGTATTCATGTCTGATTCCGACACGACCTTGATCTTGCAATATGTAGCAGAAACCGAGTCTTTCGTTGAACTTACATCACAAATGAGTTACGTAGGACTTACACAATTCCCAGAATCGCGTCCACTGGCAGTTTGGCGCGACCTTGTTTCAGAAATATCAACGACACATTTGACAAGGATCCTCCCTCCCTCTTTCATGGTCTCTTCAGCAACTCCGACGCTCACTGACGAGCTGGACGCCAACCGTCTAGGCGACTCGCTCAGTTCGCAGGATCTGCTAAAATTTTCCGATCTTAATTTTAATCGCACGCGACCAAAAGACGTACACGGCACAGATCTGACCGCGCTCGCTCTCGACAGATCATGGCAGATCCCTGTAGACCTGAACAGCCTCGCTACTGAGATCCAACTTTCTTGGACACTCGGCGCACTTATCTCGAACGTCTCTGCGATCGATCAATGGAAATCATGGATGGCCACACTTTGTGCTGCGCCTTCTTTCCTCTCCAAATCCCCGGCCTTTTACAAGCACCTCTTGACGCTCTGGGATATCCAGATTCAACACACACCTGGCCATATGCTGGGTATTATCAGTATCCCGTTCCTCGAAACGCATCTTACACAGCTAGAGAGCCTCATCAATGACGAAATCGACGGCCACTGGCGCCCTGACCTCGTTGCGCTCATACGCAAGATCCTCAACTAAGGCATATGGCTTTGGTAACATATTGGATCGTTGCCATAGTAATGTCTCAACGGTTCCAGCCATTCTTTCCCGATTGGGTAAATTGACCTGCCTGCCTGGGGTATCTAAAGTCTATAGGCACATCGCATCGTTTTAATTCCTCCCTTTACGTTCCCTTTTTATTGAAGAATATTGCTTGAAACCGAGTCTCGTTGCATCTTTATTTGAAAGTACTCGGCTTGACTTATTTATTGTTATCGATTGCTCGATCGCAAGCGTGCTACTTGTTAGATAACAGACGTTTGAGTTTAAGACTAATCCCCCCCCTGAAGTCCCTTCTTGTTGACTAGCAATACTATATAAACATAAACTGAATCCTTCAGGATTCAGCAGCATAAAAATTCAATTTCTGCATGGATAATCAGCCGCAATCCGAAGAGATGCCTTCCATTGCGAATGCTGCTTCCGCTCTGTCCCCAGCGATCTCATCTGCACCGGTTCTACGGTCGCCGGAGATCATGAAGGTCGCTGACCCTATTACCGATATCGACACAGTGTGGCCAGATCCTATGACCGACGATATGATCGATACATTAGAACTGTTGCCGGCACATGAGAGGCTGAAGAAGGCTGAAAAGGCAATACATACGCTCGTTAAACAACTGAAGGCTGCTAAGTCGTCGATATCGCACTACCATCTACAAACACAACTACTAACAATTGAAGCGCACGAGTCTCAACAAAGACAGCTTGTCGAGTCTCAAATAGCCAAGCGGCAAGTTGATTTGCTTCGCCCTGACCAGAACGCAAATGTCAACGTATCTGATGAATTGATGCTTATGCAAGACCTCGCCGAAACGTATCGGCGTAGGCTGTACAAGGCTAAGCAGAGGCTGAAAGAGACGCAGACTGAAAGCGCCGAAAAATCAGCAGAAATAATGAAACTGAAGGAACGCTTGAGACGCTATGTCATAAGCCCCACTAATCCTCCACTCCGACGCTACAGCGGGAACATTCTTCCTACGCCAACTGTGACATCATTATCGCGCACTCATTCGCATCCCTCTGTTACATTTCACCACTCTCAAGCTTCATCGTCACAACATTCTGCTGCAGAAAGCGGGCTAGACACGTTGGGCATGTTAGCTACCCAGGTGCTGTCGCAGGAAGAGCAGCCGTCATCAATGCGCGATGCCAGCTCTGTCAACACCACATTCGTTTCTCCGCCTGGTTCGTCGTCGCAGCAAGAAGCCGCTGCTACATCTCAAAGCAAGACCCCTCAACGGCCCGAAAACACGCTGCCGCCGCTGCTCACTCCACAGTCAGGGCCGAATAACAACAACAAGGTCTACGAAGAAAAATTGTTACGCAGTCCAGTTAATATGTTTTCAGAACAGAATCAGCCTCCTACACCTGTTGAACCAGGAATACGACCGCAGAAACGAAGACGTCGGTCTAGCGCATCGACCATTTCTGAAGTATCTGAAGACGAAATGGTTATCCCTAGACGACTGTCGTTCAACAACTAATAGTTGTTATCTCTGGCATATCATCAGGTCAGACTAAGTTTCAAGACCACTACGAAGTATACAATACAACTTGCATTTACACATTATTAAGACAATCATTCATCATGCCATTTGCTAGAAGCAAATCGTAGAATACCGTACAATGCACACATAAAGAGCGTACACGCTTAGAGACGACGACCACGGCGACCACCTTTCTTGCGAGTAGAGTCGGAAGGAATAGGAGTGACGTCTTCAATGCGGCCAATGCGCATACCAGCACGGGCTAAAGCACGGAGAGCGCTTTGGGCACCAGGACCAGGAGTCTTGGTGCCAGTACCACCGGTAGCACGGATCTTGATGTGGAGAGCAGTGATACCAACTTCCTTGCACTTAGCAGCTACATCCTGAGCAGCAAGCATAGCAGCGTAGGGAGAGGACTCATCACGGTCAGCTTTGACCTTCATACCACCGGTAACACGAGCGATGGTCTCACGTCCAGAAAGATCGGTAACGTGAACGAAAGTATCGTTGAAGGAAGCGAAAATGCGGGCAACACCGAAAACAAGGGTGCCGTCTTTAGCTTGAGGACCAAGAGCGATGTTGTCTAAGGGATATATGTTAGCCAGGGCATCGAAAGAAAGAAATGATGAACTTTCCAGATGGCCAGCCAACCCGATAGAAAGACGTGAAATCGGTATGCAAGAGATACACCTATATGCAAGTCTCCGGACGTTTGGATTCCGCGCCTTCATGGGTCAGCTAAAGACCCTCATTTCATCGTGCTGTGTTTACTTACCTGCTTTGGAAGCCATTGTTGATTATAAGGACGAAATGTACGGTAGGAAGGTGTTTGGGACTATGCGTGGGTGGATAGTGTAGAACCACAGTCACGTTTAGCCCTAAATTAGGGTCAACACTTAGACTAGTTGCCGTGGGTACAATAATAGAGTTTAAGATTAATTTGAACTTTATTTTACTTCTATATCAAAAAAAAATACCCTCCTATAATTATAGTACTACGTTGCTGTATAGCGTACTAGTCTTTCCTATTTGGAACCTTTAGATCTTTTATTGTGTTACTTTCTGCTAAGGAGAAAAGAAAATGTCTTCGTACGACAGCTATCAAACACCGCTGGCTACCAGATATGCGTCCAAGGAGATGTCTAATCTGTTTTCTTTGAAGACAAGATACTCGACCTGGCGCAAGCTGTGGCTTAATTTGGCCATAGCCGAGCAAGAGCTTGGTTTGAACATCACCGATGAAGCAATTGAGCAGTTGAAGGCGCATGTGGATATCACTGACGAAGAGATCGTCGCTGCCGAGAAACAGGAGGCCATTGTTCGACATGACGTGATGTCTCATGTCCATGTGTATGGCGTATCAGCACCTGCCGCTGCCGGAATTATTCATTTGGGCGCTACTTCTTGCTTCGTTACCGACAATGCTGATCTGATCTTTTTACGTCAGGGTTATGACATCCTTCTGCCCAAACTTGCCACTGTCATCGAGCGTCTCAGCCAGTTCGCCCTCCAATACAAGGATATGCCTGTCCTTGGATGGACCCACTTCCAGCCTGCCCAACTAACCACTGTAGGAAAGAGAGCCACGCTTTGGATCCAGGAACTTCTATGGGATTTACGCAACTTGAGCCGCGCCAGAGACGATCTCGGTCTCCGTGGTGTGAAGGGAACCACCGGCACTCAGGCCTCCTTCCTCGCTCTGTTCCATGGCGATCACGACAAAGTGGAGAAACTGGATCAGAGGGTCACTGAGCTCTGTGGTTTTTCAAAAGTCTACCCAGTGTCTGGCCAAACCTATTCGCGTAAGATCGACATCGATGTTCTCACACCGCTTGCTTCCATGGGCGCCTCCACCCACAAGCTCGCAACTGATCTGCGCCTCCTGGCTAACCTCAAGGAGATCGAAGAGCCCTTTGAAAAATCACAAATCGGCTCCTCCGCAATGGCCTACAAGAGAAACCCAATGCGCAGCGAACGTGTCTGCTCTCTGTCAAGACACTTGCACTCCTTGCTCCAGGACGCCTTGTCTACTGCCTCTGTACAATGGTTCGAACGCACCCTGGACGACTCTGCTATCCGCCGTGTCTCTCTGCCGTCCGCTTTCCTTACTGCTGATATTGTCCTCACCACGTTAATCAACATCACATCTGGTCTGGTTGTGTATCCTAAGGTCATTGAGCGCCGTATCAATGCTGAGCTGCCCTTCATGGCTACCGAAAACATTATTATGGCTATGGTCTCGAAGGGAGGCGATCGCCAAGAATGCCACGAGCAAATTCGCGTCTTGTCTCACCAGGCAGCTCGTGTTGTCAAGGAAGAAGGAGGTGATAACGATCTGATTGAACGCATCAAGAAGACTGCCTATTTTGAGCCTATCTGGGCCGAGCTTGAGCATCTTCTTGATGCGCGGACCTTTGTTGGCCGCGCCCCCGAGCAGACGGCCAAATTTGTTGCCACCGATGTCGCTGAGGCTTTGAAACCTTACGAAGATGTCATCGTTCGTTCCAAGGTGGAGCTAAATGTGTAGAGCCTAGAAATAACATGATCAATACTGTTTGTATAACTCAAAGAAGACCAGCTTCTTTAAGTATAGATATTTTTTGATTCAAAAGATCGTCATCTTTAGGCGACGGCCGTCCAGCCTTTAACATAGATTCGTTACGTTCTCGGATTTCTCTGGCTTGGTTTAAGACTTTGTATATGTCCTGCACCAGTGGGTTCGTAGACAGATCATGCTGATTCGGTTCTGCGTTTGACCCGTCTACTTTTAACTCGTTTGTTTGTTCCTTTGGCAAAGTCTTCTCCAAGAGAGCCTCAATCTGATCGCACGTTTCACGGACCTCCTTTGTATGCGCGAGCTTCTTATTGCGTTGCTGTTCCAGCAGTGAGACCAGCGATTCACGCGCCTGATGAGGCCTGTACATATTTATGAGGTGGTGCATATTGATGAACAGCGTGCGCATATTATCTATGTGGGTAGGGAACTGTTCCGGCGCGTTCGTCAAGCAGCCGAGCAGTTCTAAGTACTGCAAGATAAGCGATCGAGACAGCTTTTGCAGCTCTTCGACGGGAGCCAGTACGGGTTGTTCGTGATCAATATTAGACAAGTTCTGTATCCCCATTTCTTCAAGCGTAGGAAGTTTAGTTTTCACGGGCCATACGGATCCAAATGAAAGGTAGGTGGCATCGTCGCCGACCGGGGCAGGTGGAGGGAAAAGGTACTGTAGATGTGGCGGGGCGGAGTCTGCTGTGTACTGTTTTGCCGCCTCCACATTCTCAGCAGTAAAGTGCTGATAGTAAGGTGGAAGTGGAAACACTGAAGCGAGTTCTTGCTGCATTGTGGTGATGCGAGAAGTAATAGAATACACCAAAATACGTAGCAAGTGAACGTAAAATAGAGTTCATGGTGTTGGTCAGTAGGTTTAAAGAAAGTAGGGTAGGTTTTGGAGCAGAAACAAAACGCAGTCACGATTAAGTCCCAACAAAGCTGTATAGTCAGTAAGTACACTGTGAAGTTCTTACTTTGATACTACTATCCTTGTACCAAATAAAACAGAAAAACAATGGCTGGAACGTAAGTTATACGGAATGTACGACCGGCCTGTATATTTGCATTCTCCAGAGAGGATATCTTCTGGGTTATGGGATTAAGAGGACTGGGCGTTAGCTCGCTCTTTCTCCTGAAAAGAATGGGAGCATTTTAGTATGCCCGAGACTCTGATTCTTTGTCTAACGAAGAAACAGGTATTGTTCTTGCGAAGTCATAGTTACATTGCTTGAATTAAAAGCAGAAGTGCGAGTTGCAGTGTCGAGTGTTTAGAGAGAGCTCGCAACTAACAATATTAGTCAAGTCCCTGAGACTATTTTGAAAAAGCGTAAAGCTACCGAGAAAGCCGCTGCTGAGCGTGCTGTCAATGCCGAAGCCCGCAAGAAGGTAAGTTTATTCTTATAAAGATCCAGATGATGCATAATTTTACCTTTGCTTCGACAAGCTACATGTAGCGATGATGTTGGAAACGTTAACCATCTATCGGGTCTGATACGTGATCTTTTTCTATAGCTATTTTTTTTAGCGATCGACAAGAATACTAACATATTTAGGCTGCTAAGGAAAAACGTGAAGTTATCTTCAAGCGTGCTGAGAAGTACGTCAAGGAGTACCGCGATACTGAACGCGAGCAAATCCGTCTTAACAGACTTGCTAAGAGCAAGGACGAATTCTACGTTCCTACTCAACCCAAGCTTGTATTCGTTGTTCGTATCAAGGGTATTAACAAGGTTCCACCAAAACCCAAAAAGATCATGAAACTTCTCCGTTTATTGCAAATAAACAATGGTGTTTTCATCAAACTCACCTCTGCCACCTCTGAGATGCTCCGTGCCATTGAACCCTATGTCGCTTACGGTTATCCTAACCTTTCCACTGTCCGCAAGCTTATCTACAAGCGCGGATACGCCAAGGTCAATGGACAGCGTCTGCCTATCACTGACAATGCCGTCATTGAAGAGAGTCTCGGCAAGTACGGTATTATCTGCGTTGAGGACTTGATCCACGAGATCTATACTGTTGGTCCTGCCTTCAAGCAGGCCAGCAATTTCTTGTGGCCCTTCAAGCTCTCTAACCCCAATGGTGGATGGGGAGTCCGTCGCAAATTCAAGCACTTCATCGAGGGCGGTTCTCTCGGCGATCGTGAGGATCTTATCAACGACCTCATCAAGCGCCAAATTTAGATCATGCAAACTAATGAGGTTTTTTTTTATATGAATTTTTAGTTAACATGTCCGTAGAATTTACCCTGCCAAATACCACAATTAGGCTTTCGAAAACGTTCGTTCGAGAACGTGGGGGGGAGGGTGTGCAATGCATATAAAAAGACCAACAACTCACTCCTGCACCCCCCACTTACCGTCCGTTATTTCCGCTATAATTACTTTCCTCCTAGAATGGTCGAATTGAGAAACAAGCGCAAGTCTGTCGTCGAGGAGCCCGCATCGGCGGCTATTTCTAAACGACCTAAGACCGCACGCCCAGAGGTAGGGAAACGTCTGGAAATTGATCCGGAGTTCACGTTGCTGGACCAGGATGGCAACCCGGTGAATATCCATAAAGCGCTCGCCGGCAATTTAGTCGTTATATTCTCTTACCCGAGAGCCAGCACTCCAGGCTGTACGAAACAGGCCTGTGGGTTCAGAGATCGGTACCCGAAGTTCACCGCTGTTCACGCACAGATATTCGGAATCTCAGCCGACTCGCCTAAATCCCAGAAAACGTTCCAAACAAAACAAGCACTTCCCTATACGCTTCTTAGTGATCCGAAACGTGAACTGATCTCGAAACTCGGTGCCGCTAAGTCTCCGTCCGGCGTCGTCAGATCGCACTGGATTCTCCGAGACGGTGTGTTCCTCAATGTCTCGGTAGGCATCAGCCCTGCGGACTCATTTGAGGGTGCACTCAAGGAGATCCAGCAGGAGCAAGAGAAACAAGAAAACTCAAAGGACTCTGGCGCTAAAATTGAGGAACCAGTGAAATCAGAGGAGTCGGTAGAGAAACTAGACGACTCGACAGAGAAACTAGACCCGGACGCGAAACCTGCTCCTGAGGAAACCACCGAAGAAACGAAACCGGACGCTGAGTCAACTGTGCCATCTGAGCCAACTGATTCTACTGCGTAATCGATAGATGCAGTATGTTCACCAGCTTTAGATTAGCCTAGCTGAGACTATATGTCCATCAAATATTACGTCGTAATCGTGACCTTAAACTATAGTACGATCTGATAATAATATCAGCAATCTACCTTCACCATCAACTCTGTTCTCTCTATCACTACATTAACCGACATCTGCAAGCTATACAAATTAAAATAAACGCAATAATTCACTGATTCCTCGTTTTAACAGACATCACTCAGCAGCGCGGCTAATTACCCCACAAAACCTTATTATTGGGTTAGGGTACATTACCTCAGAAGCAGATTTGCCAGTAGAACGGCACTTAGAATCTGATACCTTCTTGTTTTACAACTGGATGTCATTCAGACGGAGTGTCAGTAGAATGAGACTTGTTGATTTACCTCGTTACAATACTCTTACTTCAGCTTTGAACGCCGACACGGCGCTTCCTACGCCTGACATAGCTAAGAGTGCGGACCAGTCGCTGTTGCGATCAGCAAGACTAGTTGATGGCCATTTTTCGTATGTTGCGCCCTTGAAGACAACAGATTCTGTGGTATTGGCTGTTTCTCCTACCGCTCTGAAAGATCTGGGTATTGATCCAGAAGACGCAAAGACAGACGAGTTCAGGCAGATATTGACTGATGGGGGCGATCTGTCTGAGCAGTCTGTATATCCATGGGCTAACAATTACGGAGGGTGGCAATTCGGCCAACGTGCCGGTCAATTGGGTGACGGAAGAGCTATTACATTGTTTGAGACTAAAGTTGGCAGTAAATCGTATGAAATACAACTGAAAGGCGCCGGCAAAACTCCTTACGGACGTTTCGCAGACGGACTGGCGGTTCTACGGTCCTCAATTCGCGAATTTTTAGTATCTGAGCATCTGAACGCACTACATATTCCTACAACGCGAGCATTATCTGTGATTAAAATCAATGATCGTGTAGCTATGCGTGAGAACGGGCCAGAACCTACAGCAGTGGTTTGCAGGTTCGCCGAGTCGTGGCTACGATTAGGGAACTTCGACATACATGCATGGAAGGGCGATCGTAAAGCGGTCAGGCAGTTAGCGGATTATGCTATTAGTCAGTCTTTTGGCGGACGAGAAGGGCTGCAGCGATCGTTTACTGAGATCACGAAGAATTGTCCGGAGTCAATTCCTGAACTGGTGCATGTGTATGTGCAGTTCTACTTAGAGGCAGTACGAAGAAATGCGCGGTCTGTTGGTATGTGGCAAGCGTATGGGTTTATGAACGGTGTATTGAATACGGACAATACGTCGCTGATTGGGCTGTCTATGGATTATGGTCCGTTTGCGTTCATGGATACATTTGATCCACAATATACGCCCAACCACGATGATCAGCTGTTGCGGTATACATACCAAAACACGCCTGATATTATCTGGTGGAACCTTGCAAAGCTCGGCGAGAATCTTGGTGAAATGCTTGGAGCGACAGAGGACGAGCTGAACAGTGACGAGTACATGACGACCTTCTCTAAAAACGAAGAGACTGTTCGCACGTTGGTCGGGCGGCTTCGAGAGGTGCTCACATACGCGCACGAAGTGTACTTTTACGAGTACAAAAAGACTCGGGACAGTTTGTTTGCTAGTCGACTAGGTCTGAAAGAGTACAGTGAGGACTTGGTGAAAGATCTGCTGGAGACGATGGAGACAAACATGCTTGATTTCCACTGCACGTTTCGCCGACTAGGCGCCATGCGGCTGTTCGAGAATGATACTAACGACTGGTCCGAAATGGCGAAACCGCTGATCCCGACTGTGAAGAATGTGGGTGCACCGGACGATGTTGAGATTACAAAAGATGTAGGTGGATGGTTAAAGCAGTATAAGTCAGTGTTGGCGGAGCAGGGAGTCACTAACGATGATGATCGACAGCAGCAGATGAACTCTGTGAACCCGTCATTTGTATTACGAGGTGCAGTATTGGACGATGTGATTGCTGCAGCGTATAATGAAGACTACACACTGTTACAGAAAGTTATTGTAATGGCACTTGATCCGTTTGCCGAGACATGGGGGTTTGATGCTGAAATGGAAAATAAGTACAAAGAGCCTGCACCGAGGGAGAAGAGATCGATGCAATGTTCATGTTCATCTTAGGTGTATATAATGTATGAATATGATATATATGATATATAATATATGATGTAATTTACAACGTAGTATTTACATCTCTACTATATAATAGTTATATCTCTACTACATACCCTGGGAGAAAGCTAAAGTTCGACAAACCACTTTTGACGATTTGATCAAAAATGTCTTTTGATCGCGCAGCAGACACTTCATTGAAATTTAGTACCTCAAAAGATGTGAAAATTGCACGTACTTTTGAAGATATGGCATTAAAACCTGACCTATTGAAGGGGATCTACTCATATGGATATGAGTTACCGTCAGCGATCCAAAGCAGGGCAATTACACAGATCATAACTGGTAGAGATACAGTGGCGCAAGCACAATCTGGTACGGGCAAGACAGCAACGTACTCGATCGGACTGCTGCAGGTATTGGACACAAAATCAAAACATGTTCAAGGCATTGTGCTCAGTCCAACTAGAGAACTGGCGGTGCAGATCGAGAACGTTATAATGGCGCTGGGCGACTATATGAACGTCAAATGCCGCGCTTGCGTGGGCGGGAACAGTGTCGGAGACGATATCCGCAAACTCGAGCAGGGACAGCATGTAGTGTCTGGTACGCCTGGACGGGTTGCCGACATGATTCGGAGGCGGGCGCTGCCCACGAGGCATGTCAAGATGCTCATCCTTGATGAAGCCGACGAGTTGCTGAACCAGGGGTTCAAAGAACAAATAAATGATATATACAGGCATTTGCCGCCGTCGACTCAGGTTGTAGTCGTTTCAGCGACCCTGCCGGGCGATGTACTCGATATTATGCACAGGTTCACTACCGACCCCGTCAAGATCCTCGTCAAGCGGGATAACCTATCGCTAGACGGACTCAAACAGTTCTATATCAATGTGGAACGCGAGGAATGGAAGTTCGACACTTTATGTGATCTCTACGAAACACTGACTGTGGCACAAGCAGTTATCTTTTGTAACACCCGCCGAAAAGTCGACTGGCTCGCACAAAAAATGCGCGAAAACGAGTTCACAGTCGCTGCAATGCATGGTGATATGATGCAAAAAGAACGCGACGCTATTATGAAAGATTTCAGACAAGCTAATACCAGAGTTCTCATCTCGACAGACGTATGGGCACGCGGGATAGACGTCCAGCAAGTCTCACTCGTTATCAACTACGATGTCCCCGCTAACAGAGAGAATTACATTCACAGAATTGGACGATCAGGCCGTTTCGGTAGAAAAGGCATCGCAATTAACTTCTCCACGTCTGAAGATTTGAAAATGATCCGTGATCTTGAACAATATTATTCAATTAAAATTAACGAAATGCCTGTCAACATTAATGAGTTGCTTTAAAGGAAGAAGAAATGAGACTAAAAAATGAAATTGAAAAACGGCTTTAGTCTCTATCTTTTAAAACCAGAAAAGGAAAACAGCGGAACAAAGAAACGAAATGAAAAATGAGATAGAAATAAAAAAAGAGTAAGTCTAGATTGTTGGCTCGACCAGCAAACTCCGCTATGACATAATAATAACTCCACTCTCCTGAATCACTCTTCCA
Organism: Tortispora caseinolytica NRRL Y-17796; assembly: GCA_001661475.1. Lineage (NCBI taxonomy): Eukaryota > Fungi > Ascomycota > Trigonopsidomycetes > Trigonopsidales > Trigonopsidaceae > Tortispora > Tortispora caseinolytica. The sequence goes on from KV453841.1 coordinate 2,688,568, forward strand.
GGTTTTTTCATCCTCCCTCTATTTATTCCTGCATAGGCACAACTGATAACAAATTCGAGTCGTTATCCTCAGTCAACGCAGCCATGTTCCGAGGTGGTCTTCCGTACACTCGAGGCTGGACTTGTAAGATCGGTCGAGGCTTAGGAACAGCAACATTGTTGGCTCGGAGAGATTCTTCAAGTCGCAACAGCGCTTCGTGGTGTTTTTCTGCAAGTTGGCGCTCTTCGTCAGACTTGGCATGGCATTCATCATAAAACACTGGATGATTCGACAGTATAACTGCACGCGCTCCGTTGCCCATGCTTGCTATAGATTCATTCCAATGGCCATGAGATAGGTTCTCTAAAGCTCCAACAAAAATAGGCAAAGCAACATTTATATTCTCGTGCAATAAACGCAAGAAATAATCGTTACACCAAAAAACCAACGCTCTTTCCGCCACCTGGAAATGTGTAGATGAAATGCAACGACTGAGCTGTTGAAAAATCGGGGTCTGCACCTGTACAAACTCGCTCGGCTCGATGGACTCAATGATATCCTCCAGCTCGGACAAGAACAAAACTTCTTTAGATGAGTTCACTTTCGGCCAGTAACGTAGTAGGCTTAAGACGACATCTTTTCCTAGAGTGCGATCCTTTTCGACAAACTGCAGAACGCAGTAAGAGAGCTGGGCATGGAACACCGGCAAAGAGTGTGCTTTATGCAAAGGCATCAGTGCGCGCAGAAGGAAATTTTTATGCTCTGCTTTTAGCGGTAAGGCAAATCCATTAATAATAGATCCAAGAATTTCAAGCAACTCACCTATTCCATTGAAATGTTCCGTTTCGTACATGAACTGGAAAAATATGTTGCTGATAGATTTGCGGATAAAAGATCTGAGTGCCAAGAATTTTCCATAAATTCTGTGAAGAGTTGTTTTCAGTAGCTCTCGTTCTCGAGCATCTTCTGAATCAAACAATTCTAATAGCTGGAGAACGAATTTTGTGTCTATGTAAGGCTTGGCTGCCGCGTGTGAGAAATCTTCTGATTCGAGGAATCGGAGAAATAGGTTGTATACAAGTTCCATGTGAGGCCATGCAACCTCAAAGACCGGTTCATCTTCATCCGGGTCGAAGATATCGCCAAAGGGGTTAACTGGGGGTGGTATTGGTCGGAAAATGTTAACGGAGAACATGTGTATCATTGCGGCGTAAACTTCGTCAGTGTATGTGACTCGTGAACTGGATATGTACTCAGCAAGATCTATGAGAGCGGATCGCTTTATTTCTTTGCCCTCGAGATCTGAAGAGGGGTCGTTGAAGTCGAATATAACGGAGCACTGTTCGATTTGGTGCAGGAAGATCTCATGCCTGTGTGGGGCGGCGACAGTCATAATGGAGGGGAGACGCTGCAATTCGCGGCGTGGGGATATTTCGAATATAGAGGAGGACTGTCGTTTTCCTAGTTTTATACCGTCTACGACTGCGCCGGGAACCGTTCTGGTGCTGTTGAGCGCAGTGACGAGGTCCCACTGAGCTTCCGGTACATTAGCGCCGTCGAGTCTAGTAGATCTATCGTCGTTTGCGGAGGAGGACAAAACAACTTGGGGTATGGCATTTGTGGCCGAAGGCGCGACGGGTGACGCGCGTGTGAACGGTGCGAGATGGGCTTCATTGTTTTGCGCAGAAGACGGGTGAGTGTCGTTCTGTTTGTGGGAGGCAACGTTGGCGGAGATGTGGTTAGCGTCGGAGTTAGAATGTCCTCGAGACTGGTTTGAATTTGATGAGTTTGAGTTCGAGTGTAAATTTTTGTCCTTTTTCTTCAAAGCTTTACCGTCGGAGTCAGAAGATTTACTTCGGCCAAGCATGCGCTGGCGGATGCCCTTCATGTTTGGCAGCGAAGAGCCTGGTGGCTTTGGTGTCTGAAGGTGTGCGGCAAGAACCGGGCGGTCAGAGTGTTGTATGTGTGAACGGTGACGCTTAAGAAGTTGCAATTACGTCGGAACGGGACGGTTCAGCGAAGCAGCGATGTAAAGCCAGGAGAACCACGATAAACCCAGGGTGTAAGTGTAAAGCAGGTAAATAGTCGTAACGTTGACGTTAGAAGTCGTCTGAAAGCCAGCAATTGTGTTAACTTTCGACAGCAGTTTATCCAACTCTTATAAACACACAAATGTATCACTGCTAATTTATTTTTCTAAGAATATAGCAATATTTCGCTGCAGAAATGTCTGTGCTGTTCTGCTTCAGTGTGGTGTGGTTAAGCTCTAAGTGGCCCGGGAGCCCCCTTTGCCCAGGGCCCCCCTTTTTTCCCCTCCCAATCAGCGCCCAACGGCCATCCCGAAGCGGCTGTGGAAGGACATTGTATGTCACCAGTTTCTACTCAATTTCGCTATAATCTTGACAACATTGCATACATGTAGAAATCTACTGGTCCAGCACGTTTTCACGCAGAAAATGATACCCACACTGCCGCCCGCACGCTTAGTCCTTTCGACACCGATCACGCTGATACTAATCTTGCCTCTTGGATTCTCGATGTCATTTAGGGTCTAGGGCTGCCGCCGCGGCTACTACAGTGACGAAAGACGCGCACCAGGCCAGCAGTCTGTTAGTGTCTTGATGAAAGCGCATGCAATTGAGCTGCCGTTGAACGTCTCAGAGACGCGTGCCGTTGGTGTTCTGGGCGGGCCTAGCGCTGTACGTGCGGCACTGTCAAACAACGAGCCGCTGGAGCTGCTCCTCAACCCAGAAGATCCGCTCGGACATTCGATCGCCAGCACGCGTGCCAGCGACACAACTGTCGTACTGGAAATTGACATGCCCGAGCAGTACAGCGCGATGTTTGCCGAAGACGCGCGGGCAGCGCTTGCAGCCGCAAAACGTAATGGCGACCAGATCACGGTCACACCAAAACTAGTATGTCACAAGACTGTGCGATTCAGAGAACTCGCCGACTTCCAGACAGGATTCGGCCAATCGTCTGTCGAACGTGTGCTTAATCCTCTGAAATCAATGAAGTTTGACCAGATCCACAACCTCGATTTCGGCGGAATCGCCAGAGACGTCCAGGACATCGTCACGCCCCCAAGATACTCCCGTGTCGCTGTGCCCTTTGACTATGGATACAAGGCCAATCCTGCGGCTGTAGTCGTTTCTGGCCCAGATGGCGTGCAGCGTCTTGTGTCGCGTGCAGCGGCTCCGCGGACGTATATTACGTCTATTCGCTGGGGCGAACAGATTCCTACGGCACCATCAGCAGAACTAGCCACACCTACGCCGGAAGTCCAAGCCGTCATTGATTATATTAGCGGCATTCTACGAGACAGGCCATTGTGCACGCGCGCAGTGTTCGAATCAATGCTACCAGAACACCAGATCCCGCAACTCAAGTGGGCCCTAGCGTACGTGGCTTACACGTGGAAGAGCGGGCCGTGGCGCGGTACTTACGCGAGTTTTGGCGTTGATCCGGCCACTGACAAGAAGTACTCGATGTATCAAGTCGAGACGTTTCGCCTTACCGCCACATTGCCGGCCAAGGGCATGCTCCAGAGCCAAGAAAAGGGTCACATATTTGATGGCGTGCATGTTCCGCGCACCAAGACTTTTCAGCTCTGCGATATCACAGACCCTGAAGTTAAGAGTCTGCTAGAACATCCGGTATACAAGGACCATCCTGACTCTGTGGACGGCTGGCTCGACACAAATTATATAGCGCAGGTACGGGCACTACTGCGAAACAGGATTAAAAAGGTCTGTACATCAGACGAAGTGGATATAGGCAAGCCCGAAGAGAAACTAGACGAGACCATGGACTACGACAACATCGAAGAAGCCAACGCAACGCTTCAGGAACAGTCGGAGGTGCCACCACCGGCATCGAAAAGTAAGGTTGACGAACTTCTGCGTTTAATTGACGAAGACGAGTACGAACTGCTTGAATCATGACGCATCAGCTGCCTGTCGCGAAAGCGCGGCGAACGTCTCAAAGGCTGCCTTTGCAGCACCAGATTTGATAGATTCGCGCGCTTTAACAACACCGTCTTTCCAGGAACTTGCGACACCTGAGATGTATAATAGCGCTGCAGCGTTCAATAGCACGAAGTCTAGTTTTGGTTCATTTTCAGGTATTGTTTCTGGAGTGTTCAAAAGACGAGTGAGGTATTCAGCGTTTTCCTCTGGGGTGCCAGACTTGACCTCAGACAGCGGGTGCGACGGCAGGCCGAAATCTGCAGGCGTCACGGTCGATTCTACAATCGATTCGGAGTCGAAAGTCCAGATATGTGTAGGTCCGGCGGGTGAGATCTCGTCAAGAGACTCGGCTCCGCAAACGACGATTCCGGAAGAGTGGTTCTGTCTGATTCTGTCCAGCAACTGGAGCGATTCAGCGTACAACTTGCCTATGGCGGGCGAGTTCACGCCAATAAGACGGTACCTTATGGGTGCGGGGTTGAGCAGCGGGCCGAGCAGGTTAAAGAGCGTAGGTATAGCCAACGCTTTGCGAGCTGGAGCGACCTTGGCCATAGCCGGGTGGAACACTGGTGCATAGAGGAACGTGAATTTTGTTTGATCTATAATATCTGGTGCGGACGTAGCTGTGACGTTATTTAGCTGGGCACCGAGGCTCATGAGCAAGTCTGCGGAGCCAGATTTAGAAGAAGAGGCCTTGTTTCCGTGTTTGCAGACGTGGAGGCCTGCGCCGGCCGCGACGATCGCAGCAGTAGTAGAGGCGTTGTAGGTATTGTGGCCGTCGCCACCGGTTCCAACAATATCTGCCATATGAAGTGGAGCATTTAATTTTATAATTTTTGCATGTTGAAGCATTTTGGAGGCAGCAGCTGCGATATGTGCAGGGTCTTTGTCTAATTTTGAGGATTTCATGAGAGCTAGGAAGGCTGCAATTTGTGCATCAGGGATAGTTCCTGAGACTATTTGCTCGAGGAATTCAGAAGTGTGCAGATCCGAGAATTGTTCAGGTGAGTCTACGAGGACATTCAAGTAGTTTGTCGCCATTTAAGAGACAGTTAAAGGCGAAATTGTCTTGGTGGATAGGCGAAGTGATGACAGCTAAAAATAGAGTTTTGTGGGTTGATAGGTAAATTTTGTTTGGCAGCGAAAGCAAGCAGCCCACCGAGAGAACTTCAAGGAGATAGAGAATGGGGCCAATGTGGTGGCAAAACCTCGGGCGCCGATTTGCGCATAGTGTACGGAATACAGTGAAGAGTGTAGATTCCAGGAAGACGTTTTTGCTGGACCGATATGCGCACCTTTTACGAACAAATCCCGTATTGCTGATTACACACCAAAACCATATGAACAAGGTCGACAGTCGTAATCTACGGAGCGCTATTGCGCAAGCAGGAGGTCAACTGACAGTAATCCGTGCCGGGGTATTCCGAGCGGCGTTGCGCACATACAAGGAGAAGGACCCGGCGTCGAAAGAAGCATACAACAAGACGAAAGATGTAGTTGATCCTGTGTCTGAGTTGATTATGGGTCCGACGGCCGTTATAGCATTCCCGGAACAGAACATGCATCGCGTAAAAGAGGTTGTTGAGATTCTACGGAAATCCAACGACAAGTTGTTATTGCTCGGCGCTCGAATCGACGGCACCGTTCTGGATGTAGCCGGTATTGCGAAAGTTCAAGAACTAGGCACTATTGACGATGTGCGAGCCCAACTGCTAGGTGTGCTCAGTACTGTCGGTGGCGCCGAACTCGCACGTGTGCTTGAAGCATCCGGTTCGAATTTGTTGCGTACATTTGAAGGCCGCAAAAAGGCACTCGAAGATCAGTAGTTTTATGTATATATGAGCAATTCCCTAGATATCTACATATAGCCTCAACATACAACCCTAGTGGGAAAATGGGAGGTACGTACTTACACCCAATTTGACCGGTACAACAACAATTCTTCATTTCCACTATAAACAATGAATGATGAGATCCATGTACTTGCTAACGATCTCGCAATTGTTATACCTATCCTGCTAGATAGAGGTCTATTCCAATCGGCCAAATGGGCTTCCGAATTGCTAGATGCTTGTCCTGTTGACGAAACCAATCTCGACCTACCTTCTTATGTCCCTGAATCAGCAACGCGTCTGCCTTCTAACCCGCGTAAATTCCTCTTCGCAAAATCTTGCTTCGAATGTAAAGAGTACGCTCGCGCCGCAAATATCCTCGAAAAGTTCTCACACGACCCAGTTCTCTGGTTCATGGGCCTCTATGCGAAGTACCTAGCTGGCGAATGCAAAAGGGACCAGGACGGTGAACTCATTCTCGGCCGCAATTCCTCTTCCTCCACTCCTAACACCTACTGTAATGACCTTATCCAACAACTCGAGGCTCGACCCGAAGATGTCCAGAATGACCCTTTCCTCCTATACCTACATGGCACAATAGCGCTCCAGCTCAATCAGCACCAAACTGCAATAGACTCTTTAATTGCATCGATCAACTTGTTTCCCTATATATGGTCCGCATTCGTTGACCTTTCACGTACTATTACGAGCGTCTCGCATCTTGCTACCGTCCTCGACCAAATCAACGAATCCCCCATGAAATCTATCTTCCGCATCTCAATTGAGCAGGAACTCGCACAACACTCACCTGCGCTTGTCTCGAGTATCGAATCATGGCAAATGGCCCTTCCTAACTCACTCTTCATACAAGTCCAACGCGCTCTGGTACATTACCACTCGCTCGAGTACCAGAAGGCTGAGGCGCTATTCGACAATATCATAAAACGTGACCCTTTTCGAATTGAAGACCTCGATGTATTCTCCAACATCCTTTACATATCAGGTAAAGCCCCGAAACTCTCTTTTCTTGCTCAACTGACCTCATCTGTCGACAAACTGCGTCCAGAAACCTGCTGTATCATTGCCAACTTCTACTCTATACGGAACAACCACATCAAAGCTATCACATACTACCGTCGGGCGCTCATGCTCAACCGATCGTACCTATCGGCCTGGACGCTGATGGGACACGAGTTCGTCGAGCTGAAAAACTCACACGCCGCCATAGAGTCCTACAGACGCGCTACTGATATCAATAGGCGGGACTTCAGGGCGTGGTACGGTCTGGGACAGGCCTACGAGGTGCTCGACATGCACTACTACTCGCTTTCCTATTATCAACGCGCCGTCGCCCTGAAACCACAAGACCCACGCATGTGGCATGCGGTAGCGTCCTGCTATGAGCGACTCGACCGCAAAGAAGACGCTATTAAGGCGTTCTCGCGTGCACTGGAGCTCACTGGTCCAGATCCGGTAATGCACTACAGACTGGGACTGTTGTATGACAGCACAGACGACAGAGATAACGCCATCACGCATATGCGGGCCGTTTTGGAATTCGAAACCGAGAACGATTTTGTCGACGAGGTTTCTAAGGCACGGCTGTGGCTTGCTAAGCGAGCCTTAGCTGACCGTGATTGGGCAGAAGCCGAAGAGTTGGCGGCTGGACTTCTACAGGGCCAACAAAATGACGTCGAGGAGGCCAGAAGTATAGTGCGAGATGTCAGACAACAACGTGGGAAATGATGAAGAAGAAGAAAAAGAAAAAAGAAAAAGAAAAAGAAGGATACGTGCGCTCAGAGCGTTAAGTGTTAACATTGCAGCCACTACTTTATGAAATGTTAATGAATGGTATTAGCTGATAATATACCAGCTAGTTTGGTTTGATCATAGCTAAATTGGTTAGATAGAAGAATGTATCAAATCGGCAGAGCCGACGAGCAGGTCTATTTTTGACGCTTGTAGATCTTAGAAAGGAAGGCCTCAAAGACTTCGGGTTTAAGACCTGTAGAGTAGTCGACTTTCTTAATAAGGTCGCGGATCATTGCGACAATTTGCTCTTCGTAGTTAAAGTATTCTTGCTCAAGTGAGAGTTCATCGTATACTTTGCGAACGCGGTCCTCGCACTCGTTGTCCTTGCGGCCGTAGTTGGCATCGAGAATGGCACGCTGCTCAGGAGAGGCCTTTTTGAGGGCAAGGTTGATCAGCCAGGAGCATTTGTTGTCAATGATATCTGTGCCGATTTTACCGATGACCTCAGGTTTGCCGTAGCAGTCAAGGTAGTCGTCCTGGACTTGGAAGTATTCGCCGAGCGGGATGAGAATATCCTTAGCCTGTTTGAGGTTTTCGTCAGAGGCTACGCCGGCCATGTACATAGCGAGGGCGACAGGGAGATAAAAGGAATAGTAGGCAGTTTTGAAACGGACGATGAAACTGTGCTTTTCGAGCGAGAACTTGGACAAATCGACGGAATCTTCAGGGGCCGTGATGAGGTCAAGGATCTGGCCGAGTTCCGTTTGGAAGGTGACTTCGTGGAATAGTTCAATGAGGTCGACATAGTAGGATTCTTGCTTGAAATGGTTCTTGAGCAAGATATAGATAGCGGTTTCGAGCATAAAGGAGTCATTGATCGCTACATTACCGACACCAGAGACGAGGTACCAGCAAGGTTGTCCTCTGCGTGTCTTTGACTGGTCCATCATGTCATCAGCGACAAGGAAGAACGCTTGAAGAAGTTCAATGCACCAACCGAGGATGGCGGCCTTTTTCCATTCGTCGTCGGAGAGGTCTTTGCCTAGTAGGATCTCGTAGGTGTCGATGACAGAAAGGCCGCGATTGGCCTTGCCGCCGACAGAGTTGTAGCGCAGAGAGCGTCTATACCAGTCGAGTGCGGCAGATGGAAGGCCGTAATTGGCTGCGACGGCAATAACTTCGTCTTCTAATTCGTCGAAGAATTTGTTAAATTGGTCTCTATTTGCGGGCATTTTTGGCTGTGCAAAGGAAACATCCAGCAGTGGGCAGCGGTTTGATATAGGGTCTGAACTGTAACCCTAAAACATGCCTCCATTCACTGCGAGAAAGTAAACAGTGGCACAACTTCCTTATGTTTGCCTGTAAAGACATGGACAAATCGCTTGATTTGCGACAATGGGCTTCATGGAGTTTTGAAAACTGTCTAGACTACACGCCACAATTTGTGGGCGACAAACTGCTCGCCTTGCAGGACGATCCTTCGCTCGCCTACGCGCTTGCACGGTCTTACTACAACCAAGGCGAATACTCGCGCGCCGTCGAACTGCTCCAGAACTATCAGGACCTTAAATGTATCTATCTGCAATCTAAATGTCTAGGCAAACTCGGCCGATGGGACGACGCTGCTGCCGTGCTAGGGATCTCATCAGCGACTGATGACGATGATTCTGTCGTGATTACCCTCTACGACGCCGGCTCACAAGAAGACCGCAGTCTCATCGATCTCGCGCGCGGGATCGTTCATATTTCTCAGAACGACTTTGACGCAGCAGCGCAGACACTCACACGCTCGTTCACCGCTAACCCCTGCTGCTATGACGCACTCCATCTGCTTACTCAGAACTCGCTCTTGCCTTACCCTGTCCTTAACGATCTCGTATCGTCCGCCAAACTACCTCTCACAGACCGCGCAGACGCAGATATTATACAGCGCATATACAGAACTCAACTCTATGGCTACGACTCTCAACACTCTGCACAGTTCTCACAGGACATACTTGTCGCAGAGCAGGCCAATCTGGCAAACTCACGAAGCATCCTCTTCGCACAAGCGCAAATGCATTTCACCCATAATAGGTTCCTTAAATGTATAGAAGTCTGTGAACGCGCCCTCAAACTTGACAAATACGATTTCTCTATACTCCCTGTCTACCTGTCTTGCCTGCATGAGCTCAATAGAACTGCTAAACTGTTCACCCTCGCCCATGAGTACGTCGAACCATGCCCAAACCAGCCGGAATCCTGGCTCGCTGTCGCTGTATACTACTTGAACATCAAAAAAATACCTGAAGCACGCAGGTTCTTTTCTAAGGCATCCGTGCTAGATCCGCATTTCGGACCCGCCTGGATCGGCTTCGCACACACATTCGCCGTAGACGGCGAGCACGAACAGGCTCTCTCTGCGTACGCTACGGCCGCACGGTTATTTCAAGGGTCTCACCTGCCATTCCTGTTCCTAGGCATGCAGCATACCCAACTCAACAATTTCCTCACGGCCGAAGAATACATGAAATCGGCATTCACGCTATGTCCAAACGATCCACTAGTGCTCAACGAAATCGGCGTGCTACACTACCACAAGGGCAACTACCCCGAGGCGCTGTCATACCTACAAAAGGCCATGGACGTTGTCGAAAAGTTTGAAAGCGACTTTACTGCCTCTATATCGATAAAATCCAACCTGGCACATGTGTATCGCAATATAGGAAAACTAGACGAGTCGCTGGCACTATTTCTCCAGGTCGAACGACTCGTCACTTCTAATGCTCCACTGCAGTCAGCGATCGGTCTCGTGTACCTGCTGAAACGCGACTACCTGGAGGCTATTCAACATTTCAATAACGCCCTGTTCATAAACCCCACAGACGCCGTGTCTAACGATTTCATGCGACGTGCTCTCGAAGAGAACGCGGCAGATCAAGAAAACATCATTTTTAGAGACGACGCTCTCTCGCAGAAGACAATGACATGACTCACTTGATTGCGGTGATCGCTAAGTTACGACTGGAGATTTTTTCATCAAAAATGGCGTCTAACCGCACCTCACGCGCACCTCTAATGCTCAATAAACGATCAATAACGATAACAGATTCCACCAATGGTCCGAATATTCTGCATAACAACGTCCACACTACAGCCACTTCAGTTTCTCTATGTGCCAGTAGTTGAATGCATTCGTTGATGCGATCAGGATTAATTTGATCGGTTAGTTGTAGTTTACGTATAGCCGCCGCGCAATAAGCGGCCGGATCGCTATACGCCGATTTCGGCAACGAACCAAGAAGCGGCATTCTGCTAGATCCCGCACCAGGACCGTCGATTCCTGCATCGTTCAGCAGTCTTTGAAGGATTGCACGGTAGTAATGTTTCTTGAAGAACGTTGTTCGCTGCTTCTCTGTCCAGACTTGCGGGTTCTGGCATGCCAGCATTTTCGCGCGTACGGGAAGGATAACTTCAGGTATTTCAGTGCATCTGAATAAAGGAAAAGAGGCTTCTGAAAGCAAATTGTAGCAGCATCCTACAGCACAAACGGCAGTCACGTTGTCGTTGACAGCTAGAGATGCGAGTATACTGTTAGTGAGGTCCCCGCACGCGTGCAAGCCGCAAACCACTATGTTTTTAGGCAGATCTATACCTAGCTGGCACAAATCTGAGTCAGTTATACGCTTTGAAACATGGATCAAGGTGGTGTCGGTGCTGTTGAATTTGCTGTCGAGTCGTTCAGCACTTTGAACGATCGCTGGTTGATCTTCAATGCATACGACGTTCTTGTGGTATACAACATTCATGACTCGCGATATGTAGCCTTTACCGCTTCCAAAATCCACAATATCGTTAGAACTTGTGCGTTGACACAGTTTCTGTAGGTGTTCGCTGAATCTCTCGGATTCGTGGATCTTCTTTGGGTTCATGCCCATTGTCAGTTTCCGCGGCAGAGCAGTGTTTGCAACGTGGCTTTCATGACGACGCAGACTCGCATAGTCAATCTGCGCAAGGATGTTTTTCAACGAGTTAGGGAGACAGTCGTACTCGCTAGATAGAAGCTGCGTGATGAAGCTGTAAGGGTCGTTTAGCCTCCATTGCGGGCATGAGCTGTACTCCGGGCCTGTGAGCGCATCCACAATATGCAAATCAAGAAGATTCTGTAGCAACGGGTCTTGGTATATCTCTAACAGAGAGAGGTACCTTTCCATCAACTGTGTACGCGAATATTGACGGCCATGAATACTGTACATGTGAAGTCGAGGAATAGTACACCCGATGCTGTGATTGGTTGAGAGGTGGATTGAAAACTCTAAAATTTTTGAAAGACTTACTGCACATACTCATACTGGCACTTCACGCGATTGCACGAAATGGGGAAGAAAGACAAGAAGAGCAAAAATGCCGATTACTGGGATGACGAGTTTGCAGAGGATATGCCTGAGCCAGTAGAATTTGGCGCTGTAGCTGAGCCTGTAGCTGATGTGGTTACTGAAACCGAGGTTGAAACTGAAGTTGAGCCCGCGAAACCTACGCCCGCCAAAGAGCCCGAGACACCTGCCGTACCGGTGCTGAAGTCTAAGAAAGAAAAGGAGCGCGAACGTAAAGAGCGTGAGAAACAGAAGAAGAAAGAAGAGGCTGCTAAACGGAAAGCTGCTGCGGAGGCGGCAGCGGCTACGGCTGCGTCTATCGAGGCCTCAGAGCCCGAACCGACACCAGAGCCCGAACCAGAACCAGTAGATCAGGTCACTGAAGAGCTCGAACAAACATCTATTCAGGAAGAAGATCAGCCGAAGAAGACCAAAGCGAAAAAGAAACATGCCGGCGCGGTCGCGGCCCTGAAGAAGCAAATGGAGGCTAAACGGAAGGCCGAAGAAGAGCAGGCTCGACTAGAGGAGGAACAGCGACGGCGTGAAGAAGAAGAACGTTTACGTCTCGAAGAGGAGGAGCGACAGGCGCAGCTGGCGCGTGAAGCTAAGAAAGAGAAGGAGCGGCTCAAGAAGGAGGAGCTTAGAGCACAAGGAAAGCTTCTCACCAAGAAAGAGAAAGAAGCTGCTGCTGCTCGTGAACGTAAACTGCAAGCCCTTCTCGCGTCTGGCGTGCAGATCTCTGGCTTGAACGAGGGTGAGAAGAAGGTCAAGCCGGTTTACGGTAAAAAGAAGAAACCTTCAGTTAAGCCGGCTGCAGCTGAGCCGGCAGCTGAGCCAGCAGCTGCCGCAGTAGCGGCCGTACCAGCTCCTTCTGAGGTCAAATCATCAAAAAAGGTCGCTGCCCCGCCCGAACTGGTTGCTGCAAAGGAGGAACCTAAGTCGAATGGTGCTGCTCCTGCCGACGACGATGATATAGCGGACTCCTGGGAAGCTGCTCTAGACGATGAGGAGACTAAGGACGAGGAAGATGTCGGTGCTTCGTGGGAAGAGATGGCAAATGACGAACCTGAAGAGTCCTGGGAAGCCATGGCTGACGAGGAAACCACTGAGTCCAAGACTGAACCCAAAGAAGAGTCTAAAGAAGAGCCTATAGTTGACACTAAGACAGCACCCAAGCCTGTGCCCAAAGCTGAACCCAAAACGGAAAAGAAAACCATCAATAACACAGAAGACGCCGTTTCTAAGATCCCAGAAGCCGAAGAAGAGCTCGAAACAAGCGCAGAAAAGCCTGGCGAGGATCTGCGTTCGCCTATCTGCTGTATTCTTGGACACGTCGATACCGGCAAGACCAAGGTGCTCGATAAGATCCGCCAGACAAACGTACAAGAGGGCGAAGCCGGTGGTATCACACAGCAGATCGGCGCCACGTACTTCCCTGTGGATGCCATCAAGCAGAAGACGGCGGTCATGAAGATCAAAGATTTCGAGTACAAGATCCCTGGTTTGCTTATTATCGACACGCCCGGCCACGAGTCATTTACGAATCTGAGATCTCGTGGTTCGTCCCTGTGTAATATCGCTATTTTGGTAATAGATATTATGCACGGACTCGAACAACAAACTATTGAGTCTATCAATTTGCTGAAGGCGCGAAAGACGCCGTTTATTGTTGCTCTGAACAAGATTGACCGTCTGTACGGCTGGAAGCCAATTCCAAACAATGCTGTGCGCAACTCGCTAAATAGACAGAGCAAGTCCGTACAGCGCGAGTTCCAGGACCGCATGGAGAACATAAAAGTGCAATTGGCTGAACAGGAACTTAATTCTGAGGTATACTACCTGAACAAGAAGAAAGGATCGTACGTCTCATTGGTACCGACGTCTGCCGTCACTGGAGAGGGAATTCCTGATCTGTTGCAGCTGCTGGTGGAGTTGACACAAACGCGCATGGCCTCGCGACTCATGTACCTGTCGAAGCTGGAATGCACGGTATTGGAAGTTAAGGTCATTGAAGGTCTAGGCACTACTATTGATGTTGTCCTGTCCAACGGTATATTACATGAAGGAGACCGGATCGTTGTGTGCGGCATGAACGGCGGTATTGCTACAAATGTCAGGGCTTTGCTGACGCCGCAGCCTCTCCGCGAACTGCGCATTAAGTCTGAATACGTGCACCACAAGCAGGTCAAGGCGGCACTAGGTGTTAAGATAGCCGCCAACGATCTAGACAAAGCTATTGCAGGATCGCGACTTCTGGTCGTTGGACCTGACGACAACGAAGAAGAAGTTCTCAGAGAAGTTGAAAAGGATTTCCAGGACCTTAAGAAGACTGTCAGCTCGAGCGGCAAAGGCGTCTGGGTGCAGGCGTCTACGCTTGGATCCCTAGAAGCGCTGCTAGATTTCTTGCGGTCGATGAAGATCCCTGTTATGGACTTCTCTATAGGGCCGGTATTCAAGAAGGATGTTATGATGGCCGCTACTATGCTGGAGAGAGCGCCTCAGTTTGCTGTAATGCTATGTTTTGACGTTAAAGTGGACAAAGAAGCTGAGGCATATGCACGAGAACAGGGTGTCAAGTTGTTTAAAGCCGACATCATCTATCATCTATTCGACAAGTTCAAGGCATACCAGGAGGAGCTTCTAGATCAGAAGCGTAAGGAAAACGCTAGCAAACTGGTGTACCCATGCATACTAAAGACTCTGCAGATCATTAACAAGAGGAATCCGATGATTATTGGTGTCGATCTTGTTGAAGGCACATTGCGGGTCGGAACACCGTTGGCTATTGTCAAGAATGACAACGAGGGACATCGGCAAGTTCTGCGTCTCGGCCGCGTCGTCAGCATGGAGGTGAACCACAAAGCTGTCGAAACTGTCAAAAAGGGTCAGTCTGGTGCAGGCGTAGCTGTACGTCTTGATGCAGACTCCGGTGCACCGACATGGGGTCGACATATTGACGAATCCGATCCAATCTACTCCGCGATCACACAAGAGTCTGTGAACTTGCTCAAGGACAAGGCGTTCCGCGACACTGTCACCAAAGCAGACTGGGAACTCATGAAACGACTTTCTAAGGAAGTGGGCAAGTTCTAAGAAATTTACGATCCTCTAAAACATACACACGGCTTCTGCCTATAAATGCACTATCACGACTGTAGATCTCGGTAATCACAGACGTATGGGGTTTTCAAACCTTATTTGCTATAAAGTTTACTTGGTTTTTTTCCAGACAAGTATGACTAGACTTTCATCAAACGGCCGTAGTAGAAAAGCTGCAATGCCGAACATAGTTCCATCAAATAGCAGTGCATCTTTTTATTTGTATTCTTTCTTCACAATTCTCTGCTGCATTTGCACTGCGAAATCCGGCACTACAATAGGCGGCCAGCCTCGTTGACGTTCGTATCCATCTGGAACTCTATCTCGATCTAATACCGAATAATTCAGATACATTGTCATAGCAACGTATTGTGTTTTTCTGAATGGCTCCCGCGCCTGCCCTCTCTCCCCACTTATAACGGCGCAGATCTAGCCGCTATCGATAGTACCATACCAGCCATTTCTGAAATCCTACCTTTTACTCCCCCTTTTTTTCCTCGCCCTAATCTTGTCTTTAATCATTCTTACACATAATCTTCGATTGTACTTATACCGCAGATATATTTGCAAACTCTTCTCCTTTTCTCTTTGTATTCTATAGCTGCTGTTATCTTGGTCTCACCTCTGTTTATTATTTCCTTTGTATTCGATCGCACTTTCATTTAACCACCTTGCACGCGCTATCAGGACCCTTCTCCGACCCTGAACTTGTCTCTGCACTATTTCTCTTTCTTATCGCCTAGTTCTCGCCTTCTTGCGTCCACTGGCTTCTCGCATTAGCCTAAACGCTCGTTCTGATTCGCGCTATCACCGTACGCTCTTTCTCACTCCAGTCATTCGCTTTACCCTTGCTATTAATACCTTATTATGAGAGACTCTGATAGTGACCACACTGTAATGAAACCAGAACTACACTCTTCTTTTGCCGACACGCAGATCACCCCTGAACCGTCCTCAATGAGCTCATATCATCGC
Source organism: Tortispora caseinolytica NRRL Y-17796 (assembly GCA_001661475.1). Lineage (NCBI taxonomy): Eukaryota > Fungi > Ascomycota > Trigonopsidomycetes > Trigonopsidales > Trigonopsidaceae > Tortispora > Tortispora caseinolytica. Next base: position 2,704,528 of record KV453841.1, read on the forward strand.
CAACACGTGCCTATTCTGCCTCGAGGTAACCGCGAAGATTCCAGTCGTGGCACTCCCGCATCGAAAACCAAGAGAATGGCTTTGTCAAAGGACCCTGCTAATTCTTCTCATACGTTTTTCTCAGGACTGCTAATGCAGGTGCCTAACACCCCTAGTACAGGCGCGTTCCGTAACGATGATCATTACTCTAGTCGCGTCACGTCCTCGAATCACGCATCAGAATCCGTTATACCAAGTAATGGAGAGCTTTATACGCCTGGATCTTGCCAATCGGTACTTAGGTTTGCCAATAATACTACTCATACTCAAGAATACGACCCTGTTGATCAGGTCGCTAATATCAATCCTGATATCCTCGGGAAACTTTCGCTCCCCAATACTCCTTTGGACGATCATAGTCATATCTATAATGCAGGCGCTGATAAGGTGCCTAACTCCGCTTTCACTCCTTACCACAATTTCATTCAGCAGCCGACTCCTGATACGGCGAGACCTCAGCTCCAATCGTCTGAATTCAACAGTTCGCGTCAGGTCTTCTACAATATTCACCAGCCAAACAGCGGCTCGGAGTCTGTTGATATCCCCATACATGATTTGAGAAATGTGGAATTTCCGCATTCTGATTTCTTCTCTATGGGCGAATCCAATCCGCAGATGAGTATGCCTGACACACCAACTGCTTGCTCGCAACCAAAACATGGTGCACGCAGATATCATTCGTTTAGTTCTTATCCTCCTCCTACGCAAATGCAACACAGTACTTCAAGCAACAACTCTCCTGCTTCTACTGTTATAACAAGCCCTGTATCGCTAAGCCCTACTGGGGCTGCTCCATTATCTTCGCAAGACACAGTATCGCTTCCGCCAAGTAGGAACGGGTCCACAACTCAACTGTCTAGGTCACCTCCACGACTGAAAAGCTTACAAGCATCTGCGGGAAGAGTATCTGACTCTAAAAAGGCTGCAAAGCGTAAGCGTGCTGATCCTAAGTCAGACTCCGATTCAAGTGCTAATGTCAAGCGTTCGGGTATCCCTTTTTCTAAATACACTATTGAGCAAGACGCAGTCATACTGAGAATGCGTTTAGAGGGAAGTTCATGGGCGGATATAGCTGCCGAATTGAATATGCAAAATCCCAACTCAGCTCGTAATAGGTTTCAAGTGCTGATAGGTCAACAAGGGCAGGTTGCTATGAAATGGGGAAAGAATGATGAATCTTTGTTGAAGAGGTTACTAATTGATGGCGAACGAGCAAAATGGATCCATATCGCTATTCATCTTTCAAAGAAAACAAACAAATCTTTCTCCCCAATTGCATGCCAAAAGAAGTTTAAGGAACTGTTTGAAGCTACACAGGAAGAGCGCCGTCTCGAGGAGTTGTTCTTCCTCAACGCTCTAGATTCAGCCTCGTCTATGGATCCTCAAAGTACCTTTGCAACTGCTGATATAAGGTCTGATAACTCACCTTATGACAGCAACCTTTCGGCTTCTGCCTCTGGCTCGGATACAGGATTCAGCGGGCCAAGTCACAAGGCAGAACTTCCAAGTCAATTACCTTCTGTGAAGGAAGAAGATAGTGACATAAGATTCACTCAACGCGAATCTCTTTCTGCGCGATCTGTTTCTGGTTCTGCGCCTAATTCTTCTAAGATCGGGATCTTGAACTCAAGAAGCACTACCTGGGGAAGCACTGACGTTCCTGACAGTGTCAGCCCTGTGGGGTCTTTATCTGGACAGACAGGACCTAGTCCTATGCTGGAATCATTGTCTCCATTTCCGCATACACCTAGTGCGAGTACTGGACTTTTGGGTACAATTGATCAAGACGAGAGATTTTTGCAGAGAGATCCTGATTGGGGAACAAGCATGAACAGAAGCTTGTCTGCGTTGCAGTTGTTTAAGGAGATCGATGGTTCTACCCATTTACCAGAGAGTCAACTTGATGAACATTTGATATCTGCACACGATGATCCGACTGCTGCCAACACGCCTGAAATATTTGCTTACATTGAGTGATATCTACACACCAGCCTGCAGAAATGAGTTCACCATTATCTGTTTATTTATTTGCACCAACGTGCAGATTTGTTACTATAACATTAACAAGTAACAATTGTATTGTTACCGAATATCGTTCGTTTCATATAATAACATCATATTTATTTATTTATCTCCACTCGGGTCATTTAAGCTTGTCATGGTCCGCTTTGGATGTAGCAATATGCATTAGCTCATTGCCAGATATCGTTCCCGTACAAGCGAATACAAGTTTGGTTTGCGGGTTGGATTTGGCGAGGATGCGGAATGTAGAGAGCTCTGCATATGTGATGCCGCCTAAGACCACAATCATAGTAATACCTTTTGGCGTGCCCAAAGTCTCTTTTGCATTTACCATGCCATCGGAGCTACTCATTTTCTTATCAAAGAAAGGTCCAGGAAGTAGTTTGCACAAGTCGGCAATTGATCGTGAAGTAGCCCCGTGGTTTAGGAAGAGCGCGTTCAGAGTAGTCTCAAGTAGACGTGTAGTGATAGGGACGTATCCTGCATAGGGCAGGGAGATATCGGCAGTGGTGTTGTCAGAAGGAGGCACATTTATCTGCAAGCCCTTTCGCAACGATAAGAACGATATTTTGTCGTAGAGCAACGATGAGCTGTTGTTTCTGAGAGACAACAATCCCATTCGTTCCAAGTTATAGATAGTAAGCACGTGTTTGTGGCCGTAGGTGTGTAGTATTGAAGTCACGAGAGCAGAAAACCGGTTTGGCTTTATTCCATTGTCAATTAAAGATTCCAAGCAAACTGCACGCAAGACCAGCTCAACGGGCGCTTGTTGGAAGATCATGTCGTCGATCTTATCATGAAGGGTGTCTATATCGAGACCAGCGGATACAAGGTTCTGTTGTACTTCGAGGGTGAGGTTAAATAACGAGGTGTTTGACTTTATCATCATGTCTTCGGCGAGATCTGTGTGAAGAGCGACGCTTTTGTGTTCAGACTGGAGACCGGATAGCTTTCCGACGAAATTTTTGATTTGTGAGACGGTTTTCGCCTGGTATCGGGACTCGTACTGGTCATTGAGAGAATGCGCCATTCTGTTGAGGTGTTTTCCAACGTCGCCAAAGGGGCGGTCTTTTATTTCTGAGTATATTACTTCTGAAGGGTCTAGAGTAACAGTTTGATAGCCGGAGTTGGTGCTGAGTCCGTTTGATGGTGCGGTATCTGGCGACGTAGACTTCGAAGAGCCGAGAGAAGCGCGTACTCGGATCTGTGAGTTCTGTATACCGTAGAACTCGTCTATGAGGCCAGTATAGGTTAATTGTGTCATAAGAGGGGTAATGCAGTCGATAGACCTGTCTATGACGACTAGGTTGTCGAGAAGAGCAGATGTGGTTTGGATGTAGTTCTGTTTGTCTTCACGGAGGTCGCGTTCGCGACGTTTTAAGAGCAAGGCATCATAAAGCGCTTTTGCGTGCGCGCCCTTTCCGAGGACTCTAGTGAATGCGCCGTGAATGGACTCTATTTTGTCGATGGCGTCGACCATAAGGGAGACGGGAGCGGGCAGGTGGTAGTAGAGGAGGTCGGCAGCGCCTGCGGCCGGCAGTTCAAGGCTGAGAAGATCCGGAGCGACACATATAAGGCCTGGGGACCAGGTGTGGAAAACAAGGTCGCCGATTATACCCTCGTCTGCGAGTATTTGCTGGAAGGCATTGGGGAAGCCGGGGACCATTATGCAAGTGAACTCGAGAGTGTGGGTGGAGGAGGCAAGGAGCATGCGTAGCTGGCCAGCGAGCGTGCGAGCGTTAACGATAGATGCGTCTAGTATGTATACGACATGATTTTGGAGAGTTGAAGGATCAAGGAGGGATTCGAGCCAAAACATACGGTCGACGCCGTTGTCCTGGAGTTGCGAGAACTTGACTAGACGGTCTAGACGCGGTGAGATCGATTTGTCAAGGACAACGGTCTTCTGTGCGGCAATAGACGCAAAAATATCCAATAAGCTTGCGGCGGCAGTACTGTCAAGCAAATTGTCGGCCATTTTAAAGGCGAGATTATACGTTCTACGGAATCGCTTGGTGGAGTAGAGACAGACCCTTATAGGCTGGAAGGGGAAAGGTCAAAAAAAAACTTAGACAGTTTACCAGCTTTTATTGACATCCTTTGCATGCGACGTTTGCGTGCACCAACACAATTATTTAGATCAATGAGCAGTGGTAAATTTCAGTTAAAAGTGCCAAAAGGTACTAAAGATTGGGCCGACAAAGATATGGTCCTGCGTACGGCTATCTTTGACACCATTGTATCGGTGTTCAAGCGTCATGGAGGAGTCACTCTCGATACACCGGTTTTTGAGCTTAAAGAGATCCTTGCAGGCAAATATGGTGAAGATTCAAAACTTATATATGATCTCAAGGACCAAGGTGGAGAACTCTGCTCACTGCGGTACGATCTTACCGTCCCCTTTGCTAGGTACCTTGCAATGAACCCTACTGTCCAGTCAATGAAACGGTTCCATATTGCAAAAGTGTACCGACGCGATCAGCCAGCTATGACTAAAGGCCGTATGCGTGAGTTTTATCAGTGCGATTTCGATATTGCCGGCACATTCGAAAGTATGATCCCCGATGCCGAAATTCTCGCCATTGGTGTTGAAACCCTCTCTGATCTGGGTATCAAAGATTTCAAGGCCAAACTCAATCACCGTGGCATTCTCGATGGTATTTTCCAGACATGTGGCGTTCCTGAAGCAGACGTTAGAAAAATCTCCTCCGCCGTCGACAAACTCGACAAATTGCCTTGGGCTGACGTCAAAAAGGAAATGACTATCGAGAAGGGCCTGCCGGAGGAAGTCGCTGACAAGATCGGCGAGTATGTCAAGCTCAAAGGCGGACCTGAACTGCTTGAACAACTTAAAGCTGACCAGTCCCTCATGTCCAATACCTCTGCAAAGGCCGGCGTCGATGATCTTACAAGGCTATTCGAATACACAGACGCCTATCAGATCACTTCATATATCTCATTCGACCTCTCGCTTGCCAGGGGCCTCGACTACTACACCGGTCTCATATACGAGTTCGTCGTAGCCTCATCTGCGCCTCCACCTTCAGCAGGCAGCGCAGCAGAAAAGAAACACGCCAAAAAGAGCAAAGACAAGTACATAGACGACGACGATAATTCAGAGAATGTCGGTGTAGGCTCTATTGCCGCCGGTGGACGCTACGATAAACTGGTGGGAATGTTCTCTAACAGCAAGAAAGGTGACATTCCATGTGTGGGAGTCTCTTTTGGCGTGGAAAGACTGTTTTCTCTCATAAAGGCTTCCATTAACGAAGATCAGCTGCGCGCTAACGATACAGAGGTGTTTGTTATGGCGATGGGCGGCGGCGAGGGCTGGACTGGGTTCTTGAAGGAACGAATGGCCGTATCCAAGATGCTCTGGGAAGCGGGAATCAAAGCAGAATTCCAATATAAGACTAAAGTCAAGTTCAGACAGCAGTTTGAAGCTGCAGAGAAGGCCGGAATTCCTATTGCCCTTATTCTCGGACAGGAGGAGTATCCGAACGGCTATGTTAAAATCAAGATGCTCGGCACCCATGCTGCGGGCGACGGCGAGACCGTCAAGGTCGAAGACATGATACCCACGCTCAAGGAGAAGATTGCGACGGTGAACAGCACATCGGCGTTAATTGAGAGCATTCGTCAGCTATAGCGGATACTTATTTTCAGCGCTAGAGGGATGTTCGGGTCTGTGACTATAATCTCGTCATTTTCTTCGATTAGCGAAGACAGTTTGAGCTCTAGATGCGGCCGCGTGGCTTCTTCTAGTTGTGGTGGAGCTTGTAGATACAGATTTTTTGCTGCTGTGCGTAGTGACGGCTTAGAGACGTTGGTGTCGGCTCGTTCGCGAAGAGTGTCAATGAATTCGTTCAGTGTGGTTTCGGCACCTACAGTGAGGGTCATAGACGTAGAGCCGCATACTGGGCAGTCTGTACGTCGTTCTAGTTCAAAGGAGTGCGCATAGACGTCTGATTCGCCCATATACATCATGTAGTTGTCGAGAACAGGGTTGCATGCGGTTGCGAGTTTGAACGCTTCGTTGCAGCAGGCGGCGGCAATGACGGCGTTGGTGCTGGCGACGGCAGGGATCACGTTTTTGACGACGCCGACGGTCAACGAGTGTGTGACTCCGGGGATATTGTTCTCACGCGCTCGAACAAGTGCGGTCTGGTATACCCAATTGAGATGATCAATGTTGTCGGTGTCGATCGGATAAGGGTGGTGTTTTGGCCATTCGAGGATATACGCCCATTCGATGCAGTGTTCCGGAAGACGCGGAGTGTTGGCAATTGTGCATATAGGGTACGTCTTCTTAGGTCCAAGTAAGTCCAGCGAGCACTCGTAGCAGGCAGACAGCGAAGGTAGGATCACTCTCGTTTGGCCTTTGAAGCCCTCGGTACCGCCGTCGACCATGGGGATAATCGACGCCGGGTCATCAGGGTCGACTAGTTGGTAAAGTGTGAAGTTGATCCATCTGCGTGCATCTATAGAATCGAGTCCGCAAACGACGATCTGGAACTGCTTATAGAAGGCGAGATCAAAGTCCTGGATCTTGCAGAAATGTGGCGTTATATTCACTCCAGGTACACGAGCCATGACGGCATTAGCAGCTACAACTGCCTTAGGCTTGCCGACATCTTCAAGAGCAAACAGGAATTGTCTGTTTAGATTCGAGAGGTCAATTTTGTCCATGTCTATGACGTGGATGTGCTTGAACCCGGACACAGCTAGGTTCTTTATCATCTCGCATCCAAGTCCGCCGGCGCCAATCACTAGGACACGGAAACTGGCCAATGTCGACTCCGCATCTTTCTCGTCAAATTCTGCAGGCGTGAAAGGGCCGCGTGAGATCATTGAAAGTCCTTGAAGAACAATACAGGTGTATTGACTACTAGAGACTTTTTAGGCTGATATATACAGACCCTCCCAACCTCCGACTAACACCATTACTGCGAAATGCTGCGAATCGGCTTCCAGCCGGCATTCCGGTGCCTTGCACGTCACTACAGCACCGCAATTAAAGACATAGATGTCGCAATTGTCGGCGCAGGCCCTGCTGGGCTCTCGTTAGCGGCATCGCTGGCTTGTCATCCGGCCACAGAACATCTCAAGTTGATGGTGGTCGATGGCGCAGATCTCTCGCAACTCGACAAATGGGCACCCACAAGTTTTGACAACCGTGTAGTCAGTCTCACTCCAAATACGCGTCAGCATCTCATTGATATAGGTGCCTGGACCCACATAGACTCGCTTAGAGTGCAGGACTACAACGAGATGCGGGTCTGGGACGGCCAATCGAACGCTCGCCTCAATTTCGACAGCGACGATGTCGACCAGGACGCTATCGCCTATATGATCGAGTTAAAAAACTTACAGCGCGGTATTCTGAATCGCGTCCGCGAATTCCCTTCTGTGCAGATCTTCGACAACAGCAAACTCGAGTCCATCAAACCCAGTCGCAATGGCTGGCCTGGCGATGAGTGGCCCATTATCCACATTCCCGGCCACGCCTTCCGTGCACGGTTGCTCGTCGGCGCAGACGGAGCGAACTCTCCTGTCAGACACTACGCAGGCATTGAGAGCACCGGATGGGACTACGGCATGGGACTCGTCGCGTCGTTGCGGCTTGAATACGATGACTTGAGCGCCATCGCCTGGCAGAGGTTCCTGCCCACAGGCCCACTCGCTATGCTGCCCATGCCAGACGGCCACGCCAGCCTGGTCTGGTCGACTACTGCCGCCAATGCCAACCTCCTCAAGTCCGTCTCTGATGAGGCATTCATCGCTTTAGTCAACGCCGGGTTCAGACTTGAACCTGTCGACCTCGCCTACTTATTCTCACTCACTGACTCCGACCAGATCGTTGACGAAGTCTCGTGGCGTCTCTCAACCGTCTGTGACGGTCTTGTCGACGGCACAGACGTACCGCTGCCAGTGGTTCATGTTGAACATAAGTCTAGAGCCGGATTTCCGCTGAAACTACGACACGCTGACCGCTACTCTGCCCCGCGTATCGCGCTCGTCGGCGACGCTGCTCACACTACACACCCACTCGCTGGACAGGGTCTCAATATGGGTCAGGGTGACGTACAGTCGCTAGCGACTGTGCTACAGAAAGCCGCTGAACTCGGCCAGGATATCGGATCGCAATTGGTACTCGACCAGTACTGGGGCGACCGCTATATTGTAAACAACGCGCTGCTCGGCGTAATTGACAAACTCGAAAAGCTCTATTCGGTCTCTGCCTGGCCCGTCGTCGCGGCGCGCTCTTGGGGATTAGAGATCCTGAACGAGATTACACCACTGAAAAGGTTCCTCATGAAACAAGCATCGAAATAACTCTCTACGCTATATTATCTATATATTCTTCGCTGCTGGCGCCGTTCCAGCAAATTGACGTTCTGGACATACCAATCCGGGTAACTCATCTAAGTAACGCGGCCTCCTATTGGCCAATTAACTCTTAAAGTACACGTTACACAAGGGGGTTTAGAGAGATAGATCTATCTCCCTGAATACTTTCACCACCACCTCCTTGGTTTATATTTCCCTGGTCTTTCCCGGCAACTTCAGACCTTTTTGTTTTCTGCTAATTAATTGGCTAACACAATAGGTGTAGTCGATTGCTTTTTGGTTGTTTGCTGTGCGATAAGACACCCCTTCACTACATTATTCTCACTATGAAAACAGCACCCATTGCTAATCCGGCGTCTCCTTTCCAGCCTTCAAAAGGCCCCGCTCACAAGGTCGTTTATACTTATCGCGATAAAATCGCCTTTGTGTTCGTGACACTGATTGCGCTGATCGTCCGTCTTTACAAGATTAATTTCCCCCCCTCCGTTGTCTTCGACGAAGTCCATTTCGGCGGATTCGCACGCAAATATATACTTGGACGCTACTTCCTCGATGTTCATCCGCCATTGGCTAAAATGCTATTTGCACTTATCGCTAAGCTTGGAAATTTGGATGAGGACTTTGACTTTCACGAAATAGGTCTCAGCTACCTCGACAAACATGTCCCTTATGTCGCTATGCGTCTGTACCCTGGCCTTCTAGGCGTTGCTGTCGTCTCTCTCGCCTTCTTGACTCTGCGCAACTATAATTGCTCGACCCTCGGCGCTACTGTCGGCGCGCTGCTAGTCTGCTTTGAGAACGGCCTCATCACACAGAGCCGCTTGATCTTGCTCGACTCTCCTCTGATCTTTGGTACCGCGTTCACCGCATGGGCCTGGTCGTCTTTTGAGACCCAGAATATCTTCTCGTTCAAGTGGTACCTCATGCTTGCCGTCACCGGTCTTGGTCTCGGAATCACTGCCTCAATTAAATGGGTAGGTCTGTTCACTATCGCTTGGATCGGTGTCCTTACCATCTACCAACTTTGGAGAATTCTCGGCGACCTCTCTGTGACTCCGCGCACTTTTGTTAGACATTTCTCGGCGCGTGTGCTCTTCCTCATCCTGCTTCCTCTGTCTTTCTACATTGGAATGTTTGCTATCCACTTTGCCCTGCTCCCCATTGCCGCTGACGGTGCCGGCTTTATGTCTTCCAGGTTCCAAGCCAACATGCCCGGTGCGCGCAACAACGAGATCCCACTGAAGGTCGCCCTTGGATCGACTATCACCATCAGACACGTTGGTACTCAAGGAGGATACCTCCACTCGCATGACCACCAGTACGTGGGCGGTTCCGAGCAACATCAGGTCACTCTCTACCCGCACAAGGATGAGAACAACTACTGGCTCGTCGAGAACGGCACTATCGGCGCTGATATTGACTACGCTACTGTCCCCATCTCCTATGTCACACACGGCGAAGTTATCCGTCTCAAACACGTTGTTACTAAACGTCGTCTCCATTCTCACGATGTTCGTCCGTCTAGCGATACCGACTGGCTCAACGAAGTCAGTGCGTATGGCTACGATGGGTTTGAAGGCGACTCTAACGATTTGTTCCGTATTGAGATTGTTGAAAACACCGATCCTAACACTGTCGTTACCGCTATTAACTCGAAGATCAGACTCATCCATGTAGGCAGCGGATGCCAGCTCTTTTCACGCAACTACAAACTCCCAGACTGGGGATTTGGCCAACAAGAAGTCACATGCACTAATCAAGGTGTTTTCAAGAACACAGTATGGTACATTGAGCACAACGAACATCCTTTGCTAGACGTTTACGATGAAAAAGTCGAACTGGTTAAGTATGCACCTATGAGCTTGCTTGAGAAAGTCATAGAACTCAACAAAGTCATGTGGACTACTAATGCCGGCCTCACCGCCTCGCATCCTTACATGTCTAGACCTAGCTCTTGGCCTATTTTGAAGCGCGGAATCAACTTCTGGGGTCACCACAAGAGGCACATCTACCTTCTAGGAAACCCGCTGATCTGGTGGACGTCTACTGCTGCTGTGGCAATTTACGTGGTAGTCAAGCTGTTCTCCGTGCTGCGTTGGCAGAGGTCTTATGATGATTATCTGAAACCTTCAGTCCAGGACTACGACCACTATCTCGGCAGCACGTTCACCGCGTGGGCACTGCACTACTTCCCTTTCTTCTTGATGGGCCGACAACTTTTTCTGCACCATTACTTGCCTGCGCTGTACTTTGCGATCCTTGCTATTGTGCTGACGATTGACATATACGCAGGCGCGATGCCTTACAACAAGTTTTTGCGCGAAACTATTTTCGTCACATTCTTGCTGTTCAGCTTAGTCGCCTTCTACCGCTACTCTCGCATCACTTACGGCACTGAATGGACACAGTCAGAATGCAACAACGCCAAGATTCTAGATACATGGGACTTCAACTGTGCTTTGTACCCGAACAGCTACGAGGAGTATGCGACCGTAGCCGACCCGTTTGCGAAACCCACTATCACCGAGGCTACTGAAACGGAAGAGACCGAAGAGGCCAAAGTTCCTGAAGAGGAAGGCGAAGTTTCTACTGAGTTTATCCAAGTAGAGTCCGAAGAAGAAAAAAAAGAGCCCGCGAACGAGGAAGAGCCTACTGAAGAAGACCTTGATTCGTCAATTCAGGTCTCGGCCCAGACAACCCAAGATACTGGCGCCCCCGAGACTGTATATCGAACAGAAGCCGATGGCCAAGTCAAGGCCTACCGCAAGGTGTACAAGGACGCAAAAGGTAACGTTATTCCGCCTGAGAAGTTTGCTGAGATCAAAAACAAAGTCTCTGTTCGTGAACCGGATCCCAATTTTTGACGATCTAAGCAGGAATTTAACGGTGAAGGTAAACGCAACAAAAACTGAAAAGAGAATATACAAAGAGCAAGATAAAAAGATATTTGCTATTTCTGCGTTCAGATGCTTACAAAGTGTCAGAGTTACGCTATTTATAATGTCTCAAATGTATATAAATATTGAAATATTTATAGTTGATTGTAAGAAGTAGTCACCTTATTGGCTCAAAGAGCATTCAGTTTCCAAACGAACGGCTGAAGAGCTACCGACAGGCCTTGCAGCAATGGACATGCCTAGCTTTGAAGTGATATTAATAACGATTTCAATTTTGGAGCCGCCTTTGACGTCTTCAAGGACAATATCGGCAATGCTAGCCGCTGATTTGACCTTGATTTCTCTGATTTCTTCGTCTTCGTCGTCTTCAAAGCCATCGAGGTCGTCATCGTCATCGTCATTCTCAGACGGCGCAGGTTTTTCTATCTTTCTGCTGACGATCTCGGTGTCAGCCTCGGCAATAGACACCAAGACAGAGCCGTCGTCGGCGGGGCCAGGAAGGACAACGGTTTTTCTGATCGGAACAGCGGTAGTCTGTTCTACGACAACGACAAGTTCATTGTCGGGGAGCTGCACGCCAATAGCTTTAGAGGTGTGCGCGGCGACAGTGACGGACGGCTGCATGATTTCCTGGATGTCGTCGGCGTCCAGAGCACTGATCCAGGAAGCCTGCATTGCGCAACCGCGGGCAATGAGCTCGCTTGTGTTGAAGGCCTTAATTGAGGTCGAAGGCGAAACAACTGTGGTCAATTCGCCAAATTTGGCACTGAGCAGCGTCGAGATCTTGGGAATATTCGACGTGCCACCGGCCAGGACGATTTCTGAGATCTGAAGGCTGTCGAGACCAGATTTAGCAACGACCTCATCGGCAAATGAAGTGAACAGCTCAAACACCTTGCGTGCCAGCAGTTCAAATTTCAGTCGATTTATCGACATGTGGAAATCGTATCCGGAAGCGAGAGATTCTATTGAGATGGTAGCTGTTTTCGAGGCGCTTAAAGCACGTTTAACGTTTTCAGCCTCGGCGTACATTTTAGCAACTGCACGAGGCTCAGATTTGGGGTCGACTTTATACTTCTTTTCAAACTCTTTGGCGATGAAGTCGACAAGAATGTCATCGAGACTTGAACCGCCGAAGTCGTAGGAGTGGGCAGTGGCCAAGATACACATCAGGCCTCCGCGCACGGCAATAACAGCACCATCAGTGCGCGAGGCACCAATATCCAGCACCAAAGAAATCTTATCTGAAGGATGAACCGACTGGAAAGTATACGGTATGAGTGCGGCGACGGGTTCTTTAATGGTCTGCAGTATATCGAGGCCGATTGTCTTAGCGATCTCATGGAGTGCTTGTATCTGGACGTCGGTGAAGTCAGAAGGCACAGCGACCACAGCTTTTGTTACAGGCACACCAAGGTAATCAGCAGCAAGATCACGGATCCTAGTGAGGTGGCGAGCAGAGATAGTGTCAACAGAGACAGTCTCGCCATTGATCTGATAGCTGACTTTCGAGTCAGACTCAACAGGATGTGCAGACCTAGCGCTGTGAGTGGGATCGATCTTTGCATATTCCTTACCAATAAAGTCTCTAAAGTTGACAACTGTGTTATTGGCATTGCGTACCAGCTGCGACAGCGCTTGCGAGCCGTGGTACTCGTCATCGTTTAAGTATGACAGGGCAGACGGAATGAATCTGTCACCGTCCTGGTTCGCGATCAGTTCGATCGATCCGTCACGTGATACAACAGCCACAGACGATGTCTTGTTTCCAAAGGATATACCAACAATAGAGGGCATCTCTAGTGGAGTTTCGGTCCTGGAAATGTCTTCAGTCATTTTTTCTTCCTTTTTTCCTCTACTGTAAGGTAAAAGTCAGATTAAGGTTCGGGTGGTAAAATTTGCGATATTGTACACCATGAGAGTCTTAGGGGTAACCACACGCCAAATGCGTCCGTATCTAGACCGTTCAGCTCATATGAGTATTCTTAGGTATATATAATACGCATCAGCTTAAATTGTGACAGGAATACCGGTCTCATAGGCATAGACTCGCTCAAGTTCACGTGTTTACGCAGCTATAGGGAATTAAAGTTTGATTATTACCGTATTAGGAGAGAAGCAGTTGCAACTGTATAAATCAAGTCAAACCGATGCAAAGAGATGTCAGTTAAATACTCGTCAATAGTGCTTTATTGATTATATATAGCATCCATATTATACCTAATACTACTAAATATGCCTCATTCAAACTCTAGATCTCGTAACAGAGCGTACAAGGACATATTCGATCCGTCATACGACGAACAGGACGAGCCTTCACATCGCACACCTACAAGGAGACACACCACTCCAGTATATCCGGTCAAACAAGTTAGTAGCCAGCGACCTATATCGTTTGACCAGATTCCGGAAGCTTTAGGCTACGATAGCGTGTCGAGTCCCTTCAGCAGCTCGTTCGACCGCGTGATCGTTGTGCCCAACGAATACTCTCCGGCATTTCGCGCTGCTCCTATTCAATTGGGCTTGTCGCCAGGAACGAGTATTCCTGAAGTGTATGAATCAGCTGTACTTCCAAAGTACACGACGCGATTCCCGTTGTCGTATTCGCCTACCTACACGACACGATTCCCTTCTTCGTCTTCGCCAACATACACGATCGCCCCGATCGTGACTCGCTCAGACAACCAGAGCATGACAAGCGATTACCCTAGCAGCACATCGTCAATTATCGAATCGAGACCTGTCATATCAGCGCCACGAGCATATATCAATATACGTGACGGAGATTCCTTTAAGACGTGGGCATTCCCCTATGATCGCATCAGAACATACACTGCACTCATGAACTCGCTTAAGCAAATCTTTCCATCGAAAGCCTCTTTAATCGACAAAGGTCAGTTCGAGATCAGAGACACTGTGACAGACTCGATTATCATTCCTAATTTATGGCAAGACTTCTGCGCACCGCAGACCACATACGAAATCGTGTGGGTCTCAGAGCCGAAATTGAAGCGAAAGCAGGAACACCAGCAACATCACCTGCCACTAGAATCAGAATTTAACCACCAGAGTCCCCCCGCGAAAGGATCTAAGAGATTCCCAAAACAGATAAATAAAGTGCTGGCTTGGATATCTGAGAAATAAACTTCTGATATGGACAGGAAGTTTTATGGTAATTTATTACCAGGTACGTGCACTGGAATGCGATAAAGATCTGTCTAAGGAGAACCGTCAGCTAGTGGCGACCATCAGAGCGCTGGATGTTCCGCAAACAAATTCGGCCTCTATTATTCCAGCACAACAAGAAAATAAACGGCTCGCTATATTTGAACAGATTTACAACGTCCCTATTCTGGAATTTATTAGCGGTATATAATTAGGGTCGCGCATTGTCGCGCATTTCGGCAAACGGAAAAGGATAATTTGGAAACTTTATATTTAGTCTTTTTTTCTTCTTTCTCCTAACTGCCGCCCGTAATCACCACTCCGCATCCGAACCGGGACCAATCTGTTGTAACTGCTGCAACATTTCTCTTCGTCCAAGAGTAATCGACTTTGATCACTAGTTAGTCTTCCTTTTATTCTTTTTTGAATCTCTTTAATACGAACTTCTCAAATATTTACACGCGCGTATCGACTCTCGCACTATGGGAATTTTCGGCAGGAGGAAGAGCGCTGAGCCTAAGCCTCACTCCAACCACCCAGAATATCACTTGAAAGAAGACATCAGCAACGTCCGCGTACTCAATGCTGTAAATGAAGCACAACCATATGAAGTAAACAGCGGCCATTCAGAAGGCACTCTCTCCCCCGATATGGTTTCCAGAGACCTTACTGGCAAACCGATCGCCAACCCGGACCATACTAACCCCACGCGTGCTCGCGACGAGCGTCCATTAGCGACTATTCGCGGATTCGAGTATTGCGCCACTGGCGATCCTAGCTACCTCGATCAAATGCAACGCGAAGGTTATAACTGGCACGACAGACGATACACTCAGGAGTCCGATTTCGACTGGAAAACGCGAAACTATCGCGTTCACCATGCAGCTCAATACGACGAGTACGGTCGACCCATCGAGTCGGACCCTTACTCGTACCAGTACGGCAATAACCGCACTGTTGTTCCTCCTCGCGAACCCGAACGCAAGATTATTTCTTTAGGTAATTCTGGCGCTTCTAACTCTTACGCTACTGACGACACCGCCATCAAGCTCAACGAGTCCAAAGGCAAAGAGAAGAAAAAGAAAAAGAAACTATTCGGCAAAAGCTGATCTGCTCTTCCTTCCTTTTGTACGCTCTCTTTTTATACTGTCCTTCTCTACACGCGTTTAGCTGCTTCAAGCCTTCCACCGTTTACTGCATGAATCACCTGCATATTATTGCTTATACAAGCCAGCCATAATCTCGCCACGCCCGTCAACACGGTGAATAGCATATACCCGCCGCTATTGTCGCGGCTGATACGTAAGTACATTATGTTCATCATATATCTTAAATAATCCTCTTTGTTCTTTTTGAATAGTCTTCGTGCTACTCGTCACATACAATACAATGCAGGCCATGTGCATCGCGTTCTATGCCCATTCCACGTAGACATTTAACGTGAAATGCATGTTTGCATCCAAACACAATGAGTTCATGTCCTGACGCGTTCATCTTTTTGTCTTCCTTTCTTGAGCCCGCCGATCTCTTTTTGCGAAGCTCAACCCATTCCGATAAGATGTTCTCACCTTTCAGTCCAGCATCGTGACCTACCAGCCTCCTTCCGCATATCTCGCATAAACTTGCGCGAAAGTACTGTTTTGAAACAACTGGTCGCCAACCTGACTGCTTCAGCTTAATTTCTGAAAAATGTCCGCGGTTCCGGGTAGTCAAAATAGTGTCTATTATCTTAGCAATGTTCTTTTGGTAGGTATATGATTCCAAAATATACTCCAAAATCTCCCTCACTGTCATACCAGAACCATTAGTACCAGAATCAGCAATCAGGTCAAAATACTGCTGCAGAATAGCGCCCATAGACAAACTACCAATCCGTGTCTTCTCAGAAACATCTTCTGACTCGCTAATGTCCGCAAATTTCGTCGAAGAAACTGCCAAAACTGTCGAAAAAACATTCTGCACTTTCGACCTCGCAGATTTGGCCAGCTTGGTGTCCGCAAACTCAAAAGACGAACGCACTAGCCAGTATGAGCATTCTCGTAAAAATACAGCTAGTAAATGCTCACACTCGCTAATAGCTATACTGTCCTTTCGTACCGCCTGCTCAGAGTACTTCACGCACAAGCTCGATCCTTCATCCAGCATCTTTATGATAATTGTCGGGCTAACGTCAACGTCCCCAATAACATTAGCGCAAACCTCTATAGCAGATTTGAAGTCGCCTTGATATTCGTATAGCTTGATAATGGTCTCATAATCTGCATTAGAATACAATTTCTCCTTTAGCTGCTCAATTTCCAGCTTCTTCAGGGTCTCAAGGCTCAAGCTATTGAGAAATATCTGCAGTTTCTCCGATGAAACCAATGCTATAATTTCAACATACCGTTGAATGGTATCGGTAGTATACCATTGCCCTGTTCTGTCTTCGCGAGATGCCAAAAGAGCCTCGAATAGCAGAGCGAAGTCGCCATCACTATGAATGTCATTAATACCGCCGTAAAATTCAGGCCAAAACCTATCAAGCATACGCACACATTCTGCAGAGTTGCCACGCACCAGAATGTCAATGTTTTCTTGAATGAAACTTTTGATTTTGGACAGCATAACGTTATCCTCTTGCTCTTCCGCATAGGTAATGGACTCGAACAGCGCATTGAATAGTCCTGCAGAGTCAACTCCTCCTTCCTTCACATACATGTCAAGAAGCTCAATAAAACATTTTTCAGATCGGTATAAATCCTGCAAAGCAACAAAATATCGCGAATCTTTCAAAAGCTCAATCACGTCATCAAAGTCTACCGGACGATACTGAGACAGCAAACATTCTAGACCTAGTTCTGCCTCAGTGTGTAAATACTCAAATTCCTCTGGCAAGCTGCATAACGATCGAATCACTCTGTCCTTCGTGTTATCGGAGAGTATCAAGAATTGCGGGTACTTAACGGAATTCGAAGAAAGGAATATACTAAACCGGATTGCAGCCTCACTATTTGACGCATAAAAAGAGCTGTCAAATATATCTAGCAAAATTTGAATAATGTACTGACGAGTAAGAGCAGACCCAAACTCTTGGTCTGGCGACGAATGGCTCTTGACAAAGCTATTGTCTTCGTCAGTAGAGTCGTTCAAGAAACTGTCTTCGAAGGCTTCGCTGAGGAATGAAAAAAATCGCTTCGAATCAAAAGAGAGCAACATTTTCAGATAGGGAAATGCTTCATCGTTGAATGCAGGATCCACAGACAGTATTTTTCCATCCACAAAGGGCCATACTATGGTAGTTCCTAGAAACAGCATATAGCATAAAGACGCTTTCATAGAGTACGCCATTTTAGGCTCCATCACTTCTCCTGAAGGAAATAATTTTCCAGAAAGGATATAGGCAAAGTATTCGTAGGTAGTGCGTGCGCCCTCTAGCACTTTAGGGTCGATAGCACCACTA
The DNA here is from genome assembly GCA_001661475.1 of Tortispora caseinolytica NRRL Y-17796. NCBI lineage: Eukaryota > Fungi > Ascomycota > Trigonopsidomycetes > Trigonopsidales > Trigonopsidaceae > Tortispora > Tortispora caseinolytica. The sequence goes on from KV453841.1 coordinate 2,722,441, forward strand.
AGCGCCTGTGAAATGAGATCAAAGAAGTAGAAACAAGGCGTAATGCAGTCCATTAGTCCCCGGGTCCAAATATAGGCAAGAGTTTCCCATAAACCGTTTTCAGCGCATTTCGAAGAGGTCCAATCTATGTCAAAAGACAAAGGGTCAAGTCTGCAGAGGACCAATTGTAGATCATCGCTGACTGTTCCTGCAACGTCATAATTGACTAGCGCTTTGCATATATCAGGAGGAATTGATGTGATTTTGCCCGTGTATACAAACAACTTGAGAATATCAAAATAGCTCCCGACGTTATTGTAGCGTACATACAGGTCATACACCTGATCGTAGAGCATATCTTCACTGTGAAGCGTGGTAAGTGCTTCAAAGCAATAATATGACAGATCATGCAAAACAGAGTTTCCAGATTCATCCTCTGTATCTGTATTTACTTCTGTAGCATGACTGAGAACGTATGTAAGAGAAGCAATGACGAACTCTTTAATTTTCTCGGACATCATAGCCTTTCGAGTTCTGTCATCAGATGGCAGTCCGACTAACCCACCGTTTATTTCGCCTTTGTAGTATTTAAGAGCCAGAAAGATTGCCTCAGAGCAATTGCCTTTATCCATAATAGCAAGCAGCCAGTCCGCCCAGTTTGCGAGCGTGCCTACTACAAGCTCGTACTTGCCTAGGAGAAATATGCGCTCTTTGAAGGTCCTGATTGAGTTGAAATATGACTCCGGAATATAGTTTGCAGAGTTAGGTGTGGCAATGTCAGAATTCACATCCTTAGTGAGTGCGCCTAGTGGTTTAATCAAAAAGGGATGATGCACGAGGCCTCTAGAGTTGATATCTGATTGGTCAACGACGTCCATAGTTGTGCAGTCTATAATGAAAAGTCTTTGAGTCAGTGTGACCACTGAAATGAGCAAGTTGCTCAGCCAGTTAATTGCAACGATAGTTTCGTCAGTTTTCCAGGACCAGAAGTTAGAGAACTGCAAATCGCCGGGTTCTACGGAGTCAGCGCTGATGTCCTTTGGATGCGACACACGTAAGACGTGCAGCTCGTTTGCCCATGAGTATGCCAGCATGGGGAATGTTGCGGTGTCGCCGCGTTTAGCGGCAGGATGCCAGGTAGCCACGCCGCCGATACTTGTAGTGACCGGGGATTTCCGTTTCAACTGGTAGAGTGTTTGAGCAGATGGTGTCAATGCAATAATAATTAGTTGGAAAGGGGTGACGACAGCGATAATACCCATATTATCCGTGGGGAACACGAGGTTTCCGTAGGGTAGATGTGAAAATGCGAGTAGGATGCGTATGCGAGGTTTTAGAGAAGTTGCAGGTTCTGACGGGGGGTATTTACCGAGAATTTTAGTAGATATGGTGCGTGCACCAGTAAGTCCATGAACGCGCTGGTGTAGCAGGGCGATTCCGTAGTCGTCCGTAGAGGCTAGCAGCGAGTGACGTTTGCCTAAGAATGTGAGATGCAGAATTTTTGAGCCCGGCAGATGACCGTCTGGGGGCGTGTTGTGTGTTGGCAGATCTCGTGGGACAGAACGAATAACATAAGAATATGTGTCTGGCCGCGAGAGGTCGTAGACTAGTATGTTACCGTTAGCGTGGCCGGCAGCCAGGACGGTACAGTCTGCCGAGAATGCGAGGACGGTTACTGGCCCGCTTTCTGTGGCGGGGGAGTTTTGACCAAGTACCGATGCCAGTGTTTGAGTGTATGAAAAGACCAGTACGAGTCCCCTGGAAGTGCCTACAAGTATGGAAGAGCCCACTGCGAGGCATTGCGGGGCGCCGAAGGCTCTAGCGGAGTGCTCAGAGTAGAGCACGTTAGAGAGTTTCTGGAGACGGCGCCAGCGGACTGAGGAGAGGTTATCGAGAAGGTCGACGGTAGCGGACAAATGCACAGAAGGCGCTGAGACTGTTCTGGAGGAAACTTGGACGTCATAGTGTGAACGTAGGCGCGATGTGAGTGGTGATGAGAAGGACGCAATTGACGGGGATCTGAGGGTAGAGGTGGAAGGGGATGTGAACTGGAGGTCGGCGAAACGAGGTTGACGGTTCTTCTGAGGCGTCAAAACTACAGAATTGGCATTGGCGTCATCTAGCGAGTCTATACTGCCGCTATTACTGGCTAGCGGTGGTTCGCCAGAATCGTCCATGGTGGGCAAGGCAGGTCAAGGGTGGGGTGGTTGGTACTGGGACATACCTAGGTGGGTTAGAGGTGGGGGGTGGTGGTGCACCACCTTGACTAGTTTCTAGCACTAATGACGGAGTCGTGCACGAACTGCCATCTGCCAATCACAACGCACCAAAGTCTACTACATCTGCATGGACCGCGGCTGAGCGCTTTGTTGAAGAAAGATGCTGGAGCAGATGTTGTGGATGTCGCACTGCCTGAAGACCGTGCAGCGCTGTATGAATCAGCCGCCTCCGCACATATTGTCAATCGGATCGAAGCTTTGGACAACACCGACTCTTTTGTACTACTCGATACTGACGACGCCGAGCAGCAGTTGGCGAATGGCATTGAATCTACGGCTGAACTCTACAACATGCTGTCGGGCGACTCCGACATGGATTTCCCAATGTGTGCAGAGTGCACCGAAAGCGTTATCGCGGCGCTTAAGGATCAATTCGAAAATCTCACTAAAGAGCGGGACGTTTACATCCAGCAGATCCGCCGGCTGGAACGGCCTTCATCCTCTGAAAAGGTTTCAAACGAAGAAGAGGCATATCGCGCTGCCCTTCAAGAACAAACTGACCTCATGAAACGACTCAGAGATTTGGAAACGCATCATGACTCACTCAAACAACAGCTTGCTGAGCTCGATAAGGAACACGAGGCTATAAAGTCGGAAAGCACAAAGTTTTGGCTTGAACAGAACAAACTTGCTGCAGAAATAGACCAATTCATGAACGAACGTGAAAGTATGAACCTCATTTACGACCATGACTCTGATCAACTCAATAAACTCAGAAAAACTAATGTTTACAATGACACATTTTGCATAGGCCACGACGGCTTCTTCGGTACAATAAATGGACTCAGACTAGGTAGATTGCCGGATATACTTGTGGAATGGCCTGAAATAAACGCAGCTCTCGGTTACATAGTCTTGCTCTACGCCAATGTCTTGGAAATACTAAACATTTCTTTACCGAACTATCGTCTTATTCCCATGGGCTCTACGTCCCGAATTGAAGTGCTCGATTCCCATCACAGGCCTACAAAAGTGCTGAACGTGTTCTCTTCTGGTGAATACACCATTGAAAGAGTTCTCACCTTCCGTAAGTTCGACGAAGCCATGGTCGCTTTGCTTTCTATACTGAAATACATATACAAAGAACTGCTAAAACGAGACGCAAACCTGTCTATACCTTACAAAATTGACAGAGAATATATTAATGGTCTCAGCATAAAACTCTCCGTGAATTCTAGCAATGGCGAATGGACGACGGCCTGCAAGTACTTGTTAACAGACTCGAAATGGGTTCTAGCCTATTCTTCTAGCACCGCAGGCGCTGCTTTCGCAAACAATGACACATCTTAATTGTACACTACCATGCGCATTTCATAATTTTTTTTCTTCCTTCTTCATTCATTAGTCATATTTCAGTTGTTTTGTTCAAGTAGGCTTCAACGGTTCCCATTTGTTGAGTGATTTCGACGTATCGATGACATCGTCGTCCATCAGACTAGGCGTAGATGAGCCCGAATAGTGGTAATTCAGCGAACTTAGGGCGCCCTTGTCTGAAGTAGCACTCTTCTGCGACAATTTAGAGACGTTACCGGGAGAAACAGGCGAAGATCTGAGACTTGCAGGTTTCGCCGGCACAGAAGGGACTGATTTCCGTATTTTCATATCATCACGTCTCTTCTCAGAAAGAGCATCGGCATTTATAAACTCCTGCGATACATCAGAAACATTAAACGGATTATTTGGCAAAGCAGGGTTCACAATCGTACCCTTCTTAGCGTTGGGCAGCTGTACTTTTGCATGCTTACCACCGTTCAACCACCATCGTTGATTATTAGACGAGGGAGGAGGCAAACCATTCTTTAGCGTGATTTCACTGACTTCTTGCTTCTTCGTTACAGAGGAAACACCTCCTATTTCGTTTCTCCTTCTCTCATATATCTCACGTGCCATCTGTGTTCGCTTCTCACGGTTAATGATCTCAACGGACGCCCTGAATATTGCAGTAACCGGTTTGTGGTCAGAGAGTCTTATATTAGCCACAGAATTATAAAACTGACTTCTAAGCGGCTTGCCCTTGTATATAATTCTGTCAGTCCATGACGGAATGCGTTGTTTCTCGGAAGTGTCGTATGAGTCGGTTCCGACGTCAAACTTGTAAGTAGGCATAAATGTAACGACTGCCTCTCTATAGTAAGGGAAAGCCAGTCCTGCCACCATGCATTGGTGCAATTGGTCGCTCTCAAGTAAAACTTCTAAATTAGAGTGCTGAAGAGCATCCATCACGTCTTCATAAGACAACCCTCCTCCAATACGGAAATTAAAGTCGCCAAACCAAACAGCAGCATCATGAGACTGCACAGATCTTCCTCGAGAAAATCGAAGACCGTTGCTCAAAGTTTTGTAGTTTTGAACACGTTCTTCGACGTTTTGCTGACCAGCAGCAAAATGCGCAGTGATAAAGCAGAAAGACGTGTCGGCGTAATGTAATGAACAGGCAAGACCACCTTTGTTGCCGGCCATTCCGCCAAACCCAGTTTTCTTCATGCTGCCTTCCACCGAATGAATATGTTCGAGTGCACCAAGACTGCCAAAGATGAACAATGCAGTTCCAACAAGCTGACCAACACGTAGAAGAGCGTAGTTTCCATGCGAATTGAGAGAGTTTAGAATGGTCTCTTCCCATATGACACGTCTTCCTGAATCAGCATTGATTATTTGTCCTGGAGTTAAATCGACGAGCTCCTGAATGCCAATGACAAATATATCCGGCAGCTCCTCCATAGAAGCAGGAAAAAGCCAGTCGTCTAGGTTTACTTTGCCATCTGGAACAGCACCACCAGCGTTGAATGTCGCAGTGACAATGGATATCTCTTTCTGAGCCGAAAACTCAGATTTGTGGCGTTCCAGTTCAGACTCCACATAGTCGTTTATAGGATCATAGACACCAACAACCACCTGACCTTCAAGTCGTCCAAGGAGGAAATCGATTGTCTGCTGGCGGGACTTGTCCATGAAGTTATTAATATACAGACGGCTCACGGACTTGGTCGCATCTGAGAGTGCGCCAGCCAAGTTCATTTTGCCGGATCTCGTGTAGGAAGATTTAAGTGCACCAGTTCCTGCGTAAATCTTAGACAGCTGATCGCCACTGTCTGCCCATATTATGGAATGTTTGTAGAAAATATCGTCATTCACGCCAGGAGAGCAATCCACGCCACGCTCTCTAAAGAACAGTTCCATAGTGTAACGTGAAATGACCTCTTGGATGAGATTTGTTCTGTCTAGACAGTCTAAACAGTTCGTTCTGAATACACCAGTTTGTTCCAACTGAATAGTTGAAGTGTTGCGATCATACAAGAAGAACCCAAAATCGTACAGGGCATCCTGTATAGGTATTATAATATTTGAAGCGGCCGAATAGCTTCCACCACGGCTGACTTCAGCGTGAAAGTCAAAGTTCAGCATAGACATTTGACCTGAGAACGACTTCAAGCTTGCCTCTTCGACCAACTGGCGGTATCTTTGAGATAATTCTAGTTCGCCGGGTTTAGTCGCAGAGAGCAGGTTCAATATATATACAAGACCGTACTTTCCCGTTAGTAGGTCAAAATGCTTGTTGAAAGCAGGCTGTGTGGCTTCCTTAGACCGGTTGATCTTTATTTTAGTAGTGAGAAGTTGCGTACTCTGTTCCCAGAACACGGGCACTGATCCACGGACTTGCGTGTATGCGAATAAGAACGATTCGCTTTCAACGACAGTTTCTGTTTCGACGAAGTTCGCCACAGCACCAGAGTCGTCTACTCCGCGTGCATTGAAACGGGTTCCGGCACGCATAGACGAGAGCTTTGAAATGACAGTGAGTCGGACTGGGAGGCCGCCAGCAGTCGACTTAGTTGATGCGGCAAATCCACGAATGACAGTAGTGAGCAGCTTACATTTGTCGAAATCTTTGCGCTGGTCGGACAGCAGATGTCTCCGGAAAGTGAGGAGTTCCTGGATCAGCGCGGAGTTCCACATGAAGGTATCTTCTGCACAGTCTCCGACACCTGAGTTCGCAGAACGAGAAGAGTGCGCAATATTAACGTTCAGGTCGGGATCGAACTGTGTCTGAGGCTGATGCACCATAATTGGAGCAGTAGCACCGGTCTGACGGCGTTGGACATTAGAAGTGACGTCGAAATCGGGCGAATAATAGAACGAGCCGTCGGCAAGGAGGCGGCGTAGCCCGAGACATGGGTGGTCTATAACGTCTCCAACTTGGTAGCGAGTTCCGCCAGAGGTTTCGGGGTGGTAGGAGGCCTGTGAAGCGTCAGGCGAGGGTCCGCGGTAATGACGATCGAGTTCCTGCTGTTGCTCAAATGCAAGGCGTTCCTGCTGCCGCTGCTGCTGGAGGTTAGCGAAGGCGATTGTGGCGCCACGGACGGCGGGGTCATCGCTGTCTGTAAGGAGGTCTGACCGAGGTCGCGGCGGTAATGGCGGTAGAGGTGAGGGAGATGTGCGGGCTGTCTTTTGCTGGAGCTGGCGGGCAGCAAGGTTCCTGCGGTCTCGCGGCTGTGGGACGGATATGACGTTTCCGAGAGTGTCGATCTGTATGAAGTCGTACTTGGAAGATGTAAGACAGTAAAAGTAGACGTCATTAATCTGATTAACAGTCTCGCCGAACCGAGGAGCGGCTACAGGCGTGCGTGAAGAGATGGTGCAGAGATATGTCTCTGACTGGACATGTATAAGACCGACGATTCCGTAGAGTTTCTGGTCCGATAGCAGCTTGAACGTCGAGAGGTCAATGGAAGACTGCGGAACAAATTCTACAATGCATTTTACTTTATCGTCAGTACGTCTGAATACGAGGACATGTTCACCGGCGGTTACAGCGAGACACCTGGGCTCAGGCTGTACGTATATGTTCATGACGGTTGCTAGGAGGGAGTCAGTTGTGTGAGTACTAGCATAAATACAGTCGCAGGCGTTAATAGTGGTAGAAACGTGCTAAATCAGTTAGAACATATTCGAATATAGTCGAATATGGTTAAAAATTAATTTGAAATAAGTAGGACATTGTTTCCGCGTATAAATACGTCGCCGTACTCTTTGGTGACCTTGTTATTAGCGATCTCCTTAGTGTTACTCAGCGAAATGTTCATGTACCCGTCTACAGACTTCAAAAGGCCTAGAAAGTTAGTATATGCTAAATGTATTATCAACAATTACTGTAATGTTTACCTTTATATTCAATACCAGAATTGAGCTCGACAGTGACATCTTTGCCCTTTATACCGGCAAGGAATGCCGAAGGGTCTTGTTTGGACGACATGATGTGCGGTGTAGTCGAAGGTTTGAGTATTTGGGAAAATATCCCCCCCAGCAGTCTCGTTTCCAGAAGTCTCCATATGCACCAGAAGCGGCAGCGCGATGATGATAATGACGGGTACCAGAGGACAAAGAAACGGCTGCTAGATGGCATGAAACGGCTTTCTATTGATATGCCTAAAGACGACAATGAACTCATGGATGTTGACGATACAAAATACACCATCTTTGTCAGATCACTTGACGATTACGATACTTCATCAGAAGACGAAGAAGAGTCTATCTTTTCGATCAACCCGATCGCACGGCGAGAGATAAAACAAATACCCCGAGCTGTACTGAAAGCAGGCATGCCTACTGATCCGAGTCCTTCAATGGCGCTTACCCCTTATATTCCGCCATTGCTGAAACTGCCCTCTGGCGACCCAGGCATACCAGATGATACGGACCCATCAAAATCAGACGACACGGACCCATCAAAGCCAGACTTCGACAACCCTGAAACGCCGCAATCAGATGCCATGTCAATTGATATGTCAATAGACGCGCCAACAGATACACCAATTGACTGATCTACGGTTTACGCTAATTCGCCAATTCGTCATTCGCCAATTCATGCTATCGTGAAACGTCATGATATCTATCATTAATGCTACACGCGGCTCGAAACCCCGCTACAGCTCGATATGGCTGTACACTCCGCGCTTCTCAATGCCAATAAATGAGTCCCATAGCCGTGCAATATAGTGCAGAGCTAACCGGTAAACATTCCTCGGCAAATGCACCCACGACCAGAACACAAAAACCAGAGCCTCTTTAGTATTTTGAATCTCCTCGTCCCACGCCCGCTGGAAATCGCCCCGGATATTGTCAGCATAAGTCTTTTCTTGGCTGAGTGCCCGGAACCGCTGGATGGCCTCGACCGACTTCGACAGCCGGTCCATCGTGTTCACTAGCGCAACCATCTCCGTACGGCGCAAATAAGGAACATTCGTCTCGTCCACATATTCGTCAGGAAAGTCAAACAGAATCTTAAGAGCAGTGCCATAGCCCATTATCTGCAGCTTGCCCCACAACCGGCACTTATCGCACCCAACACAGTCCATGATCCGACTGACATTGAAAAACCTGTTGCGAAACTCGTCCTTAAGAGTCATCGCAAGTTCAGGTGGACCATCAAACAGCGCGGTCTCGTCGAACAGCATGCGGCCGCGGTTAGCAAACGTCCCCGCAAGCTGTAGCAACCTTTTTCTTGTCGTTCTGTCGTACCCTTCATCGTTCGAACAGAATGTGTAGCTGTCTATGTATCCGTTCAGCTTGCCAATCGCTCGTGCAACCAATGCGTAATTGAAGTATATATTGGCCAGCCGATCCGGGTGGTCGCCAACCCGGCGCTGGAACTCCTTTAAGTTAGGGCCCCATTCTCCGGACTGCGTGTCCAAATACTCGTAGCTCAAGTGCGTCGAGATCGACGCATGCATGCCTGAAATCAGACGGTAAAAGACTTTCCATTCCAGACACTCCTGCATGTCAACAATATGGGTGCTCTCGGTCTCGGCCAGGGCAGGCCCATGCAGCAGTATGGGGCTCTGCACAGAATTCGACTGAATGAAACAGTTCTCACCGTATATCGAGCTCCACACTTTATGCGCTGATTCGCCCGAGTAACCTGTGTATCGTTCCGGGTTATCGGTCAGAGATACGTACACACCGTGCGTGTCGGACTCGTCTTCCGGGACGCAGTAGTCTCTTACCGCGCCTATCGGGCGGCCGTCTGCGTCTTCGACGACGCAACTCTCTTCGGTATCGTCGCCGAGTGATCCGTTCAGGGGCGACGGCAGTGCAAGATTCGACTGCACGGGCTGTGAGGCAACCGTACCGCCAATACGTCCGAGCGCCGACGGACGCCATATTTCAGGAATCTCCGATTCGTCTTCGATGGTCTCGACGGCGCACGCCCTGTTGCCGCACATCCCTTGCTCGTCCCAGAACGGACAGTCTTTCTCGTACAGGTTCAGCTTGTAAAATCTGAAGAAGTCCGAGTGTATAAGGTCTACTATTTTCGGGCGCAGCTGGTCATTTAACTGCTCTATTGTGGCGAAGTTCGCCGAGTCGCAGTTTGTGGCCAGCTCGTCGCCAATGGCGCCAGATCGGACTGCGCCTTTCTGCGCTGCTTGTGCCCGCGCCACCACCGCCGTACTGGCCAGCACCACCAACGTCACATCCAGTTTCATATTTACGTGTACTCTACTGTTCGCAACTCGCTAAACCTCGCCAAACTTCTAAAACGCGGTCGTCCAGCTGCGTGAGAGTTCTTATAGCTTCTACTGGTAAGAATCGCCGGATTCTAGCAGTTCCGTCTGGGAGTTACAATGCAGGTAGGGTAAGTGGATTAGTAAACGTGTTTATCATGCGTTAACGTGTAATATTTATGAATACTGGGCTGCTTGTGGGTATATTGTGCCCAGAAAAATATTCATCGGATTTTGAATATGCATGTGCTTTTACGCACATACATTGACGCAACGAGGTAAGGGAACGCATTTGTGGCTGGGTTGTAGTTCACAATTCGCCTGCAATCGCTGGCCTAGCCAGATCGTAACAGACTAAGCATTCACGAACATCTGACTTAATAGGAAACAATTTGCACATCTTGATGTTCTTGCACGCTGATCGAGTTCGCTATTCAAGTTTAACATTAGATTGTTCTAGCACGAAACGCTATCTCAAACTAGGTTACAGTCTTAGACTGCTTTTTCTAACGTTTTAGCGAAATACCAGCAACAAACGCAAGCGCTAGTTTTAGGCTGGCGCTTGAATTAGATCGCCGTCGGAGTCGGGCAGTTATAATTATTTAAATTCATCACACAACAGCAGACTGTTCATCACCTTACCGTATCGAGTACCGCAGAGTTCCGCAACCCCGCAACTCCGCACACACACACGTACATGCACAAGGTCAACTCCAATGTAGACGACGCTTATTTTTTCTGTAAGCACACATTTATTAGACAGTATGTTCATCATTTCACGTCTCGAGAGCTTATGTGAATTAGTGATTCGTGTGTAATCAGGCACACGTACAAGGAAGGTTAACGAAAGCACTACACCCTACTGAACGACGAGTCACATTCGTCGAAACGCCAAATTCTAATACTAAGCACGTCCGATAAGAGAAAAAACAAAGGAAAAGCCAGGTGCAAACTTCTGATTAGGGAACTGTAACTATTCCAGCCAATCATTTTTTTTTGCGACGGTATGCTAAAATAAAGTTTATGTAATCCAACGGTCATTCGTCATTCTGCAGCACAGTTTGCCATCGCAGCACCACAATTAGCTGCAATTTTTCTCTTTTATCTGAAGTTCACATGTCCCACAAATATCACACAAATCTCAAAGCATGCCATCCGGTACTTTCGAAGAAGAAATTCGTCTATACAGTGCAACTGCTGCTTAGAAGATAATTACTTTGTTTGACGTAATCAATTAAACTTAAACACAAATAAGAAAACCACTCGGGGCTTTATTTCAACGGTTTTCCAACGCTAAATTCAGGTAAGATACATTCATTCTGCTCTAACTGGAAAGGTATTTTGAAAGTATTTCGGTATGTAGATGAATGTATCGAAATATAACAGATACTGTCGAAAAGCATGTCCTGACCCTCGTTTTAGAGCGCGTCGCGTAAATACTTCACAAGGTTGTTGTTGCTCTCTGCAGCTCTTCTTGCGGATGTTGGTTCTCAGAAGTAAAAACTGCATCCATAGTGGCACTAAAAAATTCGCACTAATACCAAGAGTTTATACTGATGCATTAGAGTTCCTGTAGCAATATATAAAGGCCTTTTAGATATGCCATTTTTATCAGAACAGTTATCTTGTACCGCTTTAAACAGTCAGCAATGTACGGCACTCTCGCGACAATAACTGTCACTGAAACTTCACTTTGTGTCCCTCCACAAACGACAACTGTAGTTTATCAGAGGTCCTACTTGAATTCCACTGGAGTACGCACAGTGTATGACCCAAAATGTCACTCCAAACTATCTGAGGTGAGTAGTGTGTACTGCTACGCCTGCACGCCAGCGCAGGTCACATACGTGCCGCAACCACCGCTCACAGACAATGGCCATGTCTATATATGGTCCTACTATGAATCTTTTTCCGCTTCGCTGTCTGTCGAAGGTACAATCACTGTCGAGTACCCCGTTGTGGTCACACACTTAGCGTCCAGTCACAACTTAGCAGGCGAGCAGCCACTAGGGAGACAATCTGAACAAGGTACTTCCTCCTTGTTAGCAACGGCTTCAGATGATACTTCTTCACAGGAAGATTCTTCTAGAATATCAGGCGGGCAGCTGGCCATATCTAGAATGTCTTCGTCGACTGTAATAACAGCCTCCGGTTCAGGAGGAGTGTTTCCGGTAACCAGGCTTTCTTCTTCAAGCGTATCTGTGAAAGGATCATCAGGATCAGATGGAGTGCTGCCTGTTTCCACTGTATCTTCGTCTTTGAGCGTGTCAGAAGTATCTTCTGCTTTAGACCCCTCATTTCTTTTTTCAGACTTTGGAGCGTTGTCGTCATCTGACATAGGAGCAGCAGATCCCGAATCTAGTACTTTCTCATCCTCCAGCGCCTATAGAGAAGCACTCTCAACTGTTTCGGAGAGCATTTTGTCTTTTTCGGCAGTGTCGTCCCCTGCAAGTATTGAAGAAGTCTCGACGACTTTAGAGGTGGTTCCTGTTCCTAACCATTCCTCGTCTAATGGACAACTTTCAGTATCCATAATCTCTTCGCATGATAGTTTGTCTTCCATTGGTTCGACTCTTTCTGCAACTTTATCCTCCGATGCACCATCTTTTGCGATTTCAGTCGCTCGAACGTCTTCATATGATAACTCAGCATCAGAAAGCTCTTCGCAGCCATTGGAGTCATCTATTTCTGAAGCACAATCTTTTGTTTCAGTAGAGTCATCAGATATCGAGAGATCACTATCTATCGAAAGGAGGTCTTCTTCATCAGGGGACTCTTCCGTGATGCCATCGACTAGTTCACAAGGAAGGGTACCTTCTTCCTATTCTCCTGTGTCTTCAAGCGTCTCGGCCACATTCTCGCCAGACAGTACTAGTCTACAGTCCGCAGTAATTTCATCTGAGAGAGAAACTTCTGCATATATATTGTCTTCATTTGCAAATTCATTTTCGCTTGGTCATCCATCTGCTGATCCGGTGCTGCCATCGTCCGATATCTCTTCCGTCGTTACATCAGTTGTCGGTATATCTTCAAGTTTCTTTTCATTTCATTCTAGATCGTCGGATACACCAGTATCACTATCCCGTGTTTCATTGGCAACACCATCGAGACCGTCTCAATTAGTATCATCTTCAAATCTATCGTCGAGCACATCTCTATTGAGAGCGTCATCTTCGCAAATGTCTTCATTGAGTACACAAATACTGAGTATGTCTTCAGCTGAGGTACCATCTGCGAGGATGTTATCGTCATCGTCACTTTCTTCTTCTTCTTCATTGTCGTCACTTTCTTCTTCTTCTTCTTCATTGTCGTCATCGTCATCGTCATCGTCATCGTCATCGTCATCGCCATCGCCATCGCCATCATCATCATCTTCATCCGTTTATATTCCATATGTGTCATACTGCACGACAACCCATCCATTTATTGCAACAAATCGTATCGGACTAAACGGATATGATATTCCCTCAAACTACTCAGAAACTGAACTGTTGGACGCCTCGTACCAAAACAGAGAAGAGGGATATGGATATTCGCGATTTAGTTCCGAAGTTGAAGATTTTGATCTCCCTGTTCCCGATGCCTTTATCGGAAATTTGGTTCCCTCCATTGGCAGAGACGCGTACTATGTCGCATACCAACTGACCTGGTTCATGCGCCCTGATCGCGAGATAACTTCAATACAGGCTGAATTTCAAACAGAATACTCCATTAATGACATCATCTATTATAGAAGATCGCCAACTGGGAGCGTTCCGGGAAGGGTAAATGATCCCAGCGACTTAGAAGAAGCTGCACAATTATATGCAGCAAGAACTAGGTACTCGATATTCCTTACAATAGGAAATACAGCCATGGCTTGCGACAGTCTCGAAAGTGTCATACCAACAGATTCAGATTCGGTTCTCAAATCTTATAGTTCCTATGGAGATCTATATTACTCAAACCTCGCATTAACACCAGGTCTCATATATCCGCTCAGGATTGTTTGGATAGCAAGAATACCGAGTGGAAGTTCAATTGCAGGCGACTTGAGTGCAACATCTTTCGTTGCACACTTAATTAGCTCCTGGCAAACCGGCATGAGTTCGTGCTCTCAGAGACTGATCGTCAAGTTCAATGAGCCCTGATATAGAATGTAACCAATTCATTGTTTCATTAACATCAAATAGAGGAAACAATCCTCCAGGTCACAGCGACTAAGCCGATATCAAAAAATGGCTGCTGAATAATTTCCCAGACAGACGCATAAAGTAGTTTAGGAGAGAATACTGTCCAGATAAACAGGTGGCTTCTTAGGAAAAAGCAAGCAAGGCAAACACATATAGCCTCGGTGGAGTGGACAAGAACGCTCAAAATGATGTAAGCATCTTCCTCGTCCATTGTCAGCCCAAGGGAAGAGACTGATATGCTCCAAAAGATTGGGCCAGCATAAGTTCCAATAAATGTAAGAAGGCCAACTAAAATAACACTGTAGCTGTCGATTCCATTGTATGAATTTGAGAGGTCGATTGAGGAGAGAGAATTGGAGTTTCCAAACGCAAAAAAAGACGATCTCCCCAATATTAAGCAGATAATCATTTTTGAGCTATTGCTTAGTCCCTTTACTTGGTACAAGATGGAATAAAGAATATAGAACAAGCCCCACACAGGGATGTTCGAGTACCTTGATTGAATCGAGAGACCCAGTGCCGTTATTCCGACAAGGCCGTGAACGAAATCAAACTGTTTCTGACGTTTGCCTAGCTCAGTAAGAGACCCCATTTGAGTTTTGTACATGAAAAGTGCATAAACGATAGTCATCGCAATAAAAAAGTAGCTGTACCGGGCAAGCTGCACTAAGGTAGGCTGCACAGCATGTAATCCAAGATCTTCTAAGACTTCAACAACTATTGTGGGAACTTCTTCGCCAAGGGCAATAGCCATACTTACTTTGAAAGTGAATATGGTAAATGTAACTATAGAAGCCGAAGCAGCGTCAAGCATTCCTGGCATGTTCTTGAAGTAGATGTATCGCCAAACAATTAGTAGAAATAGACCATAAGTAGCGCAGTTAACGGTAAACAAAAAGGCAGAGTCTTGGGCCAAATATTTAGCTATGTCATCAGATCCTGCATATTTCTGGCCGCTCTGATTCCACCGTCTAAGGATGCGGAAAATGCCCAGAACGATGGTCAAAAGAACAGCATCGTTAGTGTTGCCGTTGGCAGCACATTGTACGATATAACACAAAATAAGCAGCGAACCTATCCAGTACCATATCCAGTGTTCTTCCTCGACAAAAGATGACCCGAACATAGCTGCGCCAAAGAGCACGCAAAACAGCGCGAACGAGAGGCTGTCGAATCTCGAGAAAGTCGTATACACATGCGATAAGTACATGTATACGGCGGCACCCAGAGCAATAACAGCAAAAATCAAACCACACAACATGTAGTTCATATTGTAGTTGCTGGATACAGAAGAGAGCTCACTTTGGCATTGAGAGATGAACCGAGATATCGTGTAAAAGGACGCCGTAGGTAGTGATTCATAGACGCAATACATATCCCCTGGTTTTGAGGATTTGGAGAATCCTGAGAATGTAGATTTCATTAACCGAGCAAGTTCGTTAGCGTTAGATAGTAGAACAGCACGTTGATCTTCAAGGTTGGACCACAAAGGAAGAAGTTCTTCGATGAAATGGCCGAGGGAGTTGTGCGGTATTGGAAAGCCTAGCAATGAAGATATTGTAGGAACCAAGTCTGATTGGTCTATAGTTTTGTAGAATTGAAACTGGCCGGATATGGGAGCTGCAGGCCATTCTAAGGCGGTATCCAGTTTCTGGAGTAGAGGAGACATGAACACCATGGCGGCGGATGTTTCTCCCTCTGATGAGCCACCATGATTGCCGACGCTGTTCATTCCATGGTCACCACAAAGGACTACGAGCGTTTCAGGGTTTGAATCGGCGTACTGGTAAATACGACGTAGAATGTCGTCCATTTCTGCCTGTTTAGCGGGCATATGTACGCTCTGCGGCCCGCTTTTGTGCCCGATATGGTCTAAGCCAAGATAATGCAAGACCAGAAAATCCCATTCAGCTGAAGGACTAAGTTCAGTGTCTAGATGACGTGTCACATTATTGTCGACTTCTGTGAAGTCCGACACAAAGAAACTAGTTGTTCCGTCAGCAGCGGCAAAGAAGTCAGGGAACAGTTTAATCCAAGTGTCGTCGCCGAACATATGTATACGTTTACCCGCGCGTCTAGCCTGTGCTAGCCAGCTGTCTTGTGTTGCAAGAGTCGATGAAGTATCTGATTCCGCTATGTTTAAGACCGCGTCAAGGAAGTTCGGAACCGAACCTGTAGTGAGCCCCTTCAGACGTGGCAGCGTGACTGTCGGTGGCGTGGAATAGGCAGTAAGCGGAAGTGCACAGCCGGATATAATCAATTGATGAAGAAACGTCATATTTGACTGCGCTGAGAACACAAAGTCAGACCTTAGTGCGTCAATTACTACAAATATCAGCTTATCGAACACTTTAGGGGCATCAACTTCATCAGAAGCAAGTCCAGGCAGAATTACTTTATAAGGGAACATTCCTTTCGCAAAAAGAGCCAATCCGGCAAATTGTAGCAGCAAACATGCCACTAAGGCACATATAAGTGCTGGTTTCATATTGTTTATCACTTTAATGGGGGGGAATCTAAGTTGCTTGGGGACATAATCTACAACTAAAGACCAAGTAACTTGCCACCACTAAAATTGCTATTTGTAAATTCTTTTGATTCTCTAAAAAAGTCATAAATCTCATTAAATCGGCTCCTCAGCAGGATAATCTTTGTTGTTGACAGCCTGCGAATATACGGCCTCGACATGGTCGCAAACACTAGCAAGGTCATCTAGCCCCTTCTCTAGTGCTTCAATAGCGGAAATCTCTCCGTAAGTCTGTATACGTATATTCAAAAATGGCTCAGCAGGATGTGGTATAGAGTATCCGCAGAATTCTACATCTGGGTTCTTCATAATAATGTATCTGAGAGCATTTCCTAGCGTGTGGTCTTCATCTTTGATCTGGAAACTCGCACCTGTACCATCAGCTAAAGCTCCCGGAAGAACAACAATTTTGTCTTTGTCCAATTCAGGCATATCGACCTCTATCGCACTATCAACATCCATCTCTGACATTGTGCGTCTGTTTTACCGAGCAGATCAAGTAGTATTCAGCAACGTCTAGTGCATTCACTACTCTACGGGCAATTTTTTTCCCCTTCCGCATGCCAAGTCCGGGTAACATAGGGTTATCCAACCTTAAACACCGAATCGCCTTACACCCCAAATACACACCTGTTTCGATTTACGTATAGTTTTTCCTTGCTTCTTGGCTTGTTCAACAGATAGCTTCTGTGCAATTCTGCTCGAGTCCGGTTAAGAACCGTACCACTTCCAATGTTGCTGCTTATCTGCGTGGTGATTGCGGCGCTAGTTCCCTCTGTGCACGCCTCGAACACCATTATCGATCTCCTCAGCAGCGATACGCATTTCACAGAGCTACTTATTAGCCTACAACAAGCAGAATTAGTACCGTTACTCAATACGCCACACGGAAACCTCACGCTTATTGCACCTACTGATTCGGCAATTGGAAATGTCTCGCTAGATCCTGATCTGCTACGCTACCATATTGCCCACGGCGTAGTTAATGCGTCGCAGATCGCTTCTGATACAATGGACCGCGAGTACCTTTTTAACAGCTACCTAGTTGCCGACAATGGCGTTCCAATGCCGCTAGTTATACGTAGAGACACAAGAAGCCCCGGTCAAGGTGGCGGCTCTATTCTCATAGACGACTCACGAGTCATCAAATCTGACTGGATTGCCGATAATGGTGTCATTCAAGTTGTCGATTCGCTACTGACTCCCCCCGACGATCTCTGCACTACACTATCTAATGATTACAATGCGCAAGCACATATAAACTTGCTCAGAAACTCTGTTAACTGCTCTTCTCTTGCAAATACCACACTTATCCTGCTAGACGACGACGTATTTAATACGTTAGATGAGTACCAACTCGCGCTGTTCTCCATCCCTCAAGGCAAGGCTAAACTTGCACATTTATTAGACACACATATATTCAACTCTTCAATATACTCCGGAAATTTGTCTACAAACACATTGGTCAACTACGAGGGCAATAACGTCTCTGTGTCATTGAGAAACTCTCATCTGTTTTTCAATCACCATCGACTCTCGAAACCTTTCTACACGAAAGAAAATGTCGTAATTTACCATACGAACGACATGCTGTGTTCAATAGAATCGCTCAATTATACTCCAATGGATTACATGTACGCTTCAGGGAACGCTCCATTTGCCGATGAGCTAACACTGCACCGTTTAAATGGCTGGGCCGAAGATCCGTCTAGTGAACAAACAATCTTGATTCCTCAATCTGACAGTATGTCGATAAAGATGAAAACTGGGGAGCTCAAGTACCATTTTGTCGTTGGAAAGCCACAACATAAGAATGGGCTATTGGACACTAGATATATACCCAAGACACTGGGCGGTGCGCCACAAAGAATTCATTATACCACAGACGAAAAAGGGTGTGTTTCTTACAGTGAATCGACCTTCTATGGCGAGTCAAAATGCTCATCAATTAAAGAAATCAATGTAGGCAACACTACCTTGCTTTTAGTTGATGAAGACATTGCTTCACCAGGATCACTTGCAAACTCTTTAGGCAATACACTGAAGGCCACAATATCGTCTAAACTCTTTCATGCCATTGATATGGCAAATATAAAGTCAAAAGAAGGATTTACTACTTTCTACCTTGAAGATAGTGCATGGGAAGAGGCTGGACTAGTTCAGACCGTTCTGTTTAATAACCACACAAAACTGAAAGAGTTTGCAAAATATCTGATCTTTAAAGGCTTGTTTTATTCAGATTCTGAACCCAGTAAACTAAAATCTTTATCTGGAGAAGAGCACATTCTGAAATGGTCGGAAAACGACCAAGGCCTTGAATTGTACGGCGAGCAACGACCAGTACCACAGAAAGACGTTTTATTCAGAAGCGGAGTGGCACATTCCTTAAACCATTTCCCTATAATTGATCTTTTAAACATTACAAGAAAGGATCTTATTGATGCGAGCCGTTCACAGACATTTGCGAACTTTTTGCATATTTTCAACATTTCAGAGACGCTTATTGATCAACCGTCGTATTCGATTCTGATACCAACCGATAACGCATTGCGGTATCGTAATATTACAACTGACATTCCTTTTCTGGAAACATTGTTGCAGATTCATGTACTACAAACGGATCCATGGGAAGATTGCCTGAACGGGTCACATTATGCCACATTAGTTCCGCAAATTTCTATATCGGCCGAGCTTCTATCGGACGACGTCTACATATTCTCAATTCACGGCGTGCTTCCCGGATCAGCTACGAAATCACATCGCGTCCGAGTGTTGAAACGCGGATGGACTAGCGATGGCGCTCAGATTCTGCTGATCGATACAGAGATGATCCCTGACTGGATGACTCAACGCGATCCGCGTCATATCAAGCCGGCAATAATGTTAGCAATTGGTATAATTGTGGGTATTGTGCTTCTGTCGTCTATTTTAATGGTATGCTTCTGCTGTTTGTTCTACCGCACAAGGAAAAGCTCCTCTGATGGCTATGAAGAGGCACCCACATCGCCGACTAACCCGAACGATAGTCCAGCTGCACCGTTGAATCATGCAGACAGAATGGATATAGAGAGACGCCCATTGTTGCGTAAAACGAATGGCCGATCTCCTAACCAGTCGCGACCTGGTTCACTGCCAGCAAACGCAGATCACTCTGTACCGGTTCCTGTTCCCAAAGTCCAGATTATCCAGGCTAGCCCACAAACGTGAGACCTCAACATGAAACAGTATATTCTAATTTTTATCTTAACTATTTCATTCCTTTGACATTAGACACCTGGACAACCGGTAGAGCTGTCAAATCCCTCATTTAACAGCTGTCGGGCACTTTCATTTACCCCACACTCATCGCCCCACATTAGTCTCCGTGCTAAAAATTTTAGCCAATCGGAGGCCTTAATATGCCTCCGATTTCGGCCCCTTCGACTCGTTGGATAGAATAACCTTGCACTTTTATATACCTCTCTATATAGTTAGACCCCAGGTACGGTGTTTTTTCCCTGATTACTCCATCAGCTAATAGAATGACTGAATATAACATTTTGGTGCTTGAAGGCGACCATGTTGGTCCTGAAATTATGGCCGAGGCACTAAAAGTGCTTAATACCATTCAGGAGGCCCGTCCTGATGTAAAATTCAACTTCAAGAAGATGCTTTGTGGAGGCTGCGCAATTGACGCAACTGGCGAACCTTGCCCTGACGAAACCCTTGAAGCCGCGAAGAAGAGCGATGCCGTGTTGTTTGCCGCCGTGGGTGGTCCGAAGTGGGGCGCTGGTCTGGTCCGTCCCGAAGCCGGTCTTCTCAGACTTAGAAAGGAACTCAACCTCTATGCCAATTTGCGTCCCTGCAAGTTCATTTCCGAGTCGCTTGCCGATCTCAGTCCTTTAAGACCCGAAATAGTCAAGGGAACTGATATTATGGTCCTTCGCGAGCTTACCGGCGGCATCTACTTCGGTGAACATAAGGAAGACAACGGCGACGGTATAGCCTCTGACTTAGAGATCTATTCCAAGCCCGAGATAGAACGTATTACCCGCATGGCCGGTTACTTGGCTCGTCAAAGCAACCCTCCCAGCAAAGTCACTTCTCTCGACAAGGCTAATGTCATGGCCTCCGGCCGTTTGTGGCGCAAGACAGTAACCGAGACGCTCGACAAGGAGTTCCCCGATATCAAGTACGAACATCAACTGATGGATTCCGCCGCCATGATTCTTATCAAGGCGCCTACCAGTTTGAACGGTGTCATTGTATGCTCTAATATCTTCGGTGACATTATCTCTGACGAGTCCTCTGTCATCCCCGGATCTCTAGGACTGCTGCCATCTGCTTCGCTCGCGTCTTTGCCGGACAACAACAGAGCCATTGGCCTCTACGAGCCCTGCCACGGTTCTGCTCCTGATCTACCTCCTAACCGCGTTAATCCCATTGCTATGATCCTCTCGGCCGCTATGATGTTGAGACTATCGCTTGCCATGCCCAAGGAGGCTGACGCTGTCGAAGCTGCGGTAAAGAAGGTCGTCGACTCTAAGGATATCGGCGGTTTAGAAATCCGCACTGGCGATTTACGCGGCAACGCTACAACTACTGAGATGGGTGATGCCATTGTCAGTGTATTGAAAACTCTCCTTTAAACTATATAGTGTGCAAAAGGAGAATCTCCAAAGAGTATATAGTAACAGAAATGAGATCAAAAAGTTGTCTGTTTGTGAAGTGTGAAGTCATGAAGTTAGCGTGTAGAAATCCATACTGTAATTAGTTTTCTTCCGTAGCTCGCGCGCCCGTGCTGGCGTTGATTTGTAGATTCTTGTCAGTACCCACAGAGAAGATGCCTGTTTTTATCCAGTCGACGTCAAAAACTCGGTCTGATCTGGTGCCGTTGGCTCTTTGAATAGTATAGAGTGAGGAGCCAGGAACGCGTATATCCCAAATACGCAGAGTACTGTCGTAAGACGCAGATACAAGCATGAATTCAGATTCAGGCGACGGCGCCAGCGAGCTAACAATACCAGTGTGTCCGTTGAGTTGTCCAGACGAGATCGTCTGTGCGCGAGGATCGTGAAGCAGAATATGTCTAGCAGTAGAACCAACAGCGAGAATGCCCACCTGCGGCAAAGCCGTTAAAGCTGACAGCGGGAAAGAAGTAGTGCTGGTCTCGACGACCTGTGGAGTCAACAAATCCCAAGTTTGAATAGTGTGATTCTCGCTGACAGAGTATGCAACAGTAGAGTCTTTTGGTGAAAATATAATATCAGTTAGCGGTGACGACACGTTGCCTTGACGCACACTGTGAGAGACAATAGACTGCGGTTCAACATAGTTGTCTTCCAATTTCGCTTTTTTCTTCTTGGGCTTGATCACGGTCGGCTTCGCATCCAGGTTCCAGATACCGAGCTGACCGTCCGCACCAGCACTGACAAGCAAGTTCCCTTTTGCAATGATACTATTTATAGGTGCTGTATGACCCATAAACTGCGAAACACAACGACTTTTGGGCACGTCCCACAGTTTGATTAGGCCGTCCATACCTCCACTGACGAGTGCGCCACCTTCTGCCCACGAAACAGCTTTCACACCATCTTCATGCGCACTCAGTGTAGCAGTTGCATTGCCGGAATAATCCCATACGCGAATATACCCGTCAAAACTGCCGGTCACTATTATTTCTTCGGAAGGCGCAACTGACGACACCCAGTCGTCGTGAGGGAACGATCCCGAGTGAACAGGCGGTATAATTGATCTAGCATATTCAATTTCAAGCTCATTTTCAGGTGAGAGACCATTCTCAATTAAATATTTATCTAAACTCGTCTTCAAAAGTGTCTTATTGGAGCCAACAAAGAAATCAAATGGCACTGATCTGTCAAGCGAAAGCACTTTGTTGACTACTTGCGACAGCCCATAACGCTTTAAAGACAGTGGCACTATTAACGGAACATCAGGAACAGCATAAGATTCTTCTCTAGTTTTAAGTCTTATACGTACTTGTGCTGTATCTGACATATTCAAGATTTTTCTTTTTTTGGTGAAGATCGAAGAATAATTTTAGGTGGTGGGAAGGTTTGGGAGGTTTTTTTCTCCCATAAACAAAAGGCCGTCTCAGCTAGTGGGTTAAACGGCAATTCTGCATAAATTATATATATAGATATAAAAAAGAGGAAGAGGATAAAGAAGAGGTACAAGGAAGAAGAGAAAACAAACAAATTACTCAACAGTAACAGACTTTGCAAGGTTTCGGGGAAAATCAACATCGTAGCCCTTAGACACTGCCAAATGGTAACTCATTAACTGCAATGGGATCACGTTAAGCAGACCTTGCAAACAGTCCACAGTCTGTGGAACTTCAAGCACAGCACCGATAGAATGCTTCTTCCATAATTCAGCAACAGTAGGATCATTAGGATTGCAAATAATTATAGGTCGCCCTTTCCTGGCTACAACTTGTTCAAGCGCCGATGACACTTTAGGGAATAGTGAGTCCCGCGTAGCTAAGAAAACTATTGGCAAGTCTTCATCAACAAGCGCTAATACTCCGTGCTTCAATTCTCCTGCCAAAACACCCTCAGAATGCATATACGAAATCTCTTTGATCTTCAGTGCTCCTTCCAATGCTGATGCGAATTGGTATCCTCGGCCTAAGAGAAGCAACGATTTCTGCGAAACAAGCGATTTCTCGCATAGCATTTTGATGGTAGAATCAAGTCCTAGAATCTCTTTGATCTGCGACGATATCGCATAGAGACCATCAATAATCTCTCTGTGGCGCGGGAATTTACTGATTCGATCTTCAGAGAGAGAAAGTGCAAACATTACCAACGCAATAAACTGAGAAGTATATGCTTTAGTAGATGCCACACCAATTTCTGGTCCAGCATTGATGTGGACACCACAGTGAGTCTCACGCGATATAGAAGAGCCAACAACATTCACAATGCCAACAGTCAGGGCACCACGCTCCAGACAGTATCGTAAAGCCAAGATAGAATCAGCCGTCTCTCCAGACTGTGAGACGAACACACAAGTATCATCCCTAAATACAGGACATCGGCGATCCAAAAAGTCAGAAGCTAGTTCAACTGTCACAGGAATCTCGGTCAGTTCCTCGAAAATAGCTCTAGTAGCCAAGCAAGAGTGGTATGAGGTTCCGCAAGCAACCATAATTATACGTCGACAGCGTCGAATAGTGCTTATATAAGACCTTAGACCTCCAAGTGTAACGGTGTGGTTATCAAAATCAACACGGCCACGCATAGTGTTGATTACAGATTCAGGTTGCTCAAAAATTTCCTTCTGCATGAAATGGTCAAACGAGCCTCTCATGATTTCATTAAGTTCCATTTCAAGCGTTTGGATGCTTCGAATAGTAGAAGCGCCATCCTCACGTCTAGGCCTATGAATGTGAAGTTCGCCATCATAAATATGAGCAATGTCATCGTCCTCAAGATAAAGGACTTTCTTTGTGTGTTCAACAACAGCACTAGCGTCAGAGGCCAAGAAAAACTCAACAGCAATCGGGGCTCCATCATCAGAAATAAAAGCTCTTGATTGTGAGTGACGCAAAGAATCAACAGCTGGTGGTAAAAGAGATTCATGAGTGAATCCAATCGTAGGAGGGTACCCCGGGGTTCGTCCGTTAATGGCAGGACGTCCGCTAGTTCCGTTGCTGCCATTGGTGCGAGCGGAATGAGGAGCACTTAGCTGGTCATTGGAGAAGTAACTGCGTGCATCAGAAGGCGACAGAGAAGAAGATTTAGAATCATCGCCTTCAACTGCCATTTCAGGAAACTCTACATCGACGAAATCGACTTTGAGTTTTTTCTCTGTCTTAACTCCAATCAGTAAAGGACTGCCCTTCCGAGTAGCAATAACTTCGCCGGGGTAATGGACAGATTTAATTAAAAGGCCATAAGCGCCTTGAAGTTCTCTGAGTATAAGACGAGCTAGCTGATAGAATTCGAGGTGAGGTCCTCTGTTGGTGTCATATAGATACTTTGCAAGTTTGGCTATACATTCAGTATCAGTTTCTGTTTCGAAAACGAAACCTTTAGTGCTTAAAAGTGCCTTGATTTCGCGATAGTTAGTAATAATACCATTATGGACGACGACGAACTCAGAGTCGGGATCGGAGCGATGAGGATGGCAGTTTGTAGGTGTTGGTTTACCGTGAGTAGCCCAGCGGGTGTGAGCGATACCGACATGAACTTCAAAGTCTTTTGATCTGTTAGGTTTGTTTTCTTCAACAAATCGGCGGAGTTCATTGACTTTGCCTACTTGTTTGAAGGTGAGTACGGTGTTCTTTTCGTCGCCATCGACGGAAAGGCCTGCTGAGTCATAACCACGGTATTCAAGACGTTGAAGACCTTCAACAAGAGTGTCCAGGATCTCACCTCGGTTCTTATTTACAAGATAGTTCAAGTAACCAAAAATTCCACTATTATCTGTGTTAGTAAGGGAGCCAATATTGAATGGCAGAGAGGTGTGCTCCATGTAAACAACTTACCACATCCTGTCACAGGTTCGCGAATAAGGTCAAAACAATCAGAGAGCCGAGAACAGGGGATGGCTAGATAGATCCAGCAGATAATCGACAGAGAAAATAAACGAGCAAACAAATAAACTGAACTTCGCTCTTAAGGTTGATGTAGAGAGAGAAGCAAAAAAGGGAGAAATATCTGCCTTCACGAAAGGTGTACTGTTATATACTAAGAAAGGCGTAAGGTGGTAGGGGCTAAATAAAGGGATTTTTGAGTAAGAAAACGGCGCGTTTAGGTTCCTGAAATAAGGTTTAGTAAGACATAGCCTCTAATTGGGTCAAAGGAAAACCATTTATCCCTATTTGGGACAGCTGTAAACAACGCTAACGAGCATATTGCTATATACGGCGGGGGGTTCATTACCGTAGGGTAGGTATATGGATTACCTATTACTAGCTATTCCAGAGTCAGCGGATAGCAACAGAGACAAAAAAGACAGATAATGTTTTCTTGTCGTTTCTAGGACTTTGAGGCTTGGTCAAGTGGTGCAATTTCAAGTTGGGCAAAACTCGTTCCCACCCAAATAGGAAGTACGTAACTAATTAAGGTTTACTCGTGTAACGGTCAGAACGGTATTCATGTTCCAGAACAGGAACAGAATCAAAATGGCCAGAGACAGGCTGTAATCGGTGCAGATCTGCCGGCAGACTTCCCGAATTACGAATAAGATGTTGTTAAGAAACAGGTGCCGAAAAAGAAACCAAATGTACAAATCCGTCCCCACTCATTAGGAATGGAAATATATCTTGAAACTTCCAGGTGGAATCAAGTACGATTCCCTGACTGATGTACCCTGGACAATGGTATTTTTCCTGCAAGTCTCCAACAGTGAATGCAAGAGGTATCCGTATGCATTGCGAAAGTTGTTTAGTGTAGATCTTTCCAGGAAAATTATGCGTGCTAGCTCTGATTTTCGCTCTACGTTTCGCAAACGATTCGCCATCATTGGCCGAGATCGCTTCCCACATACCTTCGATATCTTTTTTCTCTAGACCCATGACTGCTGATACGCTGTTATACCGCAGAAACCCAGATTCTTTTAATCGCTGCAGCCACTGTGCTTGTACGCCGTTTCGGCTTCTTGGTAGTAATGTCACGGGTACGTCAGTGCATCGCAGCCGCGTCTTGAACAGTCCTGCGATATTTAATGTATCATAAAGAACACCGACAGGGATCGTCCAATCAACAATATCCAGGTTCTGAGTGCTTTCGAGGTACCATTCTTCGTCGTTTAATTGAGTAATGTTTATGTAATCATGGAAGAACGCTTTGATCTGGTCAATATAACATGGCCAATAAGAGTTCCGCGCCATTTTCAACAAATACACCGGCACGTCCACCCCAGCCCGCCTGCTTTTTTCATCAAGTATAATTTCAACAGCAATACTGCCATTCTGCCACACTTCTGATAAACTTATCATCGCAAAATATCAAAATACATGCCTCTTTTTAGACGAAGAAACAATGAAACACCCCATTCAGCATGTTCTTGAAGTAGTGTATGCCCTAACCCTAGTTAACTAATCCCCGAACACAGCTGCAGCGGCATACACTATTCACCCTTTGATTGAATTCTGTTACTCTTAGACAACCTAGGTTGAATCATTTGTCGTGCTTGTCATCTATATATTGATCTGTAGCATTTTTTAGTCATATTGCGCCTGTAAATACGAGTGTGGCTATATCTTTGAAAGCTTCAGCACCTCTATTCTGCTGGCCCGCGCAATGTCCAGATTATCAGCGACGCAGAACGCTAAGGCGAAGCTCGCCCTTGAATATGATGAACTTATTGCACAGTTCTCTGATCGAAGTACTAAACGAGTTGGCAACTATGTCTTGGACGAGATTATAGGAGAGGGCTCTTTTGGCAAAGTGTACCTTGCGTCGCATGCAATGATCGGTTCGCAAGTAGTCCTTAAAGCTGCTCCGCGATCAAGCATGATGGTCATTAGGGAGATCTTGCATTTACGTAAACTGTTCCACCCGAATATCACTGCTCTTTATGAAGCTGTTCTCACTGACGATCAAATATACCTCGTTTTGGAGTACTGCTCTGGCCGTGAGCTGTTTTTACATCTATGGAATTCTGGCAGGTTCAGTTTCAAACGTACTCAGAAAATATTCTCCCAGATCGCTGGCGCAGTCGCATACCTGCATTCAAGAGACTGCGTACATCGTGATATAAAACTAGAAAACATCCTTCTTGACGAAAAAGGCAATGCGAAGCTTTGTGATTTCGGCTTCACAAGGCAGGTCGAAGCGCGCATGCTTCTAGAGACCCGTTGCGGTACAGTCAGCTACCTTGCACCGGAAATGCTCAAACAAGGCGTTAAATATAATGGCAAAGCTGTTGATATCTGGGCTTTAGGTGTCATATTGTATGCTCTTGTCACCGGCCAGTTACCGTTCGACGAAAACGAAGAGGACGAAACTAGACGGCGAATTCTTAACAACGAACCTGATTACCCCGATTACATACCGCCTGATGTCCTTTCTCTTATAAAACAGCTGCTGGACAAGGACCCGACAAAACGCCCTTCTGGCAGCGCTATATTAAACCATCCGTTCATTTCTGACCAAACGGAACTAATGAAAAAGTTTGTACGCGATCCGGATCCACGACCATTTGAAACCAAACTGGAGCGCGATTTACTGAAAAAACTCAAATACTCGCATATCGACACAGATGCGCTTGTTGAATCCGTCATGAATAGACGCTGCGATACGCTCTATGGCTACTGGACGCTGTCACTAAACAAAGAATACAAACACAAAGCTAAACAGAAAAAGAAGAAACGCACAATAGCTATAAGGTACTCCGGCAACCTGATGCGCCGTTCGATGAGCGGATCTTCTCGACGTTCAAGCGACGTCAAAAGCCCTGACAGTGCTCGTGCCTCTGAGATTCTTCCTTTGACTGCTACGAGCAGCTTGAACGGCACAGCTGCCGGTAGTGGAACGGAATCAAATGCAAAAAACCAGTATAAACCTGCGGAAACGACTACTGATGATGCGCGGGTTTCGTTTAATGAACAGGTACACAGAGGTGATTACGACAGAGAGGCAGCGCCATCGATTGCAGAGTCTTCTAAACGATCCAAGGTTCTTGTTGCTTTAAGGAAACTTTTAACTAGGAACAGACCCTATCCTGAAGGCTCTATTAATTCTGAGTCTTCTAGCGAGGACAAAGCCTCAAAAAGCTCTAAAGGTGGTGCAAAGAATGGCGACTCAGATTACAATGCACCGACAATGCAGAAAGAAAACACTAAAAGCTCTATTTCTGCTCGCACCGATAAACACAAGCCGATGAACGGAAGAAAACTCTCGCAAAATCTAACATATGACTCAGACTCAGACGCTCCTAATGGCATAGATTCTCACCGAGTCTCTCAAGCATCACTGGAATCGTCCTTAGATCGCGTCGGTCTCCTACGCCGTGGACTAAGTAACGGTTCAGTTTCGTCGTCAAAATCGTCACTTTTTAAAGAGTTTTGTCAATCTGGAGGATTTGATCCGCGAGTATCTACTTCTTCTGACGTTTCCGACACAGAGAGTTCAGTGTATGGCACGTATACCAACGAGAGAATTGGACGGTGCAGGGATTCCGAGCCTTGTACTGCTTGGCGGCAAGCAACATTGGCACGCGGTTCGTCTAAGAAGAGTCACGCAAGTGCGCAGATTTTGCGGAACAAAAACTGGAGAGTTCCAAGCAGTAACCGGTCGTCGAGCCCGTTGTCTGCACGTATGAGAAAGGCATTTGCCGGTACACAGAAGACTTTCAGACGAGATATACCGACATCTAATGGTGACTGGGTGCCTGTACGACGACCTGCAGCCACACAAGGTGCGCATGCGGAAATGATATGCGAAGAGAGCGAAGGCGAGCCATCAAGGAATAATAGCTCTATTGCGATCGCCAATATGCTGAAACCTGTGGTAGACGACACGGTACTCAGCGCGAAATCTGCGAATGACAAAGGCAGCTTGCAAGTAAAGCATGAGTTTCATGTGTACTCTGATGAAGAATCAGTGGGTAACGAGGAGGACGAAGAAGACCAGGAAGAAGAGCTATACAATACAAAACCGACACTGACAGCGAACAGTTCATCGGAATATGTCAAGACTACATCTGGATGAAATAATTGTATAGCTCCGTTATGAATATGTTATTTATGTTCAACTCGATTGAACTCGAATTAAAGACCGTGTATGTACAAATTGAATCTACATTAATTAGATCTACATCAGAATCTACCATAATCCCTTCTGGCGAGCCTCACGGCGTAGCTTCAACCAATCCCTAGAACATTCCCTGTACGCTTCAAAGTAATCCTTACACATCTTCTTGTCGTAGTTATTTCTCTCTAGACATCGCAAGGACATTTTTGACGATTCCGCACAAGGATCATAAAATTGACTGGGACTCTTGTTCAACCATTTTTCTTTGTGATGGTCGCTTTCCAGATCTTCCGGGTAAAATTTCAGCTTTTTGTTACCTTCACCATCTTTCGCCTCCCATCCGAGATCATTTATATCTTTGCCGTCGCGTTGATTCTCCGGCTCAGTACGTTTCAGGAATATTAGTGCCATGCCAGTGTATGACGAAGTGCTGTGTGACGAGGTGTTGTGTGACGAGGTGTTGTATGACGAAGTGTAGGTGCACCTGTCCGACAGCCACAGCGATTCGTCCGCCGCCACACAAATTGCAACACTACCAAAAATAAAAAATAAAAAGTTCCAGCTAATGACACCATAAAATGCTACTGTATTTACATGACCTTGTACTGCTGCCAGTTGCACGTATGATCATTTCTTGTTATCACGTGACAATAAGCTTTTTTATCTTTAAAAAAACCTCGAGACCATTTCCACCACCACCACAAGCTTGTTGGAGTCTACTGTGTACGTTTTAGCGCATTAGACAGATATGCTACGACACAGTTTAGGCCGAATAGCCGTCCACAGATATGCAAGACGTCAAATACATCAGTTGCCGACGCTGAAACGGATCGACGAGTACCGCAACAGCGGCATTCCCGGCCTATATTCGCCGACCGGGTTTGGTGCAGCATGGACAGAATACCAGACCTACCTCCTAGACAGACTGTCGGAACTGACTGCCGGCACTGACTTCGAAGACAAATCGCCACTGGATATAGTACTAAAAACGTCTCGTACACCGGAACATTCAGTTATTTTCAACTATGCCAGTCTAGCGTTCAACAACCATTTCTACATTTCTGCGCTGAACCCCGCCAAAGAGGTCAGAGGAATTCCGCCTACAGTCGAAGAGCGAATTGTGAGGAGTTTTCAGACAGTAGAGGCATTGAAAGAGCTGATGTTTCAGCGAGCGCTGGGGATGTTCGGTAACGGGTTTGTATGGCTCGTCGAACTGCCCGAGAAAGTCGACGTCGGACGACCACAACTGGCAGTCGTGAACACTTATAATGCCGGAACTGTTTTTGACGAAGCACGACGCCAACAGCTCGATCTTACAGGCACAATCAGCTCCGAACAGGCCGAAGCAGCAATGGATCTGGTGAAACGGCCACCAGGCGCTCTTGGCCGCGCTGATGTCCTGCCAATCCTTGCCGTCAACATGTGGCAGTATGCTTTTCTGCAAGATTACGGCCCTGCAAAAAAGCGAGACTACTTGGAGAACTGGTGGAATTCTATTGACTGGGATGTAGTCGGACAGCGTCTATTCCCTGGTCCTGACTTAATCGCCCACTAAGAACATGACTGATATTGTCTCAGATGCGATGCCCATGTTAGTTATTGTATATAGACAATGAATAACTGCTGTATATAAGCATTAATAGCCGTAAAATTGTATTTGTGTAGATTGTTGGTTTACTATACATTCTGTCTCTATCAGGAAGGAGTTGCAACTGTCCCAAACCAGTGGGGCAATGATCCACTTCGCCATTCTATTTCTTATCTGTCAACATGTCGAAAGTCAACCAAATTGCACAATCTTCGTTTACTGCGAACCACGAAATCTACGATCGCGTTAGGCCGTCGTTTGATAAAGATGGCGTCGCGTTTCTCATTGAAGAAGTGATGCACTTGAAGCCTGGAGCTAAGGTGATCGAAGTGGGGGCTGGCACTGGGTTGTTTACCGAGACGCTCAAGCCGTATGATCTAAATATATTGGCAGTAGAGCCCAGCGAAGGTATGCGGGAAAGTTTTAAAAAACGATGTCCAGATGTTGAGATTGTCGATGGAGACGCGTACTCGCTGCCTGTTGAAGACGGCATAGCGGATGCTGTCCTAGTCGCCCAAGCATTCCATTGGTTTGCCGATAGCGATGCGGTCAAAGAGTTCAGAAGGGTATTAAAGAAAGGAGGATACTTGGGTCTCCTTTGGAACAATGAGGATATGGAGGAGGCGAGCGAAGTGCAGAGAAAGTGCGTAGAATTGATGTGGTCCTACGACAGCATAGTGCCCCAACAGAGACATAACAAATGGCAGAAACCATTGAATGAGTCATCACAATACTTTCAGACTCCGTTTCAAGAAAAGAAGTTCAAGACGTCAAGACTGATCAACAAGGAAACCGTGTGGCCAATGATGCTATCTAGATCGTACATTACTAGTTTGTCTGACGACGAGAAGCAGAAATTGAAACAGAAAGTTGACGAGATCCTTGTTGGGGCTCCTGAGGTCATAGACGTAAAGCTGTACCTGTTGGTGGCGTGGATGCAAGCGATCTGATCGGAAGCACGATAGGCATTAAGATCTAATTGTATTTTATGCTATTTGGAAAACAATGCTGTAGTGCATAAGATGATCTTATGGATCACAGTGCGAAGATCTGCAAAGTGTGTTTAAACCTAGATCCACGATCCCTTTCTTTGTTTCAGTCCTATTGAACGATGTGTCAAACTGCTTCGATGGCAATCTTCCAAAAATATCTTTACAAACATTAATCTTCTGATCATTGAACATCTACCCTGATAGCTACAATCTTAACTATATGATCTAGAAGTGACATCGATAGATTTCACTTCTACATCCTTTACCGCTATATGCAGCATAACCCCAGCTTCTCATAGCACCAAAAGGCACACAATAGCTCTGTGCCGTACATGTCCGATCTAAGGCACAGCATAAACAAGTGCACATGTATTAAGTTTACATATAGCTTCAAAATAGATCAGTTGATTTGTTTTATTCGCACACAAGACCCTGTAACGAATAAACTACAGAGCCGATTTTGGCCAAAATATTCGAAACAAGCGCTTGAGTGAGCCGCACGGTTCCTCCCAAAAGCGTGGAATAATGAGCCGATACGGCAATATGATTGGTCCACACTTCCCAAAGTCTGCATCTGATTGGCCGGTTCATGGATTACTCCACTTTCTTAGAATCACTCATTGCTACCTCGTAATTCGCTCTTTAAGGTTCACATAGCCTTTCCATCTTAACAGCGCAGCGTGACGTGAGCATTGACCGAAACTTGTCTTAAAAGGAACCCAAACAGTTGCAATTTCGCTCTTGTCAGAACAGGAAAAAGGCACTCATTTAGCAAATAACTTAGCTCGCTCTTTTTGCTTAAACTCGACTTGTCTTTAACCTCCATTGAGAGCTTATCTCTTTGTTATATAACTGCATCTTTCCCACCCCCTCTCTGTTTGTTTCACAAGTTTGTTTTCTGTTATTCTTCCTTTTTCCAATCACGTCTGCTTTGAATTTCAACGTGATATTAATTTGGTTGCTGGTCTCAGCACGCTTCTGCTAACAAATGTCGCAACCATCAACTCCATTTAACCGGTCACCCCCAAGACCAAGACCTGATGGCCTCAGCGACAGATTGACCTCATCCATGAACGCGAAGAATCCACACATCTTTTCACAAGATGACATATATCGCACTTCACAATGGCTCCAATCTTCTGCCGACGATACAGCGCCCCCAAAACTGCTACCTCTCTCCTCTCAAAGTATGTATTATACCGGCCTCACCGCTTCTGCAAACACATCGTCTATTGCATCGTCACAAAACTGGCCTTCCTACTATTCGTTCAAACCTACTGAGTATGTTAATTCTCTACCTTCTCCAGAAGCAATGAAAAGTGTCAGCGCTGCTTATTCTAACGGTTTCTCCGACCTGCAGTCGGCATCCTCTATCACTACCGATTTCAGATTTAAACCAAGACAGTATTCGAATCCCTGGTCTCAGCAATTCTATGCTCCTTCTAAACTCGCTGAAGCAACGAAAGAAATAGAAATACACGCTCATTTGCAAGGCCTAGATATAAACGATACAACATCCTCTTCCGAGGTCCTCGATTCAGTTACTTATTCCAGCACAACTTCTACTTCTCCTGATTCCGCCCCCTTATCGTCTTTTGCTAGCGACCAGGGCGATATCAATTCTGCAGTAGCCGGAAATAATGCCCCAACATCTGGTGTAGGCTCTATATCTGCCTACTCTTCACATCCTGGGGCCGGTCTACCTCTTGATTCGTCTCGCAGCTCAAGTGAATTCGCTTCTGATAATGACCCTACATTTGACTCTGCTACGCTGCCTACGCAGGTTTCTCTGAATTCAAATATAGATACATCTAAGATTCGTCCAGGAAGCGTCTCCTCATCTTCTACTGTGAAATTGAGCGAGTCTTCCGCACTGTTTTCTTCCCGCTGGACTAGTGTATTTGAGAACAAGGCGCGATCTCAGCGCGAATCTTCTTTTTCTTCGGCGCGATCTTCGCTTGAAGAGCCGTTCAGCGATTCAGGCATGTCCAACCAATTTCTCCGACGAAACAACGGTACCAACAACGGCGTCGCCCTTCTGGACCCTGTAAGTCCTGCACCTAGCGACTTTGCGCACTACACAAGTTCATCTTCTTCTGCATTTGTGAATACCAATATGCCAAATGGTCCTGGGTACGTGCTGCATAATGGCAGTAATGTTCCGTCTTCTGTGAACCCCCCTATGGCGTTCAACAGAATTGCCGCCAGTAGCCTGACCCCCCAGGATGCAGCGAACCGTGTGTTCCACGAGCCTGCAGCACAGATGCCGTCTATGCCGAGCGTAGAGTCGCCAAATAACAAGAATTATAGCAAGGCGGGCAAACCTGAAAGGCAGCGAAAAGCGTCGCGGGAACGTGCAGGAGACCCGGCTCACAAGCGCGCGGTTGAACCTAAATCGTACACAAAGAAGTCTGACGCTAGCAATGTTGAATTCAAACCGTCTAAATACGTTAAGGCCGATAATATCGATTGCGTTTTCGAGCATATACCAGACGTGTGTAAAGACCAGTTTGGGTCTAGATATATTCAGAGCAAAATTGGCACGCTTAACGATTCACAGAAAGCTGAACTTTTTAGACGGATTGACGTTTACGTGCCTGAACTCATGAAGGACGTTTTTGGCAACTATGTGATTCAGAAGATGTTTGAGTACGGCACACCTAGCCAGAGAAGAATGCTGTCAAGTCACCTTCAAGGCAACATGATACCCCTGTCTCTACAAATGTACGGATGTCGTGTAATCCAGACCGCTTTTGTATACTTGGATGACGAGGAGCGAATCAAACTTGCTGGCGAAATGAAGAACGATGTTATCAGATGTTCTAAGGACCAGAACGGCAACCATGTTATTCAGAAGATTGTTGAGAATGTTCCAACTGCGGAGACGAAGTTCGTACTGGACTCATTTCGAGGCAAATCGGTGAGCTTAGCAGTGCATGCATACGGGTGTCGCGTTATTCAGCGCGTGCTCATATATGGAGAGCGGGAATCACGAGGCGCTGTTATGAACGAGTTGATGGAGAACTTGAATGCGCTGATCCAAGATCAGTTTGGGAATTATGTTGTGCAACATATTCTTGATCAAGGAACAAAGCAAGAGCGAGATTATATTTTAGATCTTGTTATAGCTAATTTTGTTTCGTTTTCGCAGCACAAATTTGCGTCTAATGTTGTTGAGAAGTGCTGTATTCAGAGCGACGCCGGAAGGAAAAATGACATATACAATCAGCTACTTGTGAGTAACGGCACTGTACAGGAGTCGCCACTGTTTATTATGATCAAAGATCAGTACGCTAACTATGTTGTTCAGAAACTGGTTGAGATTTCTACGCCTCAGTACCGGGGTAAGATGATTATGGCTATCAGACCTCTGCTTGAGCAACTGAGACGGTCGTCATCTGCAAGACATCTTTCGTCAATTGAAAGACTTGTTACTGAGAATTAGACGAATGCTCAAATACGATTTTTTTTCGCGGAGAAAGAAATCATGGGTCAAAGACTTTACAGTGTTTATAATAATAATGGTATAATTAGAGTTTAGCTAAATTAGAACTTAGAACGCGACAATGGCGATTGCATTAGGATATGCTGAATTGAAGGATTTGACCTCCTCTTGTGTATGCAGCATATGCAGTGAGATCATGTGTACACCTGTGATTACAGAATGTGGTCATTCTTATTGCTACGAGTGTCTATTGTCGTGGTTTGAGACGTCCTCATCATGTCCTCATTGCCGCACTGATCTGAAGCAGAAACCGATACGGAACATAGCGTTGCAGGAGTTAATAACAAAAATATATAATATAGTCAATCAAGAAACAGAAATAGCGCTGTTTGAAGATTATTGGAGTCGTCACTACCGTGCTGAGAAGCATCTGAGCAAGACCTTGCAGGATGGCGGTATGTTTCCCAACTTCGTCCCTGCGAGCTCGGGATTCTACGATGCCGACGACGATGTCAGAAGATGTATAGCTTGCGGATGGGAAATATATGGAGAGAATTCTTCATGCACGCACTGTGGACGGCACTACGATCCTAACGACGACTACGACTACGACGACGAGGATGACGAGGACGAGGACGAACTCGACCAAGAGGAGCAAGAGGCGTACCTGTTACGTATGGGCGAAATAATAGAGGAACACTTGGGTCCGGCAAGTGACGGGCTTCTTCCGTTCCCGTCAGATGAAGAGTACGAGCGTGATTCCTTTGTGGCGAGCGATAACGAGTCACTTGATGACTACTCGTCTACTTCGTCTGTTGGTGTTTCGCATAGACAACGTCCAGGGTACATCAGTTCTAGCTCTGAGAATTCTGAATCTTCAGTGAGGGTCACTACACATTCAAGACGTGCTATTGTTTATAGTGACGAGGATGACGAAAGCGAAAGTTCTAATTCTGATTCAGAAATGAATGCTGGGCTTTCCGTTAGTACAGATAATCATTCAGACGCGGCTTTATCGGAGCATGAAATGAGAGTCAAAATGGCTAGGCGTTTGTCCATAGAGGAAAGTTCAGATGATAGCGCATCAATTCATGATAAGGACGAGGAAGAGGAAGAGGACGACGATGACGAGGACGACGATGACTACAAAGAGGAAGAAGAACATTCGCAGGATGAGTATTTGCCCTATCAGCTAG
This sequence comes from Tortispora caseinolytica NRRL Y-17796, assembly GCA_001661475.1. Taxonomy (NCBI): domain Eukaryota; kingdom Fungi; phylum Ascomycota; class Trigonopsidomycetes; order Trigonopsidales; family Trigonopsidaceae; genus Tortispora; species Tortispora caseinolytica. Next base: position 2,758,828 of record KV453841.1, read on the forward strand.
CGCATCAGCATTATAATTCCGATGACGATGACAGCGAAGATGATTCATCAGACAATACGTCTATTCACAACTCTAACAACTCAAGGGGTGGTGCTCCAGTTGACGACTGTGAATACCATTCTAATGATGAACCGTCTCAAGAGGAAGGCCCATCTGAAAGTGACGTGTCAAATAGTGATTTTTATTTAAAAAGAAGGAGATTTCTATAATGACGACACGACAGCTAAGATCCCAGGTTAGCTATATTGAGATCATTATCTCCTCTACTGTGAACACCAGTGAGACAGAGGGCACTTTGAACAGTTCTCTATACTCCTAGAAATCTGTTTAATAATTACATTGTGAATCTAGAATCTCGCTGATATAGCATACACAACTGAACATCAATTATGCCGAAACTGCATGTTGTTTATTCAACCGCCGACTAGACCCTCGACTTTCCCAATATACGTGCTTACCTTCCCCCCCTTCCCTCAATACCTAGCATGAGTCGTTCTTTACTTATTTCTGCTCCCGGAAAAGTCATCGTCTTTGGCGAGCATGCTGTCGTTCATTATCAGGTATGTATTTTAGAACATTTAGTATTTTTATTATTGGTAGTTCTAACCCTTAGCCGGCCATTTCTGCATCACTTTCTCTCCGTGCATACCTCCTCATCAAACAACCCCAGGACTCTTATGACACTATTACACTCACTTTCCCCGATATAGATCTTGATATGACTTGGAAACTTGCAGATCTGCCAATAGGCGTGGTTCCTGACTATGGCAACGATGTGCCAGCCTCACTCGACCAAAATATCGTCAAACCCCTGAATGCGCTACTTACAAATCTCGCAGGCCAGCCCATGAAACTGAAGGCCGCTTTCGTGTTCTTGTACTTGTACTGTCTGCTTACCAAACCGTTTAGCCGTGGTGGACTGTTTATTCTGCGCTCTACTCTGCCAGTAGGAGCCGGTCTTGGATCATCTGCCGCCGTGTCGGTATCCATTGCGGCCGGTCTACTAGTACTAGCAGGCAAAATACCTCAGGACGCTGTCAGCTCACCAGACCTCGATACTCTCAAGCTTATCAACAAATATGCATTTCTGGGCGAAATAGCCATCCACGGCAGCCCATCAGGTATCGATAACACAGTCGCTACCTATGGCGGCGCAGTCAAGTTTCAGCGTGTAAAGTCCGGCACATCCTCGTACGAACAGATACCAAACTTCCCGCCACTGCGTCTAATACTCACCGATACGCGTATTCCTAAAAGTACCGCTACGCTTGTAGCTGGCGTACACACTTTGATCCGTGATATGCCCGTCATGGGCAACTCTCTTATCGAGGCAATAGGTAGAGTCTCCTCGGAGGCCTACAAACTGCTGTCATCGCCCGAGTGCGACGCAGATGAACGTAGCCAGCAACTACAGACTCTGTTCCGCATCAACCACGGGTTGCTCGAAGGGTTGGGCGTGTCACATCCGATGCTCGAGCGTATCAGGCTGTCGAGCGTCGAAAACGGCGTCGGGGAGACCAAACTGACTGGCGCGGGTGGTGGCGGCTGTTCTATTACTTTAGTCAAACCGCAAGCAGATCCTGCCAATATTGAAGCATTCAAGACGCATGTACGTGACGAATACAAGTCTAAGGCGTTCGACGGCAGTCTTGGTGGGCCTGGCGTCGGGTTCGTAGTGCAGACCGAGAACACACCCGCGTCCTTGTTTGATAGCGATTTGTTTTGCTCTTTCAAGTGTTCTGAGGATATCATTGATCATTTCAGTGTCAACGACGGTGCTCACTGGCAATATTGGTGCTGATTATGTGAATCATGCTGATTATAATGATTATGTACTATTAATATTTTATAATATATTATAATATATATAATATATATATTATTTGTAACATGTATAATATCTATAAGATCTTATATTACATCTTCATACAACCCTTTAGATACCTCTATTGAAGACGACACGCGTGATAGGTGAACCGTCTGCACGCTTAAGATCCTTGAACTCTGGCTCAAGCTTGCTTGTTGGCATTGTCTTAATCTGCGGGAAGACACCTAGCGCAAATGGCAGTGCAACAAGAGAAGTAGTGAGGATAAGACCGAGATTAGCACACGTGACAGCTAGAGGGCCTTTGCCCTTAAGGAGTGTGCGCTGAAGACGTACGAGGATCAGAGGCGGGATGACCATCACCGGAGTGGAATTGATAACACGGCTTAAAGCGGTTTCTCCGACGGCGTGAAATGCGGCAGTCCGCGACTTGCCTAAAGAGGGCGTGTTTGGGGTGATCTCTGTATCGGCATCGTAGACGGAGATTCCTCGGCGGATCTCCTCGCTGCGCATAAGGAAAACGTTTAGCATACCAGCAGAAGCTACAGCGGCAAATGGCACTAGCCGTGACAAAACGACTTTGGTGCCTGGGTTTATATTTTTCAGACGCGGGACGATCCCGTTCAGTCCAAGAGCGACAGAGCACGAAGCAGAAACGGCGAGCGCATACGATGTGAGTAGCTGCTGCGTTGTCAATGGGTGCGATTTATTGGCGTTTGCAGTATTCACTGCAACATTTAATGACTGATTTGCCACTTGCCAGAACAGCGTGCCTGCAGTTCCAAGGTTCGGTGTCAGCATACCGGCAGTAACCACCAAGTTAGATAACACAAAGCAGGACATTCTGAATGGCAGAAGTACCGGCTCGCCCGTGTCTGGGTGAAGTGTCGAGTCAAGGATCTTTTTTGCATGCCAGAACTGTGGAGTTGCCTCAATAGACTTGTCGTTGCGATAGTTCGATACAATTTCACGTGCTTCGTCTAACTGGCGTTTAGATACAAGCAGCATTCTATATCGGTTAGTGACACTTCATACACAACATCGAGTCTCCTACTTACCTTGGATCAGATACTTCTGCACAATGTCTTACACGTCCCCAATACGTTTTCAGATCGTATTGCGACTCAGGTAGCGGCCGTATACCGGGCACTGATGAAGCCATGGTGGTGTCTATGTGTACAATGGAAAACCTGCAACCCCGCAGTAACAACCAATCAGTAGCCATAATGTCAACCACGAACAGTGTCAGCTCTAAACTAAAAGTACCAAGAATTTAAAACGTAGAAATAACATAATAACGTAAATATAAGCTCTCCTATCGTTCTGCCGTACAAACACTAGTACTTCAGTTCTTATCCTCAAAATAAGGTTTGACAGTTACAACTGTCTGAACGGGATACTCACAATGACCCTCAGGACAATGAGCCCAGCGACCGTCAAAGAAACACCTCGCAGATATAAATACCCTCTTCTAGTCCCCTCACAGATACTGCAATTGTTGCAAATGTCTTATTATTGGAAAGATTACGACTATACGGACGTTGTTCCTGTGCCGCAGGACGACGGACCGGACCCACTTTGCGCGATCATATACAATGACGACTATAAGGAGACCTCAGGCCTGTTGCGTGCTCTAATGAAATCAGGTGAAGCTTCTGACAGGGCACTTGCCATTACTTCTGCAGTCATTGCATTGAATCCTGCACATTACACGGTGTGGGCGTACCGAATCGATATTCTCCCGAAAACCAGTCAAACTGTAGAAGGCGAACTTGCATGGCTCGAGTCTGTCGCAGAAGCTCACCCAAAGAATTACCAGATTTTGCAATACCGATCGAATCTGCTCACGAGAATGGTAGAAGGTACACCTAATATTAATGCTGAATGTATTTTTGTCGAAAGGATGCTTCTTGCAGATTCCAAGAACTACCACGTTTGGTCGTACCGGCAATGGCTAGTGCAGCAGTATGGCCTACAAGCCCCTCCGGCAATCGACGTAGAACTGGCTTTTGTTCATCGAATGCTAGAAGATGATATACGCAACAATTCAGCATGGAATCATAGATTCTTTGTTCTGTTCGGCATACCGGCAGACCCTGCGACAGATGAAATGATTGCACGCGCAGAATCAGAAATCACCTATGCTAAAGCGGCTATAGACCTCGCTCCAGACAATGCCAGCCCCTGGAACTACTTGTCTGCTGTGTTGAAGAAAACAAACACATCGCTTGATGTTGTAGAAGACTTCTGCCTCAAATTCGCAAACATATTCGACACAGAAGATACCACCGTTGAACCACTTATAATGTCCAGACACGCTCTTGCTTTACTGGGGGACTTGTACGCTAAAAAGCAGTCAAGTAAGGGCAAGACTGCCTACCAGGCATTAGCAAACAAGTATGATCCCATAAGGGCGAATTATTGGTCATATATGGCTGAATCAAGCTAACGACTAATTCGTTTAATGTCATAAATCATGCTTATACAACGTAAACTAACTCATAAAGCCGCAGTAACGGTAACAGATTGTGAATGCATCAGTAGGATAGGCGGCAGCTGGTCGCACAACACCGAAAGTTCAGAAACATATGCTAGCGAGTCATCAGATCTACGACCAGTGCCAGGTAATGGCAATGGCAGCGTCGAAAATATCACCGCGGTATCGTCACTAAGACTGTGCATGGCTTCATTCAAAATAATATGCTGCGCAATAGCCGGCACCTCATTGAACGTAATACCATAATACTTAGACTTCTCAGCAGGCCTATGTTTGCTGGAAGACCGGCTGTGAGTGCCTAAAAGCACGTCCTCTGATGTGGTTTTTGTCGCCTGATATTGGGCTGTTTCCGTAACAGATTCGTTCTTACTCAAAAGCGACGACTGCTCAGACTTTATACCCGCTTCGCCGTCCTTTATGTTTTCATTAGATTGGTGACGGCTTACAGTTTGGCTGAATGATATAGTCGGGTTGACTCCATCCTCGCAGTCCGCATTGACCGTAGTCGTCGGAATAGTGTCAGACGAAAACATAGGCATTGACCGACGAGAGTTCGTCAAAGACACTCGACTGCCAGACCGGCTAGGCCGCGTAGACGTGTGCTTGCCTGTAGCCCTAGAAATAGTAATAGGTGGAACTTCATCGTGGTACTCGCTTTCCGATACTGACATGACTCTGTTCCTGAAAATACGGAAAATGTCTCTTTTAGATTTGATGTTTTCTTGAGGCACAAAGTCTGAGTCTGAAGCAGCTCGGCTGTCCACGTCGCTGGCTATACTGTCAGCATCCGTCTTATCGAAATTATGGTTATAGTAGTCCTCATCTGTAAACTCATCATCTTCATCTTCATCTGCAGACGAGTCTATTAGATCAGCGTTCGGTAGCATCTGCGTTTGAATCTGTAAGCTACCCGCTGCGACTTGCGAATTCAAAATTGATTTTCTGCGCATAATATGCGAGGGTCTCTGTAGCTGGCTCTGAATGCTGCGTTGTCGCGAAACAGCAACTGAAGATTTGATAAAGCCGTCAGAATTACGCGATTGTGTATCTCGTTTCGCTTTCTCACGATATATCTTGCAGTCTTTCCACCACTGGACGTCGCTCAAAATACGATCTATCTTACCAGAAGCGTCCTTTGCGCCCCTCACAATACAATTGTAGCTGTTGAGACCAAGCTCTGATAAGCAAAGAACGATAACATGAGCTCTAATTCTCAAAGACCGCAAAAGCTCCTTTATACGGGTACTTTCATCAACAACGTCTTCGCGAAACTCCACAAATACAATCACACGCAACTTGTAAGCGCGGTTCCAAGCATGAACTGAGTGCAGAATTTGTCCCATCTGAAGGATCAGACTATATGTATCAAAATTAGTAGTCATCACGTTCATTTCCCGTGTAGGATCAAATACTTGAGCACTCATCTGGATAGGCCATAAATCGATGTACTTCTTTTGCAAGTCAGTGCCATGCAAATTGGTGTCGCGCGACCAAGGGAATTTTTTAACTGGACGCGGGATTTCAAGGTTGGGGAAACCTTTAGCAATAGCAATATCAAGTCTCATCTTTAGCAGTGATTCGATAATCTCGACCCATTCTGTCACTTTAGCAGGGTTCTCGGTGCGACAGTAGTCAGTGGGTAGAGGAGAAACGTCCAGTATTGTGTCTTTAGAGGAATTGGACTTAGCTGTAGCTGCTGTTGCAGCTGTGCCAGTAGCCATAGAATCAGAGTTATCAGATTGAGAAAAAGTAGTGTGATGTGATTTTTTGCGCAAATACTGATTGCGTGTTTCGAAGAAACCGAGAATAGCTATGTTCGGCTTCATACCACCTAAACCTGAAGACAGAGCAATATCACGGACACCCCACACTAAGCTTGGCGCAGGTAGAACCTGTATAAATGCCTTGATTTTGCTTAAATCTCTCAGTTTGGTCCAGCAATTGCGCTGAAAATTGATCTCCTTGTACCATTCATCAGAATCCGTTTCTTCGCGTTTAATAATAACAGCATGGCCAAGAACGTATAAAGAACCTTTCTTTAAAGCGTTGCAAAATAAGATGAGATTCCAGCAAGTGCGCGGCTCGTCGACAAATAGCAGGATTTGGGGTCTCCAGAACTTTACATGGTCTTGTCGTAAACGCAAAAGGTACTTACGCACCTGGTGATAAATCAGAGTCTGAGAAACATCACCCCATGGTTTTGGAGGTGAGAACATGTGTATAAGGAAGAACAAGAACATTTCTAAGCCGAATGCAGCTGTTGCAGTGGCACCGTCGCATATATACATTGCCACAAAAGATGCTATTGCACCAGCAAATGCTGTTTCCCAGTTAAACCAGCGAAACAATGGTCTAAAATTAGGCGCACTAGAGATTTTCAATAGAAAGCACGCCAGGTTGGTGATAAGGAAAGTGAGTAAGAAGGACATAGTGATAAGGCCGGCGATTTGATTGATGTCGAAGAACAGAGTGATCTGACAGATGACAAAGGACATAATGATTGCACGAAAAGGGCCAGACGCATTTTCTTTTGCAAAGTATCCATTGTCACCTAGAAGACGATCTTTGGACACAGCTGCCAGTACATTAGCAGCTCCTACAATGCCCACAATTGCCGAGAATAAAGAAGTACTGAGTTCGCCTAATAAGATAATAGTCTTTGAAAGCGCGACAGTTTGCAGAACCTGAACGTCTTCATAAAGGATTTGGCGGGGAATGGAAGCGCCCATGAATATAATGACTAAGAAGTAGACAACGAACGTGGTCAGAAGGCCCCATAAGGTACCTTTAGGGATAGAACGCGACGGGTCTTTGAGCTGTCCAGACATGGAAGCGCCTGCAAATATGCCCGCAGTCGAAGGAAAAAAGATGCCGAAAAGGTGTCTGAAATTTTCTTTATGGGGAGCGATATCTGAGCCAGCAGCACCTGAGGTGAAGTTGGGTAAGAAGTTTTCTTTGAAGGTGCTCCAATTGAGGCCAGTGTAGAAGAGGTCAGTACCAGGGATATAGAAAGAGCTTCTAAAGACTGCAGATACCATTATAGAGAGTACAGAGATTGCGAGGATACAGAATAGAATGTAGCCTGCATTAGAGAATACGTTGGATCCAACAGCGCTGAGAGTAGTGCAGATAAGAAGGAGAATCGAAGAATAAGCAAATTCCCACCATCTTCCTTCAGGAAGTATAGGTTTCATTCTTGCATTATTGCTATTGAAATTGAACATTAGTGGTTCGCAGAAACCGGCGATATTCATGGCGGCGTTGAACACTTGACCCAAATAGAAGACAATGCCAATACTTCCGCCGAACTCAGGGCCGAGACTGCGCGATATCATATAATAAGTACCGCCACCACGGACTGTACCATTAGTAGAAATTGCAGATATAGAGAGAGTAGTCAGGAGGTTGACGGCGTAGGAGACACACAAAGTGCCGATCATGCCCACAACGCCCAACTGGCCCAGCATGAAGCCGTAACGCAGATAAAGGAGAATCGACAGAACATTGAGCGTAGTAGGTATAAACACGCCGGCGAATGTCCCGAGTTTGGCCATTCAGTGTTAAAGAAGGCGAAATTATTGTGAATCCGGGCGTCGACGCAAAAGATAAGAAAATAGAAGGGGTCCACACGATAAGCTAGATGATTCTCTAATTAGAGTTCATATGTAGCAGTTATACGATTAGTCAGCTTGTCACTACATTCACTCGATTTTGAGGTGCATAGTGCCTGAAATACAAATTACTGTATTTAAAGTCTTTTAGTCCTGGTTTTTGCTATTTCTCGGCATGCAGCCACACATTGAGAATGTCTTTATGACGATACGGCCACTACGCATAACAGTTGCACTCAAACGTTAATTTGAATAACCGCGCTATTATTGGTCAGATTATTTGTTTGCAACAATACCTAATTACTACGTACATAACGGGCCCTATTTTGGAATTCCCTGTCAGTCTAAAAACGGCCGAAAAAAAAAAGTACCAACAATAAAAGCGTGTCTTTTCGATCTTTTTATTTCTTTTTGGCTGAAAATCGCATAGACAAAAAGAACTAGGATACGTGTTCTATTACTTCAGTTGTACTGCAATTTCATTACCACTTTACCAATTGTTCACCCCGCCACTACACCTCGACACGTGGTACTCTTTTTAACGTGTAAATCTGGTTTTTTATTTTTATTTTCCGGCAAAACAATAATTTGATCTGAATCTCCATCAAGTTTTGATTCTTTTGACACCCTAGCTTCTTCTTTTATACCTTTATAATGGATTCTAAGAAATCTGCAAGGAGGACTTCCGTTACACAACGCCTCGGATCACCCGTCCAATCTCCTCCGATATCAACTAGTGTGACTAAAGCTACACCCTCGATAGTCGGTTCTGTTGTCCAATCATCACCCTTGTCTTCTTCTGTCACAACCCACGTCAATTCTGCCGATCAACACACGGACGGCGTAGCTACCGCCTCACCCTCGGCGATCTCGTTCGGAACACGTGAACCCATTGAAGTCTCAAAAGTGTCTCGTCTGTCGGAATCGATACGAAGCGCAGGACAATCATTTGTCCCAGAGTTTATCCCGTCTTCGTTTACGCCATCTACATTTATGGGTGAAGTGAATCCATCATCTCTAGCAGTATCTCCTTCTCTACATTCAGTCGATGTTCACAACCCCGATCCAGAAGTCGTCAAGACCGTCGGACGCCATTTGGTGGATACACAACCACAGGAATTGCCTACAGACGAAACCAACGGTTCAGAATCTTTTGCCCCTAGCTCCGCAATAGAAGATCAGTTCACTGATTTGCGTCTACAGGGCGGCGATATCACCCGCCAGCTTTACAACTGGCAAAGAACTCACGAAGCAGAAAATGGATCAACACGACAGCGACGTGCCCGATCAGTTTCTCCTAAACCTCAAGCAGATCTTGTTGAACATCATGCTCAGGAATTAAGAGTACCAGGCGCATTCCGTCGTGATTTTATTGCAAGTAGAAATAGAGCCCTCTCTGCTGATCCTGAAGCATCACCTCAGCCTAGCGAGTTCCTCACTAAAAACTTCATAGAATTCCTCACGCTTTACGGACATTTTGCCGGTGAAGAACTAGAAGATATTGAAGACGATTACTCTGCCGTTGAAGATTACACTACAGATCATGCGGCTACTGCCGACGAGCAAACGGCCCTGCTCAGCCCTCAGCGCCATGTGCGTCCAAAATCTTCAGGCGGTAAACCATCCTCTTCAGGTAAAGCTATTCTGCTTCTTCTGAAAAGTTTTGTTGGCACAGGTGTCCTTTTCTTGCCACGTGCTTATCTGAACGGTGGATTATTATTCTCCTCGGTTACGCTACTTTTTGTCGCCGTGATATCCTACTACTGTATGATCTTGCTTGTGAAAGCACGCGCTGCAGTAACTGTTAGCAGTTATGGTGACATTGGTGGTGTACTATACGGCAAATATATGCGACTCATGATCTTATTTTCCATTATTATTTCACAGATTGGATTTGCATCTGCTTATATTGTTTTCACCTCAGAGAACTTGCAGGCATTCATTAAGGCTGTCACCACAAATCATGTTGAAATCCCCTTAATCAAACTGATTTTAATCCAATTTGTTATCTTCACTCCTTTAGCAATGATTCGCAACATTTCTAAATTATCTGGAACAGCACTTGTCGCAGATTTCTTCATTCTGCTCGGATTACTATATTTGTTCTACTATTCTGGGTACATTCTTTTAACAGACGGAATTGCAGATGTTGTCATGTTTAATAAATCTGGCTGGACGCTTTTCATTGGAACTGCCATTTTTACTTTCGAAGGTATAGGTCTTATTATTCCGATTCAAGAAAGCATGAAATATCCCGAGAAGTTTCCTTCCGTTCTGCTCCTTGTCATGGCTATTATCACTGTTGTATTCGTTGGCATGGGTGCTGTGTGCTATGCTGCCTTTGGGTCTAGCGTTCAAACAGTTGTGTTATTGAACTTCCCTCAAGACAATGCGTTTGTCAACGGTGTCCAGTTGTTGTACTCGGCAGCGATTCTACTTTCTACGCCCCTACAACTTTTCCCTGCTATTAGAATCATGGAGAATGGACTATTCGTTAGGAGTGGGAAGTACAATCATTACATTAAATGGCAGAAGAACTTGTTCCGATTTGGTGTTGTGATTTTGACGACGCTAGTCGCCTGGGGTGGTGCAGACGATTTAGACAGGTTTGTTGCTATTGTAGGAAGCTTTGCGTGTATACCGTTGGTATACATATACCCGCCTTTGTTGCATTTCAAGAGCACGCCTGGACCGTTGAATGTTGTCAAATTTTTTGATATTATCCTTTTCTTTGCCGGTTTAATGGCCATGGGTTGCACGACGGCGTTGACATTGCAAAGTTGGGCAGCTGGTGAATAGCCATACCGTCGATGATTTTCTTCGCAAAGAAGATGTTATGATTTTTTGAAAGCGCTAGTACGCGCGAATGCCTCGATTAACTATGTTGCTCGACATAGAATATAATGAATAGATGCTTTATGCTGAATTTGCGGCTTGTTTGCGGGCTTTGTCGAGCTTATTTTGCCGCTCCTCTTGTAAAGTAATGAACAGCCAGAACGTAGAACTCATATCGACGAACATGAATACCATGACCAAACCGTTACGGAATTCAGGGATATAGTCAAAGTAGCCCGCGATCAGCACTGCGAATATGACGAGCATCCTGAATGGCACAATTGCCTCAAAGTAGCCCATATCTGATCGCATAACCTGAATCGCTTCTGTAGCTGTAATTAATATCAGCGAAACAATCAGGGCGCCGATGAGAGATTGCGCATGTGGCGTCTCATAGCCGTCCATCTTAATGTCGGCATGGACTTGTAAAGAAGTCGCAAACACCAGCAGTAGACCATGGTTGAATATCAGAGATGGGTCATATAATAGTGCTAGTATTATAGATAGCATAAAACCTATACGCATGTAAATCTGAGACGTGGATGAGAGAATCATTTTGAATTTTGGTGAACTTCGTTTCTGGTGTTGTAAAGGTAAAAGAAACCTAGCTGGTTGCCCCCACCCACTTTCCCCCACTACGTGGGGTTTTACCTTACCCCTCTCTATATAAATACCCCCGGATTTGTAAAAACCACCACCAAGATGGCTAAATTCACTGTAAGTAAATATCAATTGTGTTTGATATTCTTTTCTAACAATTAGAAACTTGTGAGATTTCTCGCTTCCGACGGCAAAGTGTATTATGGCGATGCAATTGGATCTGGTGATGCGCGATTTGCAAAGTACGCCAATATCATTGAAGGCGATATCTTTGGCTCCCATACAGTCACCGACAAGGTCATAGGTATCAGAAAACTCTTGTGTCCTCTTGCGCCGACAGATATCTCGTCTATTCGATGCATTGGACTCAATTATTCCAAGCACGCTGTCGAGACAAATATGCCTAAACCGAAATCGCCCATTCTCTTTTACAAACCTCGCGGTGCTGCTGCTGGTCCTACTGATCCGATTGTAGTGCCATCTATGCAACAACCGCCAAACTGCACAGTTGCTGCTGTCGACTATGAATGCGAGCTCGTCGTGGTTATCGGCAAGGAATGCAAAGACGTTACACAGTCTGAGGCTCTCGACTACGTCCTCGGCTACTCGGTCGCTAACGATGTGTCTCAGCGCGACTGGCAGATTAAGCTCGGAGGCGGTCAATGGAGTGTCGGCAAGATGTGCGACGGCTGGGCACCATTCGGTCCTGCAATTGTCCCCACTTCTGTTATCCCTGATCCGCAGACGCTCACCATCTACACTAAAGTCAACGGCAAGCTCATGCAGAAGGAGAACACCTCCGATATGATCTTTAACGTTGCTCAAGCCATCTCGTTTTTCTCGCAGGGTACTACCCTCTATCCTGGTGATATCATCCTCACTGGTACGCCTTCTGGTGTCGCTTCCGGGTTTAAGAACCCGCCATGGCTTAAGCACGGCGACGTCGTCGAGATCGGGCTCGAGAAGGTCGGTACCATTCTCAACAAAGTCGAGTACGAACCATTCGCTAAGTTCAAGCTCTGAATACATATACACATTATGTCATATTCTCATCGTCTTTAAATGCAGACGACCACCACCGTATGGTGCCGTCCTGCGCAGACGTTAGTAAGTCTGTAGTACCAGCACCCCGGCACACCACAGACGTAACCCTGGCGTCACTAGCGTTGCGGCTAAGTTTACGTATTAGCCGGCCGCTGAACATGTCTAGCATAATAACCTGTCCGGAATCCGACGGAACGAGCAGCAGCGGGTATTCGTCGGGCGATGTCGCAGCGGGAGTTATAGCCATATGAGTCGTCTGCAGGAACCTATTGCGTACATGCGGTCCGTAATTTACATGCAAATTCTCCTGGTTAACACCTGACCACAGCCGTACTATTTCGTCGTTCCCATTCGTTACCAGGTACTTCCCGGACTCATGCCACTTCACACCGTTCACAGGTCCTAGCTTGTTCGACAGGCACGCAATAGAAGAGGCCGCCGATCGAATATCCCACAACCGTACAGACCCGTCAGAACCGCCGCTTGCAATGATATAATCGTTAGTCGGACACCATTCGACGGCGAGAACTTTGCCTAGACTATGTCCACGCAAGATCTGTGACGACGCCAGTGTCCGTAGATCGATCAATCTGATGTGTGGGTGGTCTCCACCAGTCGCCACCAGCGGGTTCGCCTGGTGACCCAAAGAGTGCGCGTACACTTTATAACCAAGATCAAAACTGCATGCCTCACTAATTCCTGAGCTCCCTATATCCCAAACGCGCACTGTGTTGTCGAACGAACAGGTGGTGGCCAACCCGCCGTCGACGTACATGCAAACACCAGAAACGCCAGCCTTATGGAAGCTCCGTGGTTTCACTACCGCTTGCACCGAAACAGAAGCAATTTTCTGCTTCGTGTCACCCAAATAAGCATCCAGATCGTCATCTACAGTATCGTCCACAGTACTTTCCTGTAATCCAAGATTCCATAATCGCAAGCTTGAGTCTCCAGTAGCCGACAATAACAACGACCCCGTCGGATCGACGGCGATGTGATTGACAGGAGCCCGGCCAGTACTAGGAAAGTCCCGTGACTTCATAAAACTATACTCCTCACCTAACTGTAGCGATAAGGGCGCGCCATGTGGCTCCGGCGGCTGATAATCAACATCATATAGAGGTGACATCGATGTTTACGATTGAAATCGCAATAGCAAGTTGGGACTTGCCTCTTTGGGAATTGCTACACTAATGCATTTTTTTCCTTCTCTGCTTTCCCTGCAACAACTTAACTATGTCTGAAGACAGCCCAGTCGATAGAAAGGACGAGCCCTATGTATTCGGACAACGCCATTTGACCGATGACGACGCAGTGTGGGATCACAATGCGTGGGATCATGTAGAACTTGACGATGAACAAATGAAACTTGCAGAGGAGAAGATCGCTACACAGAAAGAGAATCCTGTGACTGAGTTCAATAAAAATTTATACAATAAGAACCCGGCCAGGTACTGGGACCTCTTCTATAAGAATAACGAGAATAAGTTCTTCAAGGACCGAAGGTGGTTAAAAATCGAGTTTCCGGCCCTTTTTAATGCCACTAAACCTGACGCAGGACCCATCACTATCTTCGAAATCGGATGTGGTGCAGGTAATACCTTGTTTCCTATTCTTTCTGAAAATAATAACCCTGATTTGAAAATAATTGGGGCAGACTATTCGCCTAGAGCAGTGCAAATCGTAAAGGAGCACGAACTGTTCGACCCTAAACATGCTTCCGCACACGTATGGGATCTAGCCAATCCTGATCTCACGCTTCCTGAAGGCGTTGCACCGCATTCTATAGATATCATTGTTTTGGTGTTTGTATTCTCAGCCTTGTCGCCTAACGAGTGGGAACATGCTATCAATAACATGGCACTTTTGTGCAAACCTGGCGCTCAGATCCTTTTGCGCGATTATGGCAGGTACGACATGGCACAGCTGCGGTTCAAAAAGAACAGGTTGTTGGACGAATCTTTCTATGTCCGAGGAGATGGAACAAGAGTGTACTTTTTCACTGAAGAAGAACTCGCACAGATTTTCAGTAAGTTCACAATTGGCAAAATCGCAACTGACAGGCGCCTGATGGTAAATAGACAGAGAAAACTCAAAATGTATAGGAACTGGGTTCAGGCTCAATTCTTTGCAAACTAATGCACTAATGACCCCTTAATAAGAAACATTTTTAATCACTCCTTTCATGACACCAGATTTAGACAATGTAAGTAAAATCCGAGAATCTGTTTCATTGCTAAATAACTCGACAGTCTTCCTTTCAGTCTCTGTTCTCAATTCAGTGCTTTCCTCATCCAGGCATCGATAAAATAGACTCACAGTCTCGCAAATTGTATACCGACTTGATGAGTCATATACTTTCACTTCGTTTCCAAGCATTGAAAAGAAACAGTCCCACAGATTCTTCGCCTCACTTTCATGCATCTTGCGTTCATCTAGAAAGTTTTTCAGTGATAAAGATAATGCAGAAGCTGTTAAAGCAACTACTTGAGGAGCACCCCAGAGCGTCCCTTCTTTACTTTTGTATATCGAAGTGATGACCTCGACAAGCAATAAAAATGACTCCGGAGTAGTTGGCGCGCCATGGTAAGTCTTGGCCTTGAAAGAACTAGCAAAAGTATAAAGTAGCTCGCGTTTCTGGGATACATTCAAATCAGGCATAACTTCATCCTCAGAATCTTTTTCTTCATTTAAATAAACCTCAAATGGTGCAGTCACAAACCGCGGCGCAACACGGCAAAGCTTCTCAAAACCTTCTGAATTGAAGTATCTCCCGATAAAGCGACATAATGATATAAACTGGTGTTCCGCATACTCATGTTCCTTTCTCTGGCTTTCAACAACAAATGCTTCTTGCATTTTCGAAATAATCTCATCATTGCCGCTCACATATCCATTCTCCTCCATCGCTATAGACAACAATGCATCCATCACAGCAGACTTACCGTCCCAAACACGTCTAGCACTTAATTGCAAAAGTGCTCCAATAATCTCAGCAAGAACAGATTGATCTTCAACGATTTTCGATATGTCGCTAAGCGATTGTGCACCTAAGGATCTTATCCACCATTCCGTGTCATCAAGGAGGCTCAAGCACATCCGCGTAATAGAATTCACTTGTTCACGCAGAACTCTGGTGCCGCCAATATGATCATCGTAGCAACGTCTCAACAGAGGTTTAATTTTCTCGTCAGGGTCGTACTGTCCTATGAACACCAATTTCGTTAAAATCGCGTCAGCGGTTTCGTAGTCAGTAGGAGAGTGCCTTCCAATAGACTCCGCAACAACTGCCACCCTGTATCGTTTCTTAGAATCTGCATCAAAATACAGTTTTTGGAGATGATGAAAAAACTTCAATTTGTTTGGTTCAGAAGCATGTGCGCAAACGTACCCTGCAGCGGCAGCATAAGCATTAGCTACTACATCCGATCGACCATCCAATTGCGATGAGATTAGATTCAAAAAAGAGTCGCTATACGGAGCAATCAGTTGGTTGTGTTGGACGTAAAGTGTCACCATCAACTTGCTCGCTGCAAACAAAGAAGGCGATCCTAACGACGTTGATACTGTTCTCTGGAACCGTTCAATAAATTCAGGAACCTCATCTGGTGAAAGAATGTTGCAAAGGTGCTCCATACTTGTCATAACAGGTGAAGATTTCAGAGCAGACATGCGTCCTTTCTCGATATCATCAAGTGTTATACCATATTTGCTAGCATTGAGTGATAAATACGAGACAAGTGCAGGTTCCAGAGTTGTAACCACTCCAAGTAGTTCGGAGACTATCAGGGAAACATAAGGACGTAAAATCTTCGGTTCATTTTTGGTGAGTTTAACAATTGTCTCCAAGGCAGCATGCTGCACATCTTCAACTGAGCTTTGCAATCCCTTCGGCCCAAGTATCAGAGGTATCACCATTCCCAAAATCTGCTGCGTTTCAGCTTTTTGCGCTAACTCTTGCGACTCAACTTGTCGTATTAAAGTAGCATTTAGAGCGGTCACCAGATCGACCCCTGCCAGCCGCACAGACTGTTTTATATCGTCCAATGCTCTGAATCCCATAGCCCATATATCTATCATGCGACTAATGTAGCGTTCCATAGGCGCATTTTTAATCAAGTCGCATAGTGCGCGAGTACTGGCTTCTCTAACTCGCCATTGAGTATCGCCAATGGACTTCAAAAGCTCTTCCAAAATTATATCAAACGATTCAAGTATCGTTTTAGGAGAGTTAGAAACCAGTGAGTCCCACATGTTGCACATAGCTTCTCTAACACTTGTATAAGGATCAAACCGGTATCTGTATAGTTTTGGAATCAGTGTTTCTGAAAGAATGGAGTTAGACTCGAGTTCCTTGCTTACTTTCGCCTTTTCTAAAATCGCGCCTATTCCAAATGCAGCCCCACGTGCTGAAGACCATAAGGATGCATGTGATGTCAACGACATAAACTTGTAAACTAAACTTGGATCACCTGCTTCTGATGCCAGGCTCAGTACGTCTTGGTATGTGGAGATAGGACCATTGTCTGAAGTGATCTGGCCAGGTTGAAATAGCTCAGTATCAGGTGCGAGATCTTGTCGATTCCTTTTCGTACCTGAGAAAGTCTTCAGCAAATCATAAACAAGGTCTTCTTTCAATGCACTTGAACTAGCATCATACACCAGTGTAAGGCCACGAGATGCAGCGTCTTGGATAAGCTCATTAGAATCTGCCAATAAGGAAAGCAAGGTCCCGTTAATAACTGTTAACTTATCAATTACAGGCTGCAAACTAGAGCAGTATTGTAACAGCAACAGTAGACGCAATGCTGCACTTCGTCTGAGTGCATGTTTTGGAGCATGGCAATCAGTCAGCACAACATCAATGACACTCTTAAGCTGCGATTCGGCATCGAAACCAAGTGGTCTCAGCTGCAATGAGATATCCATGCGATTACGAACCGGCATGCAGTCCTGACCACCAGATATAATGACCAACGCTTCTCCAACAGAGAATCCTACTTCCAGTTGCTTAGAGTCATATATCTCATAAAGGAATGAAAGGCCTTCTTCTACCGCTTTCTGGTCTGAGCTAGCTCTGACAGCCAGTGCAAAGGCAAATATTGCAGAATCATCAAACTGACGAGCTGATTTCTTTATGGCTTCTAGTGTATTCGAGTCCAAGCTTGAGCAGCTGATCAAAAAATATAAAGCCAGTTGTTGAATGGACTGAAAGCAGGCTTGCTTTGAAACAAGCGACTGATAAGAGGATAACAAAGGCTCAATTAGTGCAGATAGTGTACTCTCAGAGCACATAGATTGCACGAAATAAAGGTCATGAACCATTATGCTTGGAATTATGTAAGAGAGAAGCAGTATATAGCTTTCCGAGTTAACAGAATGAATCGCAGACTCTGAAGTCAACTCCTGCAAGCAACGATCCAAAACAGTTTTCGACCATTCGAGCCCTTCGGCCGATTGGCTAGTAATGCAGCCCAATGTTCTGGCGCCCAAATAGCGTTCCGTATATTTGGTATGACTCAGTACATAATCAAACACTGCCTTCGAATGCTGTTCAAGCTGCGCTAGCAAGTTTCCAGGGCAAAATGGCAATAAAGAAACAAGTACTCGTCCACTCTCTTGTCTTTCATCGACCAAAAAGAGATGAATTAGAAAGTTGAAATACGTTAGGGCAAATGACGAACTTGCACTCCAGTTAGCCAAGTATTCTGTAAGTTTAAATCTGAAATCAGCGTCAGATGTCATAAATTCATCTAGAACTCTCTCGACAGATCGAGTAGCACTCACTAGGTCTTGGTTATCCAGTGCATGGTACAACAGCGAATGCTTGACAAACGTAGCCATCTCCATTGAAGCTTCTATAGAAAGGGATGCAAGTTTTGGAGAGACGATTTCGCCGAGCTCCTCCACATCAGGATAGGAGAACCATACTTGTTTTCTTTCAGGAGAAATATTATGCGTAGTAGCTGCAAATGATTGAAGTTTTAAAGCACGGAGGCACGATGATTTTAGCTCGAGATCTGTTGTTTCCGAGTATACGAAAATGCAAATAGCGCGAGCCACAGCGTCACTGAACGGGAACAGTTCATTAACATACCTTACACACATAATAAGGACAGACGTGTTCATGTAACTGCCTCTTTGTGCATGTATGAAAAGGTTATCTTTAAGAATATTAAGTGATTCTTGCGTGCACTGTTTGAATAGAGGCAATAGCTGTGCAAGAGAAGCGGAAATAGCCGGGATACAGGCGCCTTCTTCTTGGTTTAGTGAACTCAAAAGGTACTCAAAAAGAGCGATAAGTTCTGATTCTTCGAGGTTGCAAAAGGGAACCAGTAAGCCGATTACTTCAAATGCTGCCATCCTAGTAGCATTGACAATTTCAACAGCTCTTGTCTCTGAAATCTGGGTGTCATCCGGATGAACTGGTGCGCCTGATAGAAAAGAGCTAGGGCTTTTGAGCCAGCCTCTGATTATTTTCAGGTTAGTTAGAGCGATTGACCGCTTGACTTCATCGGAAGCATGTAATATTGACCATCTAAGGCAGTGAACTCCAGCCTGGTGGGCAAGTGGGGAGTTGCACGAGAGGGCTCTTAAAAGTAATTGATCTGAAAATCGATTGGCAGCATGACCTGAACGTCCTAGTATATTCACAAGAAGAACCGTGCATACAGAGTCTTTAATTGAGCGCAATTCAGGTGGCGGCTGTCGGGGACTGTCTTGAAGAGAGGTGAACTGTGCATAATAGCCGCGGTGTTTTTCGAACGTCAAGTATATTTCAAGCACCTCGTTTATTAGAACATCACTTTCTATATTTCCACGGGTGCTTTTAAGGAGTTCCTTTGCAGCGTCTCTGACGGTGCGCGAGGGATTGGCAGTAGCTAGAGTAATGGCTAAAAAAACAGCGTCGTTGTTGCTGAAGGCGCCCGACAATAGGAACTTCATCCAATTTATCTGGTATTGTGGTAGTACAGAAGACGGTGGAGTTTGGACGCAGGAGCCTCCCTGAAGATCAGCGGGGTACTCCTTGTATGTGTATATGAGCAAGCACGTCAGTTGACGGAGAAGTTGCGTCTCGATTAACGGGTTCGCAGTCAATCCTAATGCTGATACATACTGTTGTTGTTCTGGAGTGTCAGGCTGCGGAAACGAGTATTTGGCAAAAAGCAGCGGAAGATAGAACACGGCAGTAGATACGACAGAATCATAGCTTGTGGAGGAACAAAGTTCATGGCAGAACTGGGTAGTGTCAATGTCGTTAAAGAGATGAAACTGCTGTAAGATAAACTGCAAAGAATATTGACGTAATGAGGATGATAGATCTGTATTGAGCAATTGTTTGAACAGATTTGTAAGCGGGATCTTCAATTGAGGGAAATGACGAAGCTGACCGTGTATGTACTCGACGATTTGCCTCACTTTCTGCTGAACAGATGCATGTGGTGAATCGGCTTTAAGCAGTAATGGCGCAAGGTACGTTCCTAGGATATTTGCAAGCTTATCTGGTGTATCGGCAAGACCTATACGGAGCTCTACCTTTTCCAGCAGTTGCAATTCCTTTGATTCAGAAGACATGGCTTGGTCGGGGGGAGAAGGTAAAGTTCGCCATCTGGGAGGACCGTGTTTCGAGGTCAGGGACGCGTAATCGGTGTTCTACACGCTTCCATAGTTTCTCAACCACTAGCAATTGCGAGATAATAAAGGGGTGCGATATTTTAGGTTGTTTATCTGGTTCGCTAGTGGGAGCAACAAGGCATTAGCGACGTGTACGGCCGAGACATCGTCTGGCATTTCCGTCTCCATGTTTCGATCGATATATAAAGCAACGATCTAAATGAACGTACTAGTCAATTGCCACTGTAAAAACCGTTATTGGTTGATCTCAATTGCTGCATAGAAGGATTCGTATACATTAGTTCAGAGAAACGTTTGACAGCTTCTGCAAAAAACCGGTCGGCTGACTGCTCATTCACAGCTTCACGAAAGACAATTGACTTGTTCTTGCATATGGACGTCTTGCCGACTGTTGAGTTTGCAACAATACTGCGACTTTTATGCGAATACCCATATCGCAATAATCAATTCACTCGCTGGTGGTTCCGTTCGTGCGGCTTGGCTTAATCTAACGCAGTAACCGCGATCCGGTTAGTTCGTAACGGTTTCCTAGCGACTTCTCCAGACGAGTCCCGAAACCGTAAACAGATCCTAAAAACAGCAAGCGCTCGGTCTACCGAGTGAAGAAACTCTAAATTGATGTCGTAGTTCGCTCAATTAGAGTCACAGAGCGAGCTGGAGATGTTCCTCCGGGCGACGGCCGCGATGTAAACCCTGTGAACCGTTTATGGGAATTTGCCGATGTGAATTTGCCGACCAGTACCAGAACGGTAGGACTGCTGTTAGATTGCTTGTACACTCATTCGCTACCCGATAGTGTTTTTTAGTTCGCATACACACACGATTCGCAGGCCTATCGTCGGCCGCCCCAACAAACAGCCAACTCTAAACCAAAGCACATACAGCACACTGCATGTATACTTGAGTCTCTGCAAACAAAAATTGCAACAATACAGCATGCCCCGCAGTAAAATTGATTGTTTGACTGCTAGTACAGATCAAGTAGTGCGCTCAGCGAGTCGCCTTGGATGGACCGACAGCAAAAACCTTATCCCGGACAGCAAACTCTATTTGAAGAGAATTGTCATTACAGCCCGGGGTAGATATATAAGCAACCAAACGACCTATATCCTCCTATTCAGCAGCAAACTTGATATTCGTTTCCATAATGAGACTGACGAAATACTGGAAGTCCGATTTGCCTGATACCGTTGAGGTCGCAGACTTGGATCCCGAAACATACAAGAGCGAGCTTAATAGAGTCTATAGAAAGCTCGACCTCTACCTAATCCCACCACTATGGATAGTGTATTTCCTCACTTCGGCCGATAGATCGAATGTCGGTCTTGCACTGACAATGAATTCGTCCACAGGTGACTCTATTATTCAGCATCTGGACCTCACATCGAGAGATTTGTCGCTAGCACTCGCTTTTTTCTATGTGGGTTATCTGGTGTTCGATGCTCCTTTTAATCTCATCATGACCAAGATCGCTCCCCACGCTTGGATGAGCCGTATTGTCATCTCCATTGGTATTGTGGCCTCCTGTATGGCCGCGTGCAATTCTGGGTGGTCTTTCATCCTCGTTCGCACGCTCCTTGGTGTAACCGAAGCTGGAATGTGGCCCGGTATGGCCTACTACATGACGCTGTGGTACCCTGCCAAACGTTGTGCACGCAGAATCGGCTTTTATTTCACTGCCGCACAAATTTCTGCGTCAGTTGTCGGTCTAGTGTCTGCCGGTTTCCAACTGATGAACGGCGCAAGAGGCTTGACCGGATACCAGTGGATGTTCTTGATATATGGCGTGCTCACAGTTTTGTCCGGAGTTCTCATCCTCTTCTGGCTGCCCGACAGACCGCGGTTCGATAGACACGGTACTTCTTTCCTCAATTCTAACTCCAAGTTCCTGCGCGTCTGGAAACGCATCACTCGACGCTATCTATTGTCAGGACTCGATGCTGATCTCCATATGACTGATATGCGCTACACTTACTCCGGTGAAGGCAAACAATGGACCTGGAAAGATGTCTGGAACATCATTATTGACCCTTTTCTTTGGCCATTAATCATCATGTACTTTGGTGTCGTCGGTGTAGGCATCGGTGTTCAAAATTTCGCAACTATTATTCTCAGAACTATCAATCCTCAATGGTCTTCAATTACCTTGTCTTTGTTGACTGCACCGATTTGGCTAGCAGATCTCATCGGTATTTTGATATTCACCCCTATTTCTGATCGTTTCAGTAAGTACAGATACTGCTTCTTCATTTTCTCGTCTTTAATCATTATTGCTGGACTCTTTGTCACCACATACGCTGGCCCTGAGTGGGGCCGCTATGCTGGTCTCTTGGTTGTCGGTTTTGGTTTAGGCCCCACTGTTCCTATTACAATGGCATGGACTGCGGAAATTTTCGGTCATCGTCACAAAGAAGTCGGTCAAGCCCTTGCAACAGCTTTAGTGTCTGGTCTAGGAAACCTCGGCTCCGTTACCACCACATACGCTCTCTATACTGGCTGGCCGGCAGACGCTGCTCGTCAATACAAATACTCAAACATGGTGATGGTTGGTATGCTTGGGGCATCTATTCTTAGTGCC
Organism: Tortispora caseinolytica NRRL Y-17796; assembly: GCA_001661475.1. Lineage (NCBI taxonomy): Eukaryota > Fungi > Ascomycota > Trigonopsidomycetes > Trigonopsidales > Trigonopsidaceae > Tortispora > Tortispora caseinolytica. Next base: position 2,781,453 of record KV453841.1, read on the forward strand.
CTTCTCGTCAGGTTCTTGCTCAAAGTGCTCAAGCGTGATGCATTCATGTATGAGGACCCAGCTGACAATTTACAGCAGCACAATGTAACACAGGAGCAAAATGTAGCTGCAGACAAATTCTAATCAGTCTCTTGTTATTTTTCTTAAACTTCTTTCTAGAAGCAGTTTCCGGCAAGGTTCTCTCCTGCTTGTATTCTTTTCCAATTACTATTGTTTTGTTAGATATTCAGCCCAGATCAACAGTCCAGTCGTATTTATGCCAGTTCTCCTTAAACTGGTCTAGTCGTTCAGCTTGACGCGGTGACGGCCACTTTCCCTGTTTGTTAATAACATCAATAGGTAGTTTCAACACACTGCCGATGTTTTGACGGGCAAACAAGTCACCTCTAGGCCATGACCGCTTGTTCTCAATAACATGGCCTATGCCGCCATCTATAGATGTCCACAGATGGAAGTACGGTAGATCAGGGACCATTGAGTGTCTGAAGCCTTTATTTTCTGCGGTTTTAGTAGTATCTATGACTTTCTTGTGCTGTGTCCACTCCTCTGTTTCGGTAATCTCGTAACTCCGTGAGAATATCGCTTTCCATTCATTAGCAGTGATATTCAGAGGAGTAGGTACCGCCGATATAGCAGCGTGTTGGTGTCCTTTAGGACCACCAAGAGCATTCTCATAGAAGATGACGCCTTTGCCTAAAGAGTAATACATTCTTGCCAATGATTTCATGAAGTTACGTACCTCATCCCACTCGTCTTGTTCGCACTGTAGCATGCTTGTGTGATGTTCCAATGGTACAATCATTGCGCTGTACTGTGCAAGCTCTGGTTCTGTGGGCAGTGTCAGGTACGTACGCAAACCAAGCGCCACAACTGGTGCTAGGCCCAGATCAGTGTCATGAAAGCATAGCGGACAGACTTGCTTGGTGACTGATGGTTTGGTAGTTGCTGATTTAAGAGGCGGTGTACGGTCCATATGTTTGATTTCATCGCTAGCAGACAAATTATCTCTCGCTACTGCCTTTGGCTGGCTTTTGAAGAACCCTGTAGTTGCACGTTCTATTGCTGCCAGCTCTTGTACGGACATATCGGATTCAGACCTGGCGGCACGACGATATTGGTCCATTGAATCAAAATACTGCAGAACAGCTTTTTCGAGTGGTATATTTTCAGATTTAATTAGATCTTGTACTTTCTGTAATTTCTTCTTTGTCCATCTAGATCCATCAATTTCTGGTTCTGGATCATTAGACAGTTTGATCGTACGTTCGTTCAAGAGATGTTGTTCTTTACCGCGTCTTTCTGCGATTTCCTGCTCCTTTTTCTGACGTTTTATTTGCCTGCCATCTACAGACAACGATATCGAGTTTTCATCTCCAAGACTCATCCATTCGTCTCTACGTTTAGCCATTCTTTGGTCGTGGGACAAGCTGAGTTGTGTTTACCTTAAGACATGCCCTCATATTGGTGCAAGTTTTGCGGTGTTTTTGTTTACGATTCGCCACTTAGCCGGAAACAACATGAATCGACGAAAAAACATTTGAATGCCATTGACAGTAAAGCGCGTCAGATCACCGCAACTGCAGATACTGATACCAAACCACCACCTGCACCAAAACAAGTCAAACCACTCACAACAGCCGCTGACCAGAAATTGAAACTCGTTGAACTAGGGGTCGTTGTCGAAGAAGGAATATCAGACTGGAAACCTGTAGAGATAAAAGAACCGGTTAAATCTACTACAAATAACATCATCAAGCAGCGGCAAAAGGATCACAGATCACAATACGACTCTTATAGCTTAACGAAACGTGTGGCTACAGTCGAGGAATCTAAACCTACAAAATTTAAAAAAAGAAAAAAATTCTAGTATCGATGAATTCTAGTGTCAACATATGAAATAGGTAACAAAATAAACATGGGTCACATCAATATTTACATTCTGGCATTGGCATTTTCATTATGCATCAGTCAGTTATACCCAGTCGCGTGTTTGTCCGCGAACAAGCTCAAGAATACACCATCCATGTGTCTCCGGGTCGTCAATTTCTTCCGGAATCCTTGTGACAACCATAGCATAAACGCTCTGCTGCACATTGTCAGGTACACCAGCAGCAATCTCTCCGGTCTTCGCACTCTTGTACAGCTGAATCTCTTGAGCACGGCACTGCATAACAAACACAGGAATATCGGACGGTGGTAGTATCTTAGAGCTCAGAATATCAACACCACGAATATCCAAAACTCTTCCAGCAGATACTAAACCAGCGTCAGTATACTGTTTGGCACCAGTCGCCCAGATGTTGTACGGTGCTTCAGACAACCACCGTTTAAGAGTAGTAGCGTCGCCTTTCACATAGGCGTCCAAAACTTCAGGAATAATAAATTCCCGCATCTCGCGCAAAAATGAATCCGTGGTGAAAGTCGGGTCAATCTCTTTAAACATACGAATAACTTTTGCTTGCTCGGTCTCTTCGAAAAAGCTGCCAAACTTCTCAGCAATAGATCGCAATCCAACAATGAACCCATTGTCACTCTCATCAATACCTTCACGCGCAGATCTCAACGCTTTGAAAATAGCATTCTTCTCTTTAAAACTTTGCCATTGTTCTTTCAAACCAGGCTTGCGCTGCTCGTCGTGCAGTACTACGTTCGATCCCGCACTTTCGTCCGCTTCCACTTTACGGCCAAGCGATCTCATCAAACGTTCACGTTCTTTTTCAATAGCTTCTCGCCTCTTCTGGCGCATCTCTTTCGACTCAAATCCGCCGTAACGGATGCTTGAGCCGTCATCTATAACTTCTTTGATGTCGCGATATACCGCCGTCTTGCGAATAGGCTCAGTAGCAGCTGATATTCCCTCGACTGTAGATGCAGCAACTTTACGTGTGGCCTTGGCAGGCGTCGATTCCCAGGCTGATTGTGCCACATTTCCAACAGCTTCACCGGCTTTCTTCAAGGTCTTGCCGGTAGCAGTAGAAGCAAAAGACGTACTTGATTTCGCCTTGTCGTATGCCTCTTTGGCTTTGCGGTACGCCTCTGATTCAGACATCTTGCCAGTAGCATCTGTTAATGCCTTCATGTCATCTTGCAGCTCTTTGCTCTTTCCCCATTCCTTCTTGAACGTCTCGACAAACACTTGGAACGGTGATCTGCCCGGATTTCCGCCCTGGTTGTTGCCGTTAAGCGTATAACTGGTGGTCCTTAATCCAGCCCTTTGTACTGCTATCGTTTGCAGTAATGCTCTGTTGGCCTTTAACGATACTCGCTGCATATTCTTAAATGTTCGATGGCTATCGCCTTTTCCTATTGGGCTCCGACGTTCTCCGGAGACCCTGCAAACTCTGCCCTTCAAAGGTACAAAAGTTTTGCAGCGATCAGTTCTGAGTTTAAGAAGATTTAAACGATTACTGCAAAATTAGAAATATCGACGGTTCGCCGCTCTTTCTAGGTCGCTCGTTTTTTTTTTTCTTCGAGGCAATTACTAAGTTTTTGTCGGTTAGGCTGGCTGCCCCAGTCTGCGACGGGGTATGGCGTTGCTAGGCAAACCCTCCTTCAATGCCTGTGCAACACTGCACCGCGATCGGAGCAAAGCGTGAACTTGATCTCGCTGAGCTGAGTGATAAACCCTGTTCCACCATCCGTTTTCTGAGGCACACTTTAATCTTTGAAGAGTTCTCTTCTCCGATATGTTTGAGCCTGTGCTCATTCTGGCTTTTTGGGCGACGGGTGCTGCAGCTTTCGGCGCAGGTTCTGTACCTTCTGTGTCTAAAGTAGCGGGGATCAACTTCCGACACGGCGACATTGAAAATGCATTAGCGAATATAGTGCTCGAAAACGGTCACAATTTTATTTCACGTTTCCTCGGCAGAAAGGATTTTGACCGTACTACTATCAGTCGCATATATTTTGGCAATTGGCTTCGTGACTACTCTCAAGCTGTGGATATAGGCACATTAAGCAAGGGAGTTACTCTCGATACCATCCGCGTTCTCGTGTGGGTGCTCTCGTTTCTGAACTTTGGTTATGCTACCGAAGAGTTCAAACTAACAAACGAACGTCTTGGCTGCTATAGACCGGAAGAGCACATTGATAACCCGCGTGGCTATGGTGCTGAAGAGGGCGACCCCCGTCAGTTCGACGCCCGCCTTAGACCACCTGTCGAAGACATTGAGCTTGAAGTCGATCCTGAAACCGGTATGAAGAACTACATCGCTAATGAGAAAGGCGGCTGGGCCACATCGTCAGCTTATGTCGGCAATTCTCTCTATAAGTGCATTGAGCTAGCCCGCAAGTCACATCAAACTGGCGATGACGCTGACATGTACGAAGCCTACAGGCTTTTGGGCCAGAGTCTCCACACCCTCGAAGATTTCGCTGCCCATTCAAATTATTTGGAGCTCACTCTGATTGAAATGGGCCACAAGAACGTATTTCCTCATGTCGGTTCTAACTGTAAAATCAGTTTGAATGGCAAGAAGGTGTACCCTATTGTTACGGGCACTTTTGGCGGAATGGATTTCATTCACTCGCTATTTGGTGAAGCCGAAGATAAAATCACGCAGTCCGAAGTTAAAACTCTTCAAGACACTATGGGTAACGCCAATGATAACCAGTCAAGCCTCTCCACAAATTTAATGGATCAGCTGAACAAACTGCCTTTCTCCAGCATCTCTAATCCCTTGGATAGCGTTTCAAACACATTGTCTGGGTCACTGCATGATATTATCCCGGACTCTATAAGTGACGTAATCCCTACTCCTTGGTCAGGTAGCGACAACAATGAAAATAGCGGGAAAGATGAAAAACATGGCTTTTTGGGCAGCATACTACGAAAGGCAACTGGTTTGACCGAGGAAGATTCCTTGCTGGACATAGCTGGAAATCTAGTAGGGAGTGGCTCATCCAACAAAATCAACTCTAGTCTATTAAGTTTGGATTCTATCACCTCTAAGTTCGACAGAATGAACCTTGGACAATTTTCCGGCAGCTCTAGAGTGGTTGAGGAAACGGAAGACGTTTCTCTATCTCGGGGTGCAGATACAGCTTCTAGCTCCGTTTCCAGAACTGTACAACCAGATAGCTGCGCTAGCAGAGCTGAAATGGCTGCTAATGCTGAAGCTAACGGGTTTACCATGACGTCCATTCAAGCGCAAATGCAATCGCTTGAAGCTGATTCTGCTGAAGCCCATGAGTCTGGCCAGTCAATGACGCCTAACGAAATCGCGGCCCGATTGTATCCGTTCTTGAAATTCAGAGACAGTATTGTACGTGGGATTTCTACTTTCTTTTCTAGCATACCAGGATTTGATGCTTTTATGGAAAGTATCACGGATACGATCACACTATATATAATGGGCTTAATCTCGCCCTTTATCATGCCTTTATTGAATACTTTGGTGAAATCACTTGGAACTGGAACTAGGATGATAGTAAATGGAGAGGATCAGTACCGTGTCTGGAACGATCCTGACTTTGATGATCCCACACACAGTCAGCTGTCGAAGGACCATTTTTCTCTGTATTTGAATGAACCTGCTGGTCTCGTTTCTCAATACGTGGTGTGTGAAGTTGTTAAGCAGGTCGCGATGGCATGGGAAGATCCTTCTCTTGATCCAAATGTCGCTATTCAATTTGCATTGCAAACATTTCACCATCCTGCTAATGTGAGAACAGCATTACAACAGGGAATGCGCGAAGTTGTTAGCATATGGCTCAATCGAGTAAAAGATCGACAAACTATACTCGATGGCCTTAGTAGCGACGGATGCCGCAATGGAAGGAACCATCGCCCCGACTCACACTTCAGCCTTATTGGCGGTCATGTGTGCGGCAATCTTAATACTGGGCTAGAGAAGTTTCGCATTGGTCCGGACAAGAAAAAACATGCTCACAATCGTAAGGGGTACAATACTCATGCGCTTGATACAAATAAGAACGAGCACAGAAACGAAACTAGAAGCTCTAACGAAAACAACACTGAGACCTGCCAGGATTCATCAGGACACAAAGCATCAAACGATCAGAAAAACAACAAAAAAAATCCTCAAGGTAAGAAGGACAGAATACCACAGCTGAGAGGTACTGGTGAAGGATACTATACAGGCACATCCGACGTCCAAATACAAAGTGTTCACCCCGCTGCTGAGCTCAGACCACTTTCAGGATCACATGTATCTCAGAGTTATGGCGGCGAAGAGAGCATTCACCCAGCTGCTGAGCTTAAGCCTTATCCTGAATCAGGCGTCTCGGATGCGCCTCCAACAGCCGGCACTTCACATGGTTATGGTGCTCAGGGATACGCCTCTCAACAATACGGATCAGCCCAAGGTTATCCGCCTCAAGGATATCCACATCAAGGATATCCACCTCAGGGCTACCCTCCTCAAGGATATCCACATCAAGGATATCCACCTCAGGGCTACCCTCCTCAAGGATATCCACATCAAGGATATCCACCTCAGGGCTACCCTCCTCAAGGATATCCACTTCAGAGCTATCCACCTCAAAGTTATCCGCCGCAGGGCTACCCTCCTCAAGGCTATCCACCTCAAGGTTATCCACTGCAAGTATATCCCCTTCAAGCATATCCACCTCAAGCATATCCACCTCAAGCATATCCACCTCAAGCATATCCACCTCAAGCATATCCACCTCAAGCATATCCACCTCAGGGCTATCCATCACAAGGAAACGACTCATCGAACGGGTACCCGCCACCGGGATACGGCGGACAGCGCTATTGATCCCCGATAACGAAGTCTATACACCTGGCAAAGTCACTGTTACGTTATCATCCGATCATCGAAGGCTGGAATAACATAGTACTACAGATAAGCCCCCTACATTGATTTATGTTGCAATGAATGTGCGGAGCATCTCACTGAATGACTCCTAGAACATGAACTTTATTCTTAAAGTTTTGATGAGCTAGCCGAAACTGAGGAAGTGCGAATGATTTAGTGGCAAATTTCCATGAAACAGGTATGATTTACTCTTGCAGAAGTCAATTTAACCGAGGAGGAAATGTCTTAGCAATGATTTACTGGCCAGATATGCTACTAATGTGCTATTAAGAAGCTGCTGCTCTGATGTTGTGGCTGTGATCTGCGCGGCTAAATGGAGCGATCGTAACTCTAAATGGTTACCTCCACTAGACGCAGCCGAGGAGTAAAAGAGCGGCACTAATTTAATTCAGAAGATCCGCGGCGGTGACATTAGATTGGTTTCAGATCGCCGGGTCGAAGTCGCCGGGCTGATCCATATAGCTGTTACTAAGATCATAGGCCCGGCATAACACACAGCAAGAGCGATATATCTGAGCGAACAGGGATGAAATACAGTCCCCCACCGGGCTCGCAGCGTTTATAATATCGCGTGCTATCAGGTTAGATATAGAAGTCCCTTTACTCGTTCCTTCGAACCGCCGGCTTATTTCGATAGCCTTTTCGGATTTTGGATATGTATTAGGGTAACTACCCAATGAAATAAACTTTTTTGCAATCTTCATGGCCCACCATCCAAGCGTAATGTAGTGTCGAACTCTGCCACCACTTCTTACAGAACATATCGCTCAAGCGTTCAAATCTTACACTCGTAAGGCATATACTTCGCTTTTGTAGACATATTCTAGTGCTATTATATTTCAGATCAAACGCTAGGGCTGCAGCCGTGGCCGTAAGGTCGATTTAGTGACTCCGGTATCGTTAGTCAAATATATGAGTCTCCGAAGACTCGTAAAACCTTATTGAAGAATCGTATATTCCAATAATCGAATCATACCGAAAAAGAACAATTTCAGCCTTTACGCCTCTCGTATAGCTCTAGAACTTAGTCTTAAAGAGTACGCATTTAAGCTCTTTTGATTTTCCTCCGATTTTACTTATTTTCGCCTTTTTTTTCTTGGTAGTGTTCCTTATCTGTAACGCAAACTTCAATAGCACTCCGAGCATATATCTGATAATAAGATTAGGACATCACCAATAGCAGACTTTCAAATACGTTATCTAAGAAAATAAAGTGTTACAAACTCTACCCAAACTAGCACAGAAATTCCAATTAAAGTTCCATTTGCCTGAACAGCAGAATATCGGTCGATATAGTGCAGGCAACTGTGGTGGAGTTACGAACACATATCGATCATCAGACAACGGCGTTTTGCCACATAACCGACAAAATGATGTTCAAGTAACAGATTGCTGGCGTATTGCGGAATTTGCCACCGCAAAAAGTGCGATGCAGGAACCGAGAAGACATTCAACCGTAATCCTAGCAGGAGATTTACGGAGAGAGCTTACCGTATATTTGAGATAAGGTTTGCACTTTAGCTATTATGAGAAAACAACTCGTCGGGCAGAATACATCAGCAGCGCCCCACGTACTTTGCAGCAAATTTACAAGCACCAACTTATTTATTTTTGTTATTGTAAGCCCGCACTTCTTTAGCAGATTTACCACGTAAACTGGTCTATCTATTGCGCGCAAAAGCTGCTCTCAAAGGAACGAGGAACACTTGCAGCAAATACGGTTAAACTCAAAACCAAAGCGTAATCTTATCCCGTCGGTAATATCAGACTTTAAGGGTTTAGGGCAAAAGCCAATTTCGCCCAATTCGGGGCCTGTCATATATAAAGCGAACGACTCATCCCTACTATCTTTTGTAGTTTACCACTCCTCTCTGTAACTATAGGTAAGTTACTATGTCATACGAGCGTTTCGTTACTTCGAATTTCCCGTTAGATTTAGCATTTGCACTGTTCTGTTGATACTGTTCACAGTATTACAGATTCGGTCGCATCTATGTGCCCGTTCCCCCGGGTCGTACATTCACTTCTCCGAGATTCGTTGATAAGCCTTTCGAGGCTCGCATTGCCTTCGGGCGGGTTATTTCCTCTGGCGATTTGCTCTGCATAGCCTAAATATCTGTCGTGTTCGGCTTTTTTAGCCCGTATTTGCCCCATATGCTGCTGTTGCCACCCTCTCACTGTTGTCTCCGATGCGGTCGCACTACTGGGGGCACAGACTTCGCCGCGAACGAGATGCCCACAGGGCCCTTGTTTGGAGTCTTGTACAGCGCCAGTGCAGCTTGTATATGACTAATCTGCTATCATGACTCAGCTGCAGGTGACAAATAGCTCTACTATCTTCCGTGTGAATACTGCGCTTATTGGTTTTTTTTGGTCTCTAGCCCTCAATTTCTACCCAATCGCTTAGCGGGTAATTGATTAAGGTTCTCAGAACACCGGTCTTTTGGGGGGTGGCTTCTTACAGGGTCTAGGGTTTTATCTGTCTGGTATCGATCTGTACTCCTCGGCGTGCGGTATTTATCACTGATATGAAAGAAATTTTGTATGCTACTGTTTGCAGTGAATGCTTATCTTGTCGATCAGAGCTAATCATGATGCCATTTGATGCGCTGTAACGGAAATCGCCGAAACGCTTACGGTGTATTGAACTCTCTCATACTAACTGCCACCTAGTTTACACACACACTCTTAACAAAGAATTAAAAATCCTGTCAAAAACAATGGCTGACTCTAAATCCGCTTCTAATGGAGGAAACCTCGAAAAATATATGAAATTGGACCAGAATGGTGCCATCATGGCCGAGTACGTCTGGATCGACGGCTCTAACGGTGTCCGCAGCAAATGCAAGACTCTTTTCAAGAAGCCCACTTCCGTCGATGACCTTCCCGAATGGAATTTCGATGGTTCTAGTACCGGACAAGCTCCTGGTGACAACTCCGATATCTATCTCCGACCCGCTGCTATCTTCAGAGACCCCTTCCGTGGCGGCGACAACATCATCGTGTTAGCTGATTGCTATAACTCTGATGGTACTCCTAACAAATTCAACCATCGTTACCAATGTGCCAAATTGATGGAGACCTATAAGGATGCTGATATTTGGTTCGGAATTGAACAAGAATATACAATGTTTGATAGTCTTGGAAAAGTCTACGGCTGGCCTGTTGGTGGTTTCCCAGGACCCCAAGGGCCTTACTACTGCGGTGTTGGTAACGGCAAGGTTTACGGACGTGATGTTGTTGAAGCTCACTACCGTGCTTGCTTATACGCTGGAGTTAATGTTTCTGGAATTAACGCTGAAGTCATGCCTTCGCAATGGGAGTTCCAAGTTGGGCCTTGCCCCGGTATTGAGATGGGTGACCACTTGTGGATCGCTCGCTACCTCCTTGAGCGTGTTGCTGAGGAGTTCGGTATTACTATTTCTTTCCACCCCAAGCCTCTTGAAGGAGACTGGAACGGTGCTGGATGCCATACCAATGTTTCCACTAAGGAGATGCGTGCTGAGGGTGGTATCAAAGCCATTGAGGCTGCTATCGAAAAACTGTCTAAGCGCCACAAAGAGCACATTGCTGTTTACGGTACTGACAACGAGAAGCGTCTTACTGGACGACATGAGACTGCTAGCATTGCTAGCTTTAGTTCCGGTGTTGCTAACCGTGGTGCTTCAGTCCGTATTCCCCGATCTGTTGCCAAAGAAGGTCGCGGATACTTCGAGGACCGTCGCCCTGCCTCTAACATTGATCCTTACCTTGTTACTGGTATCATTGCCGAGACTCTATTTACCACTTAAATGTATATGGGTCCACAGCGCTCGATATAGAAAGCGAAGTACCCAGCAGCATTGCGCGATCGGTTATCGTTATTCTAATTTCTAATCTTGAAGGCTACAGCTTTTTATTAATTATGTTATTTTAAACTGTTTGTGCTCTTAGAATTCGTATTATCTTGTAGAACTAAGTAGAACTGTTTTTTCTAGCACATACATTATCGTGATTGCGATATAAGATCGGGGCCTGTGATTGGTCGAGCTGTGCAATTTAAGTTAAGCGCTAGCGAAAAAAGTTGTCATTATAAGAACGAGGGAAAACCGAGCCTGACATTAAACTCTTCCAACTTTTTTACTATTCTGCATTTTTCTGTTTTTTTAAGGAGACAAGGATATCGCCTTGTTGAGATTAAAATAGCTAATTGCTGATTTTTTGAAGGTCATTCTAATAGAAAAAGATTACGACTGTACAAAACCGGGTCGATTGATCGTTAGTGAAGTCACGGATACATAGACTCACACACCCTTTGTTTTTTCCAGATTCTGATAAGACCACAGAAAGGCCAAAAGTGGTGCAATTTTTATGCGATTTGCAAGCACAACAACTAGTCAAGACTATTTATCTGATCACCTTTGGAGATGCTCAGGTTCACATTGAAAACACCGTTAAAAACTTGTAAACGAACTCTTGCTACTGCCGCTTCCGGCACTTATAACTCGTTAGATCGAGCCACATTTACCATTCGTGACGGACCTGTTCTATCTGGACGATCATTTGGCGCCAATGTTAATGTTAGCGGCGAAGCTGTATTTTCCACTGCGCTGGTTGGCTATCCCGAAAGCATGACGGACCCGAGTTACCGCGGTCAAATTCTTGTTTTCACACAGCCACTTATTGGCAACTACGGAGTTCCGTCTGGCTCTTCCCGCGACGAGTTTGGGCTCCTAAAATACTTTGAAAGTCCTCGAATTCAGTGCTCAGGAATTGTCGTTTCTGATGTCGCTCTCAAATTCTCGCACTGGACTGCTGTCGAGTCGCTCTCTTCGTGGTGCGAGAGAGAAGGCTGTGCTGCGATCACTGATGTCGATACCCGTGAGATCGTGACCTACCTTCGAGAGCAAGGCTCTTCGCTCGGCCGTATCACTGTTGGCGAAGAGTATGATGCAGACCAGGACGAGGCCTTTTTTGATCCTGGTGCGGTCAATTTGGTTCAGCGCGTGTCCACTACGCAGCCGTTCCATGTTCCGAGCCCAGGCGGTGGGTTCCACGTTGCGGTTCTTGACTGCGGTGTCAAGGAGAATATTTTGCGATCGCTTGTTTCTCGCGGTGCAGCTGTGACTGTTTTCCCGTACGATTACCCGATTCAAAAGGTCGCGCACCATTTTGACGGCATTTTCATCTCGAACGGACCCGGTGACCCCACCCACTGTCTCTCTACCGTGCACAACCTGCGAGACACCTTAAAGACATTCGACAAGCCGGTATTTGGTATCTGTCTTGGCCATCAATTGCTTGGACTTGCTGCTGGCGCAAAGACCGTGAAATTGAAATACGGTAACCGTGCGCATAACATCCCGGCGCTAGACCTTACTACGAGCAAATGCCACATCACGAGCCAGAACCACGGGTACGCTATTGATACCACTACACTGCCAGAGAACGAATACGCCGAATATTTTGTGAATTTGAATGATGGCAGTAACGAGGGAATTATCCATAAGAGTCGACCGATTTTCTCTACTCAATTCCACCCTGAAGCCAAGGGCGGCCCCCAGGACTCGTCGTTCCTGTTCGACAGGTACATTGAACTGCTTAAGGAGTACAAGCCGTCCGGCTCAGTCACTGCACCCAGTCCCCTACTGATTGATCTGCTTGCGAAAGAACGTGTCGTTGCAGTTTAAAAATATAGAGGAATTAATTTAGTTATTTATTTATTACTGGCCTGTAATGTCCGGCCCGAATTAGTACTAACACCTTAGCCGGCCGGGAAAAAATCTGCAACCTTAACAAACGAAACCACCCTACGGTATCTATAATAGGGGGTCGCGATGAGCGACGTAGACCGTGCAATAGAACAATTACGGGATTGTAAATTATTACCTGAAGAAGATGTACAAGAACTATGTTTCAAGGTTCAAGAAATTCTCATAAATGAAAGTAATTTGCAGCTAGTAGAACCCCCCGTGACTATATGTGGGGATATACACGGTCAGTTCCACGACCTACTGCAGCTCTTTGAAGTCGGTGGTCAGCCTCCAGACACGAACTATTTATTTTTAGGTGATTTCGTCGATAGAGGCTTTTACTCGCTTGAGACATTCCTGCTACTTATGTGCCTCAAAATACGCTGGCCCGACAGAATGACACTTATACGCGGCAATCACGAGTCGCGCCAGATTACGACTGTTTACGGGTTTTACGAAGAGTGCGTGCGCAAGTACGGCTCACCAACAGTGTGGCGATGGTGCTGCAATGTTTTTGACTGTCTATCACTTGGCGCGCTTGTCGGCGGCGAAGACGGCGTGTTCTGCATTCATGGTGGACTCTCGCCTGCCGTGCACACTATTGACCAGATTCGCTTGCTCGACAGGAAACAAGAAGTACCTCACGAAGGAGCCATGTGCGATCTTTTATGGTCAGACCCTGACGATATATCTGGCTGGTCGAAATCTCCTAGAGGTGCCGGCTACCTCTTTGGCGGAGACAAAGTCTCAGAATTTAACCACAGAAATTCGGTCTCCCTCATAGCCCGAGCGCACCAGCTCGTCATGGAAGGCTACAAGGAAATGTTCGATGAACAGATAGTTACCGTCTGGAGCGCACCGAACTACTGTTACCGCTGCGGTAACGTTGCATCCATTCTCAATATCGGCGAAGACCTGTCTCGAAGCTATGACATTTTTGAGGCCGTTCTTCGCGAGGGAATGGAGCTCCCTGCAAAGAAACCAATTGCGGAGTACTTCCTATAGGCTGTTATAGTCTAGCAAACACATTGTATACTAACAGGACCGGGGTTATTTACACACTAATGATCGCTTTCACTCTCATGCACGCATACACTCTTTCGTTCATAACATACACATACTCTCTGACTCTCATACTCTCTGACTCTCATACTCTCTGACTCTCATACTCTCTGACTCTCATACACTTTAACTCTCATACACTCCTTTTACACTTCTTATGCATATTCATTCATTCGTTTTATCATAATCATTAGTCTACACTCATGCGTAGAGACCGTACTCGTCTGCGTTTTCGAACCTCCATAATCCAACACGCTTTGCCTCTGCAACAACTTCCTCATATTCCGACGACCGTATAGGTCTATTGATCTCTGCGTACCGCACATCTTCTGGGTCTTTATTTTTACCGCGTTTGGGTTTGCCGACGTGTGCGTGCGGGAAGTACTGTTCCATAATATGAACGAACGTGTCCTTGCCGAGGTTTTCAGCTATCCAGCGCATGATTTGCTTTGATTCTTCGATATAGTGCGGCATGACGAGGTGTCTCACAAGGACGCCAGTGAGTGCTAGACCGTCAAAGGTAAATTTCAAGTTACCGACCTGTTCGTGCATCTTTTTTATACTCTGTTTTGCGTGTTCAGGGTATGCTGACGATTTGAGAAGTCTAGCGGCGGTTTTCGGTTCCCATACTTTGAAATCTGGCATGTATATGTCGACCAGATTGTGGAGCAGGTCAAGACTCTCTAGAGCATCAAATGCAGATGTGTTGTACACAATTGGAACTTTAAGGCCCTTATCGCGCGCGCATAGTATTGCTTGTGCGACTATGGGTACCACATGTTCTGGTGTGACGAGGTTGATGTTCGGACACCTGCCGACATCCTGCAGCTTGATCATCCAGTCGGCGAGCTCTTCGGGCCCAAGTTTTTCGCCTTGTGCGACATGCGAAATGTCGTAGTTCTGGCAGAACACGCACCGCAGGTTGCAGCCAGAAAAGAATATAGTTCCTGATCCACCGGTTCCGATCAGGCATGACTCTTCGCCAAGATGTGGGCCTATATTCGACACCAATGCTTTCGCGCCGATCATACAGTATCCGGTCTCCTTGTACCGATCGACATTGCACTTGTGCGGACAGAGGTTGCAGTGGTGCAGGTGGTCTTCAGCTTGGTGGTAACGCTGTTTTGCCTCCTCATCCGTCAGCCATGTGTACCGCGGATGGTACATATCGACGAGGAATTGCGGTTGTATGCGGATGTGCCGTCTATTCTGCGCCAGCACGCATCTCGTGGCAGATCGCAGGCGGCGCATGTAACAGGGTTAGCTCGTGATCAAGTCTAAGCACAGACGTCGCTTTAATGAAGGCGGTTGCACAGTTTGCTGAGCCAATGAGAGGTATTGTTTTAAAGGAAGCCCTCAAGTCTTGGGAGTGTGCGGGGGAGAAGATCTGTGGAAAAGGTCCACAAAGGAATGTCTAAAAAGCGTCAAATTCGCCGGAGAACAACGATAACGAAAAACCAAAACAGATTAGAACCAAAGTATTTTGGCGAAATGTATTGTAGTATTGAAACTAAACGCTCAATACTAACAGCAAAACCAATATTGGCGGCAACATAACTGGGAATAGAGTTAAGGTTTGTTTTCCAGCCTCAGTGCAGAACGCAACTGGAGACCGAGAGAAATTAAGCTAAAAGTGAAAGGTTTGTCAGAACTTGTCTCTTCTTTTCTTTTCTATTGTTCTTTGTGGAACTTTTAAAAAACCAGAAAGGTACATTACTTGCGTCTGAAAAGCCATGACTATTAAACTTGAAGAAAACAGTGTGGAAAAGCCCGCTAAACGGGTGATTAAAGCGGCAAAGTACTATGGTGCTGATCTAGCGCTTGAGGCCAGCATCATGCCGGAACCAGGTGAGTATGAGATCAGAGTTAAAGTAGTGGCCTCAGGTATAAATTTAACTGACTGGAGCTGGGCTACGGAGTATCAGCAACATATTCAGGGATGTGTTGGCGGATTTGAGGCATCAGGTGTTGTCGACAAGGTCGGATCTAAAGTGACAAGTGTTCAGCCAGGCGACCGCGTTGCCGGTTTCGTCGACGGAAGCAATCCGCAATTCCCGCAGCTTGGCGCCTTCTCTGAATACACAATAATGCTCGATCATCTATTTGCTAAAATTCCCGACTTTATTTCCTTTGAATCCGCCGCCACCTGGGGGTTGTCGTTGCAACTCGTGTTCCAGGGGCTCCATGTCCGCATGGGATTCCCGGTACCTGGTGTCTTGGCCCCCAAACCCCGAACAATTCTCATATGGAACGCTGCCACGTCTGTTGGACAGACTGCGATCAAAATTGCTAAGTCCAATGGCCTAAAAGTGCTCGCAACTGGCCCGCAACAGCATCTCGACAAGATTAAAGCCCTTGGCCCGCTACACGTCTTTGACATGTACTCAGAGACCGTCGTCGCCGATATAAAAGCGCTCACTGTCAAGTTGGCTTTTGCTTTTGATTGTGAATCGACAGAGGATTCCGTCCATGTGTGTCAAGAGGCATTGGGCTCGTCGAAACTTATTGGCCACAAGCCTAAACTCGCCCTAGTCCACACAATCGACCCGGCAATCCTAAAAGGCGACGTTGACGCGTTCTTTGTCAATCCATTCAGCTGCGTGAGGAATCACCACTCCCCTCATTTCCCCGATCTTTGGGTCAACCCAGATGACTACAAACCTGTTAACGAATGCTGGAAGGCCTTTGAGAAGCTCGTCGCTGCCAAGAAGTTCGAACCAGAACCCGTTGAGATTCAGCCCCTCGGACTGGCAAACCTATGTCCGATCCTGAACAACCTCAGAAGCCTTCCAGAACCAATGTGGGAGAAACCCGTCATAAGAATACTCGACACTGATGACGCCGACTACTGCACACATGCTGTTTAAAACAACGGCTAAGCAGAGTTAAATCAACTGCTCCAATACCGAACCGCTCTCCACCCCCCTTTTCGCACGTTCACCCCGCGCAGCCTTTGCTGCACTATCACATCGATATCATTGCATGTATCCCGCTAATTTAAGGGTTAATGTAAGTTGCTAATAAAACAAATATGTTGGTTTTCAAGTATTCTAGTACATTTTTCTTTCTTCACATCAGGCACTAAATTTCAAGCCAACCAGAGCGTCTCGTTCTCTTTAGTGTTTCTAACAAACCTTATTGTGATTAAGGTTCATAGTTTAGCCTCCCCTGTTTCTCACTAAAACAAACACCCTTGACTAACAAGTGTCACCACCTGCTAACGAGGCTTTTAATTCTCTAGTAACTTGAGAAACAGGGTCCTTCTCTTGTAAATTGTTACTACTTTTGGATCTTGGGGGTATCCTCTCTTGTTGCTGCTTGTTTTCTTCTGATCAGCCCTCTTTTTTTTTTCGACTAAAGATAACATCCCCTTGCCCGTTATCGATCACATAACACGCGCTCTCTATAATTTTTTTTCTCTCATAGCGACAGCTTCTTTACATGATGCTTCCCGCCTACAACAGCCATAAGAATGGCGAAAAGTATGGCAAACCTACTAGTCCGTTTACAGAACTGTCAAAACGCACCTCTTTCCGCGGCAGGCTCGTGGTCATGACACTATGTCTAGTACTGTTTTTCGTATACGTCTTCCCCTCGACGTTACCGACTGGTCTGCTGAGACTCATCTCTGGTCCTGCTCTCCCCGAATCCGTACGGTTCTTTGATCTGTCAAGGAATGTTGGGTCCGCTGAAGGATGGAAACGAAATGAACGAATATTAATGTGTGTGCCTCTACGTGATGCCGCTCCAGTCATTCCCCTATTCTTTTCACATCTCAGAAATCTTACCTACCCTCACCACCTAATAGACCTTGCATTCCTGGTGTCTGACTCAAAGGATAACACTATGAACCTCCTGCTTAGCCATCTGGAGGAAATCCAGGCTGACAAAAATGAAGCAATGCATTATGGGACTATTGACGTCTACGAAAAAGATTTTGGTCAGGCAATCGGACAGGGCTTCTCTGATCGACACGGGTTTGCAGCTCAAGGACCGCGAAGAAAATTAATGGCTCGAGCGCGTAACTGGCTTCTATCCGCAGCCTTGGAACCTGACCACTCATGGGTCTACTGGCGTGACGCCGATGTCGATACCTGCCCTCCCACAATCCTCGAAGACCTGATGCGCCACAATAAAGACGTAATCGTGCCAAATATTTGGCGTCCTCTGCCTGACTGGTTAGGAGGCATGCAACCCTACGATCTGAACTCGTGGCAGGAATCTGAAGCTGCTCTACAACTCGCTGATTCACTTGACGAAGACGCGGTCATTGTCGAAGGTTACGCCGAATATGCCACATGGCGACCCCATTTGGCCTACTTACGTGATGTCAACGGCGATCCGAACGTCGAAATGGATCTCGATGGTATCGGTGGTGTATCAATTCTCGCTAAGGCGCGGGTGTTCAGAGCTGGTGCTCATTTCCCTGCTTTCTCATTCTTAAAACACGCCGAGACTGAAGGTTTTGGAAAGATGTGTCGTAGAATGCATTTCTCCGTTGTTGGTTTACCTCATTATGTCGTTTGGCACATGTACGAACCCAGTACGGATGATTTAGAAAGAATGAAAGAAATGGAAAAGGAGCGCATTGAACGTGAGAAAGAAGCGCAAATGAAAAAATTGCGCGCGCAACGCTACAAAAACTCTTTCCATGACTTGAAAGATGATTGGCAGGTCGAAAAGGAGATGATATTCAAAAACACAGAAATAGATTACGACAAAGCGGACGTTATGAAAGACCTGGATGCTTCTTCGAAAGCAGAAACTCTCGCTCAACAGGCCGCAAAAAAGCCCGCTATTGGTAAGATTATCACTGATTCGGAGGTTGCGGATGCTGGAGATGATGATGAGGTAGAGGACGAATGGGTTAGCTTTGATGCCGACCCTCGAAAGAAAGCTGCACAGGAAGCCACATTGAAAAGAAGTAAATTGAACATTGTTCCTGTTGACAGTGTTGCTGAAGACGATACGATGAACGACAAAAAGGCTGGCAATGAAGGAGTTCTATGAGTAATTAGCAGTTGGTTTTGTTTGTTGCTGTTCATAATTGTTTTGGTTCCCTTTTGTTGTGTTCAATCGCTTGGTCATACAAGTTTTGCCAGCACGTTGTTGTGTACGTTTATTTCCAAAGACATCACCTACGCCTTCATGCTCTACACTTCTGGCCACTTGCAAATTACCAGTTGTTTTAATATCACCATACTATTCAATATGCAGCGATTACTAGCTGCATTGGCTTGCATTCTCTCACATACCTCTTTGCCCTGTCTACAGCTTTCAACCTCCCAGCCACACCTTTAACTCTCTGACTTTCGCTTGTACCATTCTCCGCACCGGAATCTCAAGGTGTATTAGTATTCTAATTTAGATAAATGATTTATAATGTCTTCATACAAATCCTCATTTAGTCGTTCAAATAAACGGCCTATTACTAGTAATCTGAATGCTTCTATTATTGAAGAAGAGGCCATTGAATCCGGAGAAGAAAGTGTCCAACCGACTGTTTCTGTGCCTATATGGTTTCACGAATCACATGTATGCCAATACCCTGCTGTAATTGATTTATCGTTATTTCCAAATATTAAAGTGGACTACGACATTATTGAATTAGTTCCTGGATCAGAGCGACAACGGCGGCTGACAAGATCTTCGCGTGAATGTTCTGCAACGAGATCTTCACATGCCTCTAGCGAGCGGGACGGGTTCCTTAAATCCGCCAATAACAATTCTCACACTATGAATCATGCATCTTCAGGTTCTGGTAGTTTTTATTTTGTCGCAAGAGCATTGCCACCCGAGGTCGGCAAAGGTCAGAACCTCAAACTGTCTGTTCTTCGCGAGGGCCTGCAACACTCACTTTCACTGTTCCCGCGCGCAATGGTCAATTTGCGCCCTGTTGAACACCGCGAAAATATTACTGCTGATCTTATAGAAATTGGAATTAAAGATATTAACCTGTCTAGAGCTGACCAATGGCATATCTCCGCCAGTCTTAGAAACCAATGTGTTTACTCGTCAGAAAGGATCACATTCTTAAAGACTATACGTGTTTCTGTCAATTCTATATTCAAACGAGGTCGCAAACAATTCTCGGCACTCATCGGACCAAACACCAAAATTGTATATCGCACAGAAGCCGCTAAATACACAATACTTCTACAGATGTCCTGCGAAATGTGGTACTTTGACGAACATGGCGAGATCCTGTTCCATAAAGTCATCAACTCGCTTCTCCCTGAACTGATATCAAGATGGAATACGGCCGGTGTATCGCATTTTGTTTCAATTATTCTATTCACTTCTGTCGACTTATCAAACGGAAGAACTCCTTATCGCCCAGGAAAACGACCAAAGAACACACTCGATTACTACAAGGTTGTTGTAAATAATGTTGCCTTAACTCGATGGAGCGATATCATGCAAACATTGCGAAAGGAGTTTTTCGCCTTCTTGGAAAATGTACTGCAGCAGCCAGATGTCTCCAAGTCAAACATTACTTCTTCAGAACCACCAGAACGCATAATTGGCTCTTTATTACCCGCTATTCAAGGCAATATACTGGAAGCTATTAACATGTCTTTGACCCAAGCTGACAGAGACACTACAGACACTACTTTTAAACACACAGGTATACAAACAGTGATTGTCACTCCAAGCGCTGGTCTCTTTGACGTTGACTATGATCTACTCTACCGCACAGGCGAAATCTTACTAGAAGAAGGAACTGGTATCGACTTTGTTTCACTGCAGAATATGCCCCTGTATGTTTCACCTGCACTGAGATTTCTGGAAGCAGAATCTAATGACCTCATATACTGTCTCCCTCACTGGGCGCAAATATCATTTTGGCCAAATTTCGAAAGGGCGTATACAATCGGATCATGGAAACCTAGCTGTCAAATGTACGAAATTCAAATGACTGGAGTTATGGAAGACGAACTTAGTTCTATAAGTATAGAACCTTTATTGCCTCCGCCGGCAGAAAAATCTGAAGATCAGTGGATGATTGAATACGACGAATCCATATTTCGTCCTGTTCATCCAGATTCCGATTTTCCTGATTTAATGAAACAGTTCGGATTTGGAAAGGAATCAGTAAGCCCTGATGATTCAAGGTTCGGTCACACAAGCAGTGACCAATCCGGTTCAGTAAAGACTTCTCTTGACAGGGGTTTTGAGAATAGCTTCCCAGATAAAATGACCCCGACAACTGACACTGGATCTTCTGATAGAGATTCAAAAGCTCCAAAACACACGGTAGTGGGCTTTAAGATTTCCTCAACGTCTTCCGACAAGAGCTCGAACAGCGACTCGACATCTCGTGTACCATCTTACGCGATGCCAAAATTAATGTCTGTGGCTTCTACAAAGCGCGGTCCTCTCTCTGCTGTGGTTGTGGACCCGCGGACAGTAGTCAATGATACAACTGGTCTACATGTACTGGACGATTCTCGCTCGTTATTGTCCAAACCATCCGTTAGCACGCTCAAAAGCATTGGGTCTACAAGGCCCATAAAGACATTGCCAGATACAGACTCAGATATATCAAGTACTATGGCCGCGCACAATGAGAATCTAGATGAGCATGTCTCGCCTGAGCGCCCTATTCCTATAAAAACATATACTCCAAGTTCTCAAGGGCAAGATTTACAGACCACCGTGGACCTTAGCAGAAGTCCTAACTCCAGGAAATCGAAGAGTTTTAAATCGGAAAGTTCCGTGAGGGCTCCTGTATCTGTTCCTTCAGTTAATCATAGAAAAATTCGTGGAGGTATGAGTCGTGTTCAATCTTCTACGAATTTACTGTCAAGATCACTCGAGTTGAGAAATGAAAAGCTAAAATCTGTCATGGATAACCCTCTTTGGACTGTCATTCCTAATATTTCTCGTGCAAGCAAACAGATATATAGACGCTCTCAACAAGGACGCTGGGAACACATATATGCAGAAGGCCGAACTAGAGGAAAGCGTGCAATTAAATGGACTTCATTGCTTCACCCTGCCTTGCTTCCACTAAACGTCAATATGTTCCCCACAGAGCCCCAACTGAATTACAATTTTACCGTCCAGGTATACGATTTGTCTATTGAACCAGATCTTGCTGAAGAAATGACCACTACTATGCTTATTCGTGAAATGGTTGGCATGCGTTTGAGATATGGGTTCCAGATATCTACCGGATCTACAGTGCGTCAAATTGAATCTAGCCGGAAGATGGACGGTGACCCTAGCTCAATCACTTCATATGTGTCTAAAGATAGCACCAACGTGCGCGTATATCTTTTTGCAGGGAGCCAAGTTCACCGAATATCTTATGATCAAGGGAATAATGTTTCTGTACAGGTTTACAGAAAACGTAACATGGATGAATTACTTAACCATCCAATGCGATATTCTTTCTCGATGCAGTCTGATATTGGACAGCGAATGGAGGAGAAAGTTACTGAATTTCAAGGTCTACTGTGCTCGAGTCTTAATTGGAATCGAATGGATCAACAACTTGCCGGATACTCTAATGGGCTCGATAAGTACCGATATTGGACTGCAAGGTTTGTATTATATGGAACTCCAGAGACTGAAGCGCCACATCTTTCATACAATGAAGGTTGGGATAAGATGAGCACGGAAGAAATTCAACTTGAAGGCGTTCGGAAACTCATTAGCATACTTTTAAGAGCGAAGTTTATGAAGCCTGAAGAGAAAAAGAAACAGAAAGAGACTAAGACATTAATCAATCCTGAAAATGAAGTGAGATTTTACACAGGCGACCGAAGAGCTATGATTCGCCAAATTTTAGATATGGATAACATTGAGGCGCAAAGAAGCAGCGATACTAAAACGAAGAGAAAGATTTCTATATTTAGCGCTGACTCTTTGAAACTCAATAAAAATATCAAGCTAGAGGCATTAGCTAAAGAGCTGCAAGGAGAAAAGGGTCTTCGTTTCATTGACCGGCGATGGCACTTGAAGCTCCACAGATCATGCTTTACTGGAACGGAACTTACAGTATGGTTAATCAAGAACTTTTCCGATATTGAAAACTCAGACGAGGCTGTTGAATATGGAAACCAATTGATGTCTGATGGTCTTTTTGTACATGTTGACAAGCGCCACCCGTTTTTAGACGGACATTACTTTTATCAATTGAATCCAGAGCATATATCCATGAATCAACTTAGCACAGGAAGCCGCATAATTGGCCAATGGTTCAAGAAGAATCAACCGTCAATAACAAACACGGGGTCTGCAACTACTTCGCCGCTCTTAACTGCATCTCCAAGTCGTCCTGACAATGCTAGTGTCAATAGTACTGTCAGTGACAGCGGAAGCCCTAGACTGGTTGCTGAGAATGAAGCTAAAACTCCTGCGAACACATTTGGGACGGGCCCAGAACCTGGATACTTGTCATTGGATGCTAGTGTGCAACAAGTTGAACAAACACCTCATGCCCACGCTTCGGTAAGCTCCTTAGGAGACTCGGATTCAAGGAGCTTGCGTCCTCTAAACTCCAACACTGGTGAACCACTAGACGTTGTGTTAAGCAAAAGCATGGAGATTGACGTTGATCCTGGCCGAGCTTCGTACCGAACAGAAAAGGTCACTATACATTATGACAGAGTGCACAATCCCGAGAACTGTTTTGGCATTAGACTTGAATGGCTGAATACTACAATGAAGCTCATTGATGACGCCAGAAGCGGCTGGTTAAGGACGGCTGAGAGATATGGGCTAAAACTAGTGGAAGTACCGATGCATGAAGCTGTTGTTCAAGCTGAGCAGAACCCGTTACGCACGCTATTGAGGTTACCCAGACAAAGAGAGTTCCCCGGACTGGAAGCTATTAATGGTGTTGCGCCCGATCCTATCTTCTATGAAAGGTATGTCTTGCGCAAATTTAGGTTTATCCTTGACATGGATGCCGCCTCCGCATACACCAATGGTGACTACAATATTCAGTATTCTTGGGGCAATGTTACATTTAGGTACCCGCAATACATTCACTCCAGTGGCAAGTGCATTGCTCAAATATTGGACGACGGAGAGATCGTTCTACTGGCCAATGAACTCTACCAATCTACTCGATCTCTGTCCCACATAGATGAATACTCCTTTGGCGGTGAACTTAACGCTGCGAAGGCGTTACGAGATGCAATTGAATCATTTTTGCGTAACGAGTCTACATATGAACCGTTTGTCGAAGAAGCAAAAAATGAATGGATCCAACGATCCACAATATAATATCGAAATCGATGCGTGCGGCTCAACCCTAACCCTTAACGGTTAGGTCTAAAGTTTGATGTATTCCAAAACACCAGCACCGCACACATACACTCACAAAGGTATACAAACTGGTCAATTTTCCGCATTTATATTCCTTGAAACCGCGTAAAAATGGTCAATGGACGTGTGTCTTCGGGTATCATTGATCCTTCAAACTATATTCTTCAAGAAATTACCGCGGTAACTTCTTTAATGCGTAAGAATGCTAGATGGGCTCAATGTGGTGCAGGCGCCGTTCTTTCGTTTAACGTTGACGAGAGCGATCGTGCTGTGCTTCCTAGGAAATCAGGAATACGTGACCAGGCCTCTACACCTACCACGGCGCTAATGACAAATTTTGCCGTACTGAAAAATAAGATAATCCAAACTCAGGATCTGTCTGCGATCGGCAGCTTAGATATCCTCTTCCCATTTCTCTGCATTATTATCTCACCCGCCGCGTCTGGCCCCATAACTGCTCTCGCTTTGAGGTCTGTCACGGACTTTCTTTTGTACGATATCATTCCTAAAGACTATCCTAATTATGCCATTGCCCTACAGGAAATATCGTCCACTGCAACTCAATGCCGCTTTGAAGCCTCAGACGTGGCCCAAGATGAAGTCGTACTACTGAAAGTCCTCAATTTGATCGACGCGCTTGTCAATTCTTCTGCTTGCCAGTATCTCTCTGATAAAAATATCTTAGACTTATTAGACACAGCTATAAGCTTGTCATACCAAGCGCGCCTCAGCGAAGTCTTACGCAGGAGCGCTGAGCAAGTAATCGCGCTAATCGGCCGCTACCTGTTCACACTTCTTCAGGATATCGATCCAGCTGATAACAAAAAGGATAACATTATGCTGCATGAACCAAAATCTACCGCTAATTCTGACGAATCATACGCCAATGTAACTCACGAGCTAGCCAGTGAGGTCACTGACGACACTTTAACCAGTCTCGATACCGCTTCAAAGACTCTCGAACCTCCTCATAGGCTACCTTCTGTCGTTCAATTCCTCATTATAATGACCGATATAGTGGATACCAGAAACCCTCAACACACTGACCAGGCCAGAGCAATGTCTCTACGTGTATTAAACTCATCACTAGCTTCTGGAGGCGAGTATGTTGCAAAGCACTCATCTATTGCCGAAATCGCTGCTAACTCGCTAGCAAAGAACTTATTCCAGCTGACTAAATCAAACTCCCCTGTTCTTTTGCCTGCTACACTCAAACTTTTTGGCACTCTAATAGAAGTTATACCTGCTTATTTGAAACTCCAAACGGAGGCTCTGCTTGAATACTTGATATCTTGTGTTCAGATAGACGCTGCAATTCCTTATTCCAGAGAAATTGATTTATCTGCCTTTGCGGAAGTTGGTTTGACAGTGTCTGTCTCGGCTTCTACAAAACCAAAAGATAATTCTTCGCGAGTTGGTACTCCTGCACCAAGAGCTGAAACGAACATTCGCCCGCCGGATGCTAAAGAGACAATTATTGAGTTCATTGCATATTATTTACAGAACCCGGTAACTGCCCCTCAATTGATGATTAATTATGACTCAGATCCTTCTCGAAAGGATTTATTTAGCCGTCTGCTGTCAGTTCTCTGCAGAAATACCCTCCCTGATGCTGCTGAATGGTCTACTCCTAATGTCCCTCCCATTTGCCTTGATTCGCTGCTATCTCAAATCGTCTACTTTTTGAAGAGGCTTCCTTCACTTGGTGATACATCATCCTCTGAACTGTATGCTGATGTCGAGAACCGTTACAATGAGAAGCGCCATTTACTTTATTTTGCCTCACAGTTTGATGTTAAACCGAGTGTTGCTATTAACTTCGGCGTTGAAAAAGGGCTCCTTCCCGAAGATTATACAGATTCTCACTTAGTTTCATTGTTGAAGTCCACACCGGGACTCAATAAGAAGAAATTGGGCGAGTTTATCGCCAAACCTGGGAATGAAAGTATCCTTGATGCATTTGTGGCGGATTTCGATTTTAGCGGTCTGAGAATTGATGAAGCATTACGCTGGTTTTTAAGCAGCTTTAGGCTACCTGGAGAAGCTCAACAGATTGATAGAATCGTTGATTCATTTGCTAAGCATTATTATGATTCTTCTCAAGGCGACGGAAAAATTGCAAACCCAGATGCAGCTGGAGTATTAAGCTTTGCAGTTGTCATTCTTAACACTGATCAGCATAACCCTCAGATTAAAAACAAAATGACTAAAGAACAATTCAAATCCAATTTGAGAGGCATGAATAATGGTGAAAATTTTGAACCTGAATTTTTGGAAGAAATCTATCACACTATCAAAAGTGACGAAATTATTATGCCAGAAGAGCGCAGTTCGGACGCTGGGTTTGAGTTTATATGGAACGAGCTTGTAAGTGCTTCTAAATCTGAGTCGATTATACCTTTTATAAGTCTTTCCTCTAAAGATGCTACTTTTGACAAATTCACGTTCTCAAAGTTCAGCAAACCGGTAATAACCGCTATGGTATATGTGTTTGCTTCTGCAACAGAAAAATCTGTTTTTGAACGCATCATGGCAGGATTTGATATGCTTTGTGAGTTATCTCAAGCATACAATTCACCTGAAATATGTGACTTTATCATCACTGCGGTTTCTAAATTGTCGGCATTAGGCGGCGATGAGCGCTTTGATCCTCAGCATAACGTTACTATCATTGCACAAGATGGTAGTAAACTTACGGTATCGGATGCTTCAATCACTTTGGGACGCAACCCGCGAATGCAAACTTCGTTATACATTATTTTTCACATATTGCAACACCATAGCGGGGCTCTTAACAAGAGCTGGTATCGGATTATCAGAATCCTTTCCGTTCTTTACGCCAACTCGTTTCTTCCATGTGATGCGCCGACTACGGTACAGGAAATTTACGGCCTCTCCCCTATGATGAAACCGAGCACTCAATTTGTTATTGACCGAAGATCGTCCAAGGAAGGTGGCCTGTTTTCTGCTTTGTCTTCGTACCTTTCCAGCGCAGTAGCTGATGAGCCTGAGCCTACAGAAGAAGAAGTCGAGAGCACTCTAGTTTCTCTTGATTGTATCAGTTCATGCAACATAAGTGAAGTTTTTGCGATACTGTGCGACTTGAAGGAACCTAAAAGAGTTTCTTCCCTGATTGATGGGATCCTTAAGGAGGCATTACGCATTTGGAAAATGTGTACCACTTCCCGATCAGACAAGCCCAGTGAGCATGGTCCTGACTCTTCTTCTGCCATTTCTACTGCCAATGTGGAAGCTCCTCTAATGAAAGCTAAAACTGAATTCATTGAAAGAATCTACGTTCCTGTATTGTCCTTCCTGATCGATTTAATTGTTAATGTGGTTTGGAGATTTACTGGTGAATTGCCGGAAGAGACATACCACAAACTGATGAAATCATTTTTGCTATTTTCATCTGATAGTTCAGATTTGGGCAAAAGCCTGTTTAGCCGTTGCGTTGTGGGAATGATTGTCTTCCTTCGTCTCATGAAAGAAACTCAAAGAATGGAACTGGAGCAAGAAATGACTGCAGTATTGGTTTCAGTAATTCCTGGAACGACCAACAGATCATATGAAGAATCGATGAAAGCGATTCTATCTTTATTCTCTACCACAGATTTCTCGCCGGAGTTTGTGAGATTTGTACGAGATGATAAGAATGTTTGGGGCATCATAATGTCTATGACTTCAGATAGAGGATGTCGAAAATCAATCTTGCAATTTCTAACCTCTGAATTAAACACTGCAGACTCTATGGTTTTTACTCCAACGAATTTCACATATATAGCTGACGTGCTTGGACAGTTTGCGGATTATGCTACGCCTGTTAACGGAGCGCCCATGCCAGTTGCATCGCGAAGAATTCCACTTAGCATGGAGCGTCGTCCCATTATTGATCGTTCGTCTTCGCCTAGTTCATCTAAAGACAGCGAAAGCAATGGAAGCGATAACTCATCCATTCGAGTTTGTGTTCAAGCTACCGAACTCCTTGGCGTTCTTGCTCAGAAGGCATCATTATTGGAGGGAAACAGTGGAAATGGCCCTTTGTCATTAAGATATCTTTGGAATACTTACTTAATGCATGTTTCTAAAATACTTGTGAAACATAGTGCTAGTCCTTGCCGAGAAATAAGACTTGCTGCACTCAACTGTCTCAGGCTTTTGCTCATATCTCCCGCACCAGTTTCTGATGTTCAGATTGTTGATGATGTGGAATGGAGTATTGTATTTTCTGATCTGCTATTTCCTATGGTGCAAAACCTGATCGACCCGGCTGCGGTGAAGCTAGATCGCAGCGAAATTGGAGAAAGCCGCACTACTGCTGCCTCTTTACTTTCTAGGACATTTTTGCAGTATGTGACTACGCGGAAACCTGATGCAGAAGCAGCTAGTATCTGGTTGAAGATGTTAGAGTTGATGGCTCAACTTATTAGTGACAATCAGCAGGATTTGCTTGAAGAGTCAATCAAAGAAACATTGAAGAACACTTGCTTTGTACTTATTAATGCCGGGTATCTGAGCATAAATGAAGGCGAGTCTGTAGACGGATCGAGTGCGCTATGGAAACAAACCTGGACCAAGCTAGAGGCGTTTATGCCTGCTTTGCGACAAGAATTGCAGAATAGTGGCAATGAGTCTAATGAATGATTAGCTAAATATATTATAACAATTAGATGCTAACAATAGAGAGTTCTATATGGATGTAAGAATGGAAGAGCATGCTAAATCGTTATCGTCGTGATGGCCGAAGTAAGAAAATCAATAAAGAACCTAGTGTTCAAGGGCAAACGTTTTGCATATTCCATTCATCTTCTGAAGCGCGGGTAATGATTGTCCTCTTGATTGGCTGCTTAAGTTGGACATAATCAACTTTATCAACGTGGAGAAGAAGGACGACAAAATTGGCAAGACCGGAAGACGGGTCGTTTCCGTCGACGCCTCTACTCATGGCGTCGAGAAGCTTCTCATGTTGTGCAGATAAGGGTTGACCAGGAGGAGGGCCGTGAAATGAGACTCTCATTTCATCAGAAAGCGCGTTCCACACACGCATCACTTCGTCATTCCATGTTTTTCCTGGAGGAGGCTGTATGAAGTAATCGGTAGGTTTTGGGAGGGCGAGCGAGAGCGGGATGATCTGGCCAGATAGTCTGACCTGCTTCTTCGGTTTGGGGAAATAGAAGACCCCTTCGAAAGGCGAATTCGACAAAGAAGCAGTCGAGTTTTTGTCAATATCGTCAATATGAGCGGCGGAGGCGTTAGCGATATCGATGCCGGACTGGGAAGGGGAGGCCTTGTAGTTTGATATAACAGAAGGAAAAGGAGAAGGGTTCATAGAAGGAGAAGGTTCAGGAGAAGAGGAATTTTTTATAGCAGATTTTCGATAAGAGTCTAGTCCCAGATCCTTCATTTTGTCAGAGCGAGCGTCAGTTGTGATAACAAGCACGCCGCTGCGTCGATCATCGAAGAGCCAACCGCGAAAGACACATGTACGGCCGTGAGGTACACCATCAGATACTGTACAGAGTGTAAACGTTTGAGATGGTTCACATAGGCTTTCGAACTCCCTCGCCCATGTTGGGGTCACTGGTAGATGTGATTCATCAAAACTCATTGACGCTGTGGGGCAAACCAAAGAGGTTCGTAGAACAGTATGTAAAGATGAGCCAGGGCAGAAGGAACGCCGCTTTTGCAGTGTCGCCACGCAACGTAACAGTCCTGTCAAGATAAATACAAATATATGATCCTGTCACAGTCAATAGAATGCCTATATTGCCACAGGAAAGAATTTTACTGCTTTAGCTTGCGGAGAAGTAGCAGGCCGGAAATTAGTAGACTTGCACAGAAAATGTCTGGTGGCCTCGTCCGTGTTTGGATATATTACAAGAAAACTCAATTTGACCCTGGACCCTGTATATTACTGTTTCCGGAAGGCGAAAAAACAAGGGCCTTGTCAGGGTCAATAAGACAATTAGAAAAAAAATACCGATTCAATTCGATGGAACGATACTACTTGTACTACAGTGAGTAGTTAGAGCATCAGGAATGTCGGTGGTATGGTGAAGTGGCTGTTCTCGCAACCGGGAGCGATAGCGGAACGGGCAGCAGCTCATCGCACTGTTGCGCCCACAAGAGTCTGTGCTTTAACAACTTTTCCGTCGGCAGTTTGTAGCGGACAGACCTTGCCCTCTTCATCCTTGAACACAACACTCAGATCGTCCAATGTCGTGAATCCGGGCTGAACAGTCTCCCAGATCTTCTTCTTAGGGTTCAGAACTGGCTCAGGCTCGCCCTCGTATCCAGCAAAGTACAATCTGTCGCCAGCTTTAGAACCTTCAGGGGGAACAGTAAACTCGACTTTGCCGTGCTCTTCGTCAGATGCACATAAAACCATGGCTGCAGACTTGATACCTCGCATATTGACAGGTTTTAAGTTGGCAACAACAACAACCATGCGGTTTTGCATATCCTCAAGAGGAACATACTTCACTAAGCCAGAGCACACAGTTCTAGGGCCTTCTGGATCGCCACAGTTAATGGTCGATACGTAGAGTGAATCTGCATCTGGATGCTTGACAGCTTTCTCGATATGTCCCACACGCAAATCAACCATTGTCGGGGTGACCTTGGCAGGAGGTGGTGGCGGAGCCTTAGCGGCCTTCTCCTTTTTTTCTTTCTTCTCTTTCTTACCGGCGGCCGCGTTCTCGCCTTTAGCTGCAGCAGGAGCAGCGTCGTCCTTTTTAGCATCTGATTTCTCCTTCTTTTCTTTCTTGTCTGCTTTGCCCTTGTCTTCGGCACCTTTCTTGGCCTTGACCTCTCTGGGGACATCTAGGGTCTGATCGATCGCAACATATTCAGACACTTTAAGTGGGGCGAAATGCTGTACCAGATCGAACCATCTGGCGATGTGTCTGTGGGACTTGAAGTTCTCTGTAGTCCATCCCTCGACAATATCTTTGAGTCTGGCGTAGAGGGTGATATCCGCCAGGCTGGGAGTGGCCGTGTTTAGAATGTATGTTCGGGTAGACAGAGCCGTGTTGAGCTCGTCAACGGGGATAGAAGGTCTAGCGGATAGAGTGAGCCATTGTGCCTGCTCGGCATTTTGGGCGTCATTCAAGGCCGGGAGTTTGGATTTGACAGCGTCCTGGGCGGCCAGGCTGAGAAGAGTCGTGTTTGCACCGGTGCCGGAGCTCTGTAGCAGTTCGGCTGGTACCGGAGACTCGGAGTCGCTGATATTCAGTTTTACGTCAAAAGCTTTGGTCAGTAAATTAACAGCAGCATCAGTAGCAGCAGCGGTAGAGATCGGTGAGGTAGCCATTCTAGAAATAAATCCACCAAAGTGTGTTGGTCGAAAAAGTTTCATGCAAAAATGAGCTGGGAGGAAAGTGGTTGGAAAAGACCTAGATAAGGCCATCTCCGCGCGGACAGGCAAGTCTCGCCACAGCACCGCTGATAGATCAAGCGACTATATACAATCACTTAAACCCTTTGCGAGTAGCAAATACGTATTTAGAATATGAATCTGGTCACTCTTTCGCAGGAGGTGGGCCAACTGGCTGAACCATCTGTTCTATAAACTTAGCCTTTGTCTCAGCGCGAGTTTGGCCAGAAACGACAGAAAAGTAATCTAGTAGCGGCTGGTGACCAATATAAGACGCATAAGAGTCTCTTTTAATATTGTTCACCCATTCGCTGTAAAAGGTTGCAGTTAGTAGATGCACATGTACGATGAATCGTATATTTTTACTTACTATCTTGTGGTATCCGCATGCCCAACTCCAATGTGTTTGGACTGCAGCAACTGCAGGTTTTGCTTATCGCGCAATTTGTCTGCCTGTAACAGTTAGTCAATTAATGTTCCGAAAATTGCTAGAGCATCTACTTACCATTGTTGCGATCTAAAAGAATAGGACAAGTGACCAGAACAATCAAATTAACTAACACTGATGTCATGGCAACCAACGCGTGTCACGAAACTTTCCAATTTGGGACTAATTAGAAAAATCCCCTGCAGCTCCACCATACTTACGCGTTCTCTTACCCCTTTACTGCACATTCGCTTTCTTCTCCTCCATAACAATGTCTTCGCCGCTGTTTATTCGTCAGGACGATGCTTCGTCATCAGTCAGAGTTCCTGTGGGTGACGACACCTCTTCGCCCCGTGTGCGGTTCGAAGGAAACAACTCCGATCCTCCTTCAGGCCCCCCTCAGGGATTCGAGCCTATTGACGAAGAACCACAGGAAGAACCACCAATGCCCCGAATTCGCCGCCTTCCCGGTACTTCAGCTATCCCCAGAGTTGCAGATCGACTTTCCGAACAGGTCCAGCGTAATTTTGAGGTCTTTCTCACGTCTTTTTATGACGAGGAAGGCAAACGACTCCTCGATTTGCAAAACGACGTCAAACCGTTGTACCTACAGCAAATCAATTCCATGAAAGCTTTAGACTCTAGCACTCTTTATGTAGATTTTTCTCATATCAGAGGCAATTCTGAGACTGAATCTGATCTGGCCGAGGCTATACGACTGCACTACTATCGCGTCATGCCATACCTTGAGCGCGCACTCAAGCGTGTAATAAGAACATACGAACCCGGGTTCCTGTATATGGACGACAACCCAATTATTAACGGTGGCGCCGACCCCTCGCAAAGTACTGCTCAGCAATCAGATGAAGCCACTCTCGGCTCGAATCCAGGTGCGCGCGAACGCCATTTTCACATAGCTTTTCTCAATATGGACGCTACTTTTGGCATCAGACAACTGAAAACTGAGCATATTGGTCAGCTCACCTCAGTTTCTGGAACAATTACCCGCACTTCTGAAGTCCGTCCCGAACTATACCTTGCTACCTTTTCCTGCGATGCGTGTCACTCGGTCATATCCAATGTCGAGCAAGTCTTCAAATACACAGAGCCGTCTCGCTGCATAAACGATACGTGCACGAACCAGAGAGCTTGGACATTAAACGTTTCAGAGAGCCAGTTTATAGACTGGCAGAAAGTCAGGATACAGGAAAACTCAAGTCAGATACCTACAGGTTCCATGCCGCGATCCCTAGATGTAATTCTACGCGGTGATATTGTTGACAAGTGCAAAGCCGGCGATCGATGTGTATTCACTGGCACACTCATTGTGATTCCGGATGTGTCACAGCTTGGACTTCCAGGTGTCAAACCTGGCGCTGTTAAAGAAGGACGAGGTCGAGCCGGTGAAAACTCGTCTGGCGTTACCGGCCTCAAGACCCTAGGTGTACGTGATCTCACCTACAAACTTGGATTTGGTGCGTGTATGGTGCAGTCAGATGTCACATCAAGCTCAAACAAAGTTGATCTGGAAAACAGCGAAGATATTGAGCTTTCGGAACGTGATGTGATTGAGAGTTTCACTGACGATGAAATATCGCGTCTTCGCACTATGAAAGAGGATCGCGAAATTTACAAGAATCTTGTCAAGTCAATTGCGCCTACAGTGTTTGGTCACGAGATAATCAAAAAGGGAATTTTGTTGATGATGATGGGTGGAATACATAAGGTGACACCTGAAGGAATCCATCTACGCGGTGACATTAATGTATGTATCGTTGGTGACCCGTCCACATCTAAGTCCCAGTTTCTCAAATACGTCTGCAGTTTTCTTCCGAGATCTATATACACTTCAGGTAAGGCGTCGTCTGCTGCTGGTCTTACGGCGGCAGTAGTTAAAGACGAAGAAACAGGAGAATTCACGATTGAGGCAGGTGCATTAATGCTCGCAGATAATGGTGTCTGTTGCATTGACGAATTTGATAAGATGGATTTGTCAGATCAAGTTGCTATTCACGAGGCAATGGAACAGCAGACAATTTCAATTGCCAAGGCAGGTATTCAAGCAACGCTGAATGCGCGTACGTCTATTTTGGCTGCTGCCAATCCTGTGCAAGGACGATATAACCGAAAACAGAGTCTTCGTGCCAATGTGAGGCTTTCAGCTCCCATTATGTCTCGCTTTGACTTGTTCTTTGTCATTCTCGACGATTGTAATGAGTCAATTGACACAGCACTTGCTTCACATATTGTGGGCCTGCACATGAATAAGGACGAAGCAATTACCCCTAAATACAGTACACAAGACTTGCACAATTATATTCGTTATGCGCGAACTCTGGCACCGGTGATGACAAAAGATGCCAAAACGCTGCTGGTGGACTTGTACAAGAAACTGAGATCTGGCGATTCCAACGGTATGGGCCGTGGGTCGTACCGTATTACTGTGCGTCAACTTGAGTCACTGATTCGACTCTCTGAGGCGATTGCTCGCGCACATTTGTCGAAGGAAATTAAACCTAAATTTGTTCGCGAAGCTTATAATCTGCTTCAACAGTCGATCATACATATTGAGAATGAAGACGTTGTTGTTGGTGATGAAGAAGACGACGACGATGAATCTAGTGCAAGCGATGACGATGAAGCTGGTGCAAGCGCCGACGAGTACGTACCGCGATCGCGAGCAGGATCGGTAGCAGATTCGCACGGTCGTGGTTCTGACTTGTCTTTGCGTAAAAAAAAGAAAGCGAAAACGGTGATTACTTACGAAAAGTACTCGGAGATGCTGAACTACATGGTGACGCGGGTTATGGAGAACGAGCGCCAGGGCGGGAACGGAATTGACAAAGACGTTCTAATTAACTGGTACCTTGAGCAGAAAGCTGCGTCACTGGATACGGAACAGGCAGTACAAGAAGAACGAGAACTTGCCGGTAAAGTTCTTACTCGTCTTGTTAGAGACAAGGTGCTTATGTCTCTACGCGAAGATGATTCTTTAGGAACGAACTCAGACAGTGTGAGAGAAACGTTTGTGATGCATCCTAATTGTGAGCTATTTGGCGAAAGTGCTACTGCCGACACGGATGCCGAAGAGATCGCAGATGAGATTGCAAATGAGTCACATTAGTGTGGAGATACTTATTATGTAATGTATATAAATAGAGTTGACTTGAAGGTTTGGGAGTGTTGAGATCTCATGCATTCATTCTATCAGCAAAAATAGATATGTTTAAGCTAACAATGATACGATTTTATTGGTGGATTGATAGATAAAAAGATAAATGTCAGTATTAAATATCACCTTTGATTGAATTGGCGAATAACACGAACTTACGAGGCGTATTAATCACACTCTTGCCACGTGTTTGGCCCCACCTTGCCATAGTGGAACTTTAACACAAACTCTAAATTTATGCCGTCGACCTGACGTATAGAACAGTTTGCTTTCTATATGAGTCCTGCAAGAGATTCAATGGGGGCAAAAATAGTTGATATACGTAGATCAGCCTCAACAGAACCTGCTATATCTGTTGCTGACCTGAAACAATCGTTAACGCACAATCAATTGCCTACGTTGCTACTCTACGACGAGAAGGGACTGCAACTGTTCGAAGATATTACCTATGTATCCGAGTATTACTTAACCAATGCTGAAATTGAAATTCTTAAGACTGAATCGGAAGAGATTGCATTCCGAATACCGGACGGATCAACTCTAGTAGAGTTGGGTTCTGGAAACCTGCGCAAAACATCTGTGATCTTAGACGCCCTGGAGGCTGCGAAAAAGACGGTACATTACTACGCCTTGGATGTTTCAGAAGCAGAGCTAGATCGGTGTCTTTCGGAACTTACTCCTCGAGAATACAAATACGTTCAGTTGTCTGGTTTATTGGGTCTGTACGAAGACAGCATTGACTGGATCAAATCGCTGAAATCAGATAAACCCACCTTTGTGTCATTGTTATGGCTAGGATCCTCAATTGG
This sequence comes from Tortispora caseinolytica NRRL Y-17796, assembly GCA_001661475.1. Taxonomy (NCBI): domain Eukaryota; kingdom Fungi; phylum Ascomycota; class Trigonopsidomycetes; order Trigonopsidales; family Trigonopsidaceae; genus Tortispora; species Tortispora caseinolytica. Next base: position 2,817,114 of record KV453841.1, read on the forward strand.
CAATTTCACACGTGACGAGGCCGCTGAATTCTTAAAGTCTTTCACTGCAAGTGCATTGAGTACATCAGATCAGTTCTTTATTGGTATTGACCACAGAAATAATCCAGAGATAGTCTACAAAGCGTACAACGATTCTGAAAAGCTCACAGCTAAGTTTATTCTGAATGGTCTCAACCAGGCCAACCGTATACTCGGCGAAAAAGTGTTTGACACGCGCGATTTTGACTATTTAGGCAAGTACAATGCCGATGTAGGCTACCATGAAGCATATCTGGTGCCTAAAGTGCCTATTCCTTTGCCACAATCTATAGGTGGCGGCATGCTGGAGGCGGGTACAGAGATCAACATTGAAAAGAGCTTCAAGTACAACGTTTGCGACATCTCTCGATTGTTAGATACAGCTGGACTATCGGAGGCTTGCAATTGGTATAATGGATCGCGTGAATACAGTCTTCATCTGGTGTACAAGCCGGAATGCAGACTACCTTTAGCTTCTGTTGTTGCAAATATGCCTAGTTTGGAAGAATGGGCCTATATGCATAATATGTGGGACTATGTCACCTGCAAAATGGCCCCGGAGTCAATGTACCTTGAACAACCAATATACTTACGCAACACCGTCATATTCTATCTGGGCCACAGCCCATGTTTTCTCGACGTTGTCTTGAACAGAGCCAATACCGGCACGCTCGCCACCCAACCTGTTTGGTATCAGGATATATTTGCTAGAGGAATAGATCCAGATGTCGACGACCCTTCTAAAGTGCATAGCCATTCCTCTATACCTGCAGAATGGCCGCCTCTAGATGACATACTTCAATACCAAGACTCTGTCAGGTCTCGTTTGCGGCGGCTTCTTACCGACAACACAGGTAAAATGTCTTCTCGAACGGCACGAGCAATTTGGCTTGGTTATGAGCATGACGCAATGCACCTCGAAACATTGATGTACATGATGTTACAATCTCCTTTAAAGCTCTCGCCTCCTGGTGTTCCTAAACCGAGCTTTATACAAAGCAAGCATGCCAATTCTAACCAGAAATGGATAAGAATACCTGCTACAGTCATTAATATTGGCATTGATGATCCTGATGAAGCAGATCATCGTCCGGGAAGCCATGCGAGCAGATTAATGGGATGGGATAACGAGAAACCAAGCCGAGGTTCCGTAACTGTGCCGCCATTCAGCGCGTCTCCTTCTCTGATAACCAACAGACAATATTATAGCTATCTACTTGATCGTCTAAGAAGCGGTGTCGTCATTAAACCGCCAGAGAGCTGGAATGCCTCAGAGGACCTTCAGAATGTCTATGTCAAAACGTTCTTTGGTGATGCGCCATTGTGTGTTGATGGATCTCTCAATTCAGATTTTATTGCATCAGATTGGCCTGTCTGTGCTAGTTATAACGAACTGCAAGAATTTATGGCTCAATTCCAAAATGGCGAGTTCAGGTTTCCTACAGAACATGAAGTGCTGGCTATTTACAAGACTCAGCAACAGCGCCTACACAACGACGATCCTGACTACTATGATTTATCAGATAGTAATGTTGGTTTCAAGCATTGGCATCCTTCGTCTAATGTTGACTGTATTGAAGGGATCAGCGGACCAGGAGGTCAAGGAGTGTGGGAATGGACCAGCACTGTGTTTGACTCTCATGAGGGGTTCACAGTAAACGAGCTTTACCCAGAATACTCTGCAGACTTCTTTGACGGCAAACATAATGTTGTCCTTGGTGGATCATGGGCTACCGCTCCTCGATTATCTGGAAGAAGAAGTTTCCGAAACTGGTACCAGCGATCGTACTGTTTTGCCTGGATCGGTGCTAGAATGGTCCGCAAGTGAGTTCAAGGTTTTCGCATTTTTCTATTCGCTAACTTATTTATATAAATGTACAGTTTCTCATATACGTACATATTAGAGTGGCTCGATATCGGGAATAGGACCGACAGGTGTGATACCTAAAGGATTGATCTGCTTGTGCGATTTGGTGTAGTGGAACTTAATATGTCTGAAATTCGTCACCTCCTTGAACCCAGGCACGTTCCAGTAAAGATTCTTCATGTACTTGTTGATGTGTGGATAGTTGTGCCTAATAGTGCCAATGTTGCACTTGAAGTGCTGAACATAACAGCAATCGAAGCGGATCAGAGTCGGGAACAAACGGATATCAATCTCGGTCAGGTCTTTGCCCAAAAAGTAAGGACCATCCGATTCGGCAAGAATGCTTTCGACGCGGTCCATGCTCTTGAAGAGAGTCGTGACAGCCTTCTCGTATGCTTCCTGGGTAGTCGCGAAACCAGACTTGTAAACACCATTATTGATATCGTTGTAGATCCAGTCATTGTGTTCGTCGATTTGCGCCTGCAAATTCTCGGGATAGAAATTGAGACTCTTATACTTAGGTTCGATCAAATCATCGAACGCAGTATACAATATACGGATGACCTCTGAAGACTCGTTGTTGACAATCTTCTTAGTCTTCTTATCGTAGAGCACCGGAACAGTTACGCGGCCGGAGTAGTCGGGGTTCTGCTGCAGGTAGAGTTCGCGAAGACGTTTGAATCCATTGACAGTATCAGGGATACAGTCGGGATCTTCATCAGGTTCAGCAAATCGCCAACCGTTCTCGTCCATGTGCCAATGGACGACACTGAGAGAAATGACGTCAGTAAGTCCTTTCAGTTGGCGAGTGATAAGCGCACGGGTGGCCCATGGACAGGCATAAGAGACATAAAGATGATACCTATCCTTCTCAGGAGGGAACTCTGAGTCTTTGGCTATAACATTGTGGAAAGAAGTAGGAGATCGGACAAACTCTCCATTCTTAGAGGTTTCGTCGGCAACGGAGGTATGCTGAGAGGCGGTCAGTGTCGGTCTTTGAAAAGTGTGTAGCGTCGGCCTTTTACTGTCGGAAACCAATTGACGTAAAATTCGCTGTAGTCTACCTACCGGTGGCATCTTTCTGGATATTTCTTCAAGTTATTGAATTGGCGAAAACTGGAGCAATTCAAACCCTTTATTTATATACACAGTCTTCAAGGCGTAAAAAACGCCTTTCCATCGAACATAGAGTTAAACCTAATTGAAACAAGGTTTATTGCTGACTGGATTTCTCCAGAGAGTGACCAGACACAAGGGAAAGTACCATTGTTGCTATAGTGATAGCATGTACTACTACCACTTCAACATATCACTATACTATTGTCTTTAGTAGCGATATTGATCGATGAAGTAGGCTGAAGTACCTTGAAACAGCATTTCGCAGTTTGTTGAACATCTCTGCGGTTCAATCGACTGGCTAATTGCATGCTATTGTATTTCGATGTTATCTACCCTAGAGATATATCCAATGCAAGCAGTTCATCTGATTAATTGATCTCATCAGCTACAGTGAATAGTTCTGATACTTCAAGCCTGTCAATTCTATTCGAATATGCATTATTGTGAGATATCCAGTGGTGCATAGACCTAAACTATGTAGGTGGTCAGACCATTTGGAATATTATTGATGAACTTGCAAACATATGGACTCCTCTCCGAACACTCTTGCAAGTATATAACCGACGAATCATTATTACTTTCAATTGAATATAGAGCTTGTATGCAACTAATTCGGATGTCGCGAAGATCCATTATAAGTTCTTTATTAATTAGATTTCAGGGTCAATATGCCGTTCTGTAAATATACGTTGTGATTCAAGAAGGCGTTCAGACAGGTATGCTTTCTGAATCTTCATGCAGACTTTGAGACTCAGAATGTGCTGCGCTCAGATGCCGTTCAAGATCGTATTTCCGTGTGAATCGGTATTGGCAGTGAAGAAAAGTGCAAGGTATTGGACGAAGGTTGTAGCTATTTCCTGTAAGGAGAGATATAGCATTATTTCTTTCTGGTGTAGGTGTTTCAGAACCGCTCTGTTGTTCTTCGAGATGCTTGATTGAATGAGAGTTCATATGTGTGATCAGGAGATGTTTGTATGCAAAAGACGATTCACACTGTTCACACTTGTGAGGTCTGAGGGCGTTGTGAACTGCATCGACGTGGACCTTGAGGTTGGACTTTCGCGTGAAGACCTTCGAGCAGAGAAAGCAAGGAAATTTCTCAGCGTCAGGCTCATGAACTTTGATATGCTGCGATAGGACTTTGTATGAAAGAAAAGATTTGTTACAAACGCGACAAACTGGTGGGTGCTCGGATTCTACATGTGATCTGAGCTCTGAGAGTGTGCGGTAAGACTTACCGCACTTCTGATCGTCGATAAGCAAATCGCAGGTGAAATTCTGAAAATCTGAATGTACTTTGAGATTGTGTGCTTGTAGTCTGTAGTTGGAATCAAAGGATTTATCGCAAGCTTGACAAGGGTACGGTTTGGTGAAAGTATGTACGGTGCAGACGTGTTTGCGAAGGTGGGAAGCCTGCGAGAAGGACAGATCACAGCCCTGATACGAACATCGAAACTTTTTCGGCAGATGCGATGACTGATGCCGTAACAGATGTTGTTTTGTGGCAAATGCGCTATTGCAGACAGAGCAAGTGAATGGTTTGATTTGGTTGTGATGGGAGGATATATGGATTGTGAGATGAGCGTTGCGTCTGAACTTCGCACCACAGGCGTGGCACTCAAAAGGACGTTCGTCAGTATGCGACCGAATGTGAATATCTAATTTTGATTTGCGATCAAACAATTTTGAGCATTGCGGACACACAAATGAAGTCATATGCAGGCAGCAGAAGTATGCATAGGTGTAGAGGTGATGGGTAGAAGTAAGTGGTGGTAGATAAATTTGCATAGCAACGAAACAAAAATTTCGACTTAGCCAGCAGCGAAGATGTCGGATGAAGGAGATTACGACGGATACAATGACGATCAGATCATGGAGGAGGATTTCATAGAGGAGGATTTTGAGGAGAGCGAGATTCGAGAGGAGGAAGAGAACGGAGTTGAGGATGGTGCGGAACACGACGATATAAGAACGAACGGAAGTGGAAACACAGTGATGATGAAGCACAAAGACTTAGAAATACCGAAAGAAAAGAGGACTACAGCTCCCTATATGACCAAATACGAAAAAGCAAGACTTCTTGGTACCCGTGCGTTACAGATAAGCATGAACGCGCCAGTATTGGTGGACTTAGAAGGCGAGACAGATCCTCTACAGATCGCCATGAAAGAGCTCGCAGAACGTAAAATACCTTTGGTGGTGAGAAGATATATGCCAGACGGGTCGTATGAAGACTGGTCTTGTGACGAATTTATTATTGATGTGTAATCGAAAAAGAAAGACATTTAATGAAAAAAGAAGAATGGAGATAGTTGTCTGTAATGTAGTTGTTTTTAATGTAGTTGTTCTAAAAAGTCTCTGTATAGGAAATGCTCTTCGCCGTTCTTGACTGCAACAAACTCATCAAGCCCTGTGAGATCTATACCCTGAAGATCTTTAACACGCACCAATCCGTTCGACGAGATCGATTCGAACGCTTCTTGCAGGTCTTCGATATCTGATTGCTTCCATAGTTTCTTGTTTAGAAGCCCCATAAACGACATCAGATCCATATCGCGGCCGTCTCCGAGCATTTGTTCTGCGGACTCTTTCAGTCCAAGTGGTTCAATCACACGTGACAAATCATCTTTGCCAATAACATCGTCCATGTCTTTGTCTAGCAGCATAAACGCTTCCTGTAGCATTGCGTTGCGATCCATAATTGGTCAAGTGTAAACAAAGATCAGGTCAATCTCGCTACATATTAACCTCCCACCTACCAAACATACACCAACACCCCTCCAATGAAACTACCAAAACACTACCATCCGAAATCCATCATTCCAACTAGCTTGTCGCTAGAACTGCCTACACAATCTCATATCCCTCGTGCATGTGCGAATACTCCTCTTTCAAAGGCAATCAATAGTTCCCCGTTTGCCCACATACTAGCTGCCCCTATAAGACTCGACAAGCTGGGTCGTCTCCTAGCACCCAGGTCCCTCCTCCTTGCTCTAACTCCCACTACAATCACCTCCTCCCCGCCAAATTCGCTTATCGATCTGCCCACCACAAAACAGACCAATTACATCGCTCTCAACGCCAAAACTGCTCAAATTATCGCCCCAGCTTTTTTGTCCTTTAGCAATTGGCCATTGGCTTCCCCAGACCTCACTGAACGTCTCCACGCCTCGCTTTACGACGCCCTCTACGATCTGTTAGATAAGGAACGTCGATCTGCACCAGACCGCACCCCACTAGCCAGACTCGTAACTGGTAGCGGTTCCTTCTCCAGCGTAAATACCCCTACTTTCTATACAGACCAGCTGGAAATAGATCCTGCACGTTTAGCAGGCCCAGATCTACCACTGTACAACCACAACACTGTCATATCCCTTTGGCACCTCCTTTTGTACCTGCATCCTGTTTCGCGGTAAACTATGATCCTCGCTCTAACAGCTGTCCTTCTCTTTTTTTGGCTTATTTACAAACTAACTTATATTGCTCCAGGCCCTTTCGCTGCCAAATTCGTCAATATCGGCCTTATCTATGCCTTCCTCGGAAAACGCAATGCCAAGATCAATGATCTTCATCTCCTCTATGGCTCTGTGGTCCAGATCGCGCCTAACGAGCTCTCTATTTTGCACATAGACGCAATTAAGTCCATTTACGTTGCTAACTTGGACAAGTCTGATTTTTACAATTTCGATAACTACAACACCCCGAATGCCTTCTCCATCAAGCATAGGATCCCCCACAGAACAGCGCGAGCCCGCTACCAGATTCTCTACTCCAACTCAAACATCACTAATAACATATTCCCTTCAGTCTCTTTGGCCGTGGATAAGCTCATTCATTCAATTGCAGTCGCTTCACAAGATAAACCGTCACTCAACGTCCTCATTCTCTTCAAACGTCTGGCAATGAGAGCCGCGTTAGCAGTCACACTTGGACCCTCAGCTCCTCAACCGGCAGACGCTGAATTAGATGCAGTCAATGAAAAGTTTTCTGTGGCGTTTAATAGATGGTTCTTCACTAGTTATGCGCCTTGGGTGCCCGCAACTTCTGCAATTTCTAATGCGTACTCATTCACCGACTCATGGCTTCTCAATCTGGTTTCTTCGGCATGGACCTGTCCAGCTCCGCATTCTTTGATCCAGAAGCTAAAGGGATCAGGCCTACCTAAATTGTTCGTGGCTAGTGAGGCTATGGACCATATCTCTGCAGGACACGACACTACTGCTCTTGCTTTGTCATTTCTTTGTTATGAAGTTTCTTCGAATCCTCAGTTGCAAGCTGACCTCCAACGAACTATAGAATCTGAGCCGAGCTTTGACCATGCTCGTGACATACCTAAGGATAACCTCTGTGAATGGTGCATCCTTGAAACTCTTCGCCTTCATTCGCCAATTCCTGGATCGGAGCCAAGAGTCGTAGGTGAAAAAGGATTGTCTATTCTTTCGTATTATATTAATCCTGGTACTGTTGTTTCCATTCAGCCATACTCTTTGCATCGCGTTAAGAGAGTTTTTGGAGAAGATGCCGATTCATTTAACCCCTACAGGTGGAAAGATGCATCAAAGGAAATGTACAACTACATGATGCCTTTCGGTGCCGGATCTCGCATGTGTGTTGGTCAACATCTTGCTCTATTGGTTATGCGATTGACTATTCGCAAAATATATGGGGAGTTTTCTACTCGCGTTGCAGAAAATGCATCTAACTGCGATTTTAGGCCTTTGGATCGCTACACCACCGCCATCTCTTCAAACTCGTGCTACCTACAGTTTACTAAGAAACCCACTATCTGATAATCACTGTCATCCATCATTATAATCTAACAGGCACTCCATGTATTATTGGAGCTGCACCTGTAAGGTACCTTAGTTTGCATGCTGATCTTGCTAAACATACAGCAGAGCCGGCATCAGTTTTCATGTCATCTGAACTTCCGAATGAAGGAAGCCAGTTTCTTAGAAATTTCTCGGAATATAAGTCCAAATCCTTGTCTGTTACATCCCACAGGCAGGTAATAACTGCAGGTGATCCACCAGAAAGATAATCGTAAGGAATTCCGTACGCATTGTACAAAGGCCCGTCCTGGTTTATCACTCCAGAAGAACATCCAAATAGGCAAGCAACGCCCAATTCCGTACAGGTACTAATTTGCCCTGATCTAATAAACTGAGCACCTCCTCCATGGCCAAAATACAAGAAAACATCACTCTTAAGAAGATTCTTGATTTGTTCTTCAGTAGGAATATCTCCAACCATTCCGTTATAGTCTTTCAGCTTAGGTCCAAAAGTTGTTTGAGTTCGCTTCAAATCTCCTGACGGATTCAATAGATATGAGATTTTGCCAAGTCTGTATTCCTCGTTACGTTTAAGGCAATTCATTAGTGTGTCCATTGAAGGAACGCGGCATATAGCGCTTTGCTGAAAAGCAACCATAGATTCCCACGGGATACTCGCAAGTTGAGTATCAAGTATTAGCACCAGTTGCTCATTGGAGTTCGAATTAGAGTCAAAAGAGTTGGATATAAGATCTTGAATAGCCACAGCCCAGTGATCAACCTCACACTCATCATAGGCATTCTGCTCCCCTTGAAACTGAAGGTTATCAAGTGTGAAATATATCAGATCCTCGTACAAAGCAGTAGAGTCATACATTTCATTCCCCGAAGAGTTGTCACGTAATCTGCTTAACCATCTATTGAGGGAAAGAAACATATCTGAAATTATGGGGCTCACGCGAGCTTGCGGCTGCTTGTTTCGTCGCGTCTTCCTTTTCCTGGAAGGTAGATGAGAGTCAAGAAAACTATTGAAAAGTTTAGAAAACTCTATAGATTTATTTCTGTCTCCAACTGAAAAGAAAAATGAGACAAAAGATCCAAACCAGCAGTCTTCTATTTGCCATAATAGATTGCCTAGCTCTTTGTCTAAAGCATACCTTTCCTTCCACCACTTCGCTTTGCTTAACTTCGCGTCATTTTTTATTGTGACGTTGCTTAGCACAATAATATCTTGAAGGCGTTTAATTGCCTCGTCAACCGATAAGACTTCTTCCACCGCATCAAGACTATGTCTTCGCGCAACCGGTAGCCGTAATATGTATGGTATACTATCTGCGCGATATTTAGATAAATATATGTCGCCCGTATATGAGCACACATGCGAGCTGACAACTGTATAGTCATCAGGCAGAGCATTCACTTTTTCCTTGAAAGATTCTATCATAGAATCCATGCAATGCGTAGTTTCTTCTATATCCGAGATTGGTGTCTCGAGCTCCAGGCCACAGTCATAACCGGAGTCTTGCTCTGGTAATCGTTTCATTTCTTTTGCAAGTTCTAGCAATGTCGCAATTTTCCAAGCCTCTTCTTCGGATGATTGAGTCATAGCAGCTATAAAAGTAAGCCACCTTACTAGCCCAAATAGCACCTGACGCACCTCAGATATTTTAAATAATGTCCAAATATCAGTAAATATGTCAAATACATCATTGCAAATAGATTTGAGAGCTTCCAAAGTGTTTGCCATGTTAGCATTATAACACCTATTCCCCATTTTGCCAACTTCAATACCAGCTGTCGAAGTAGGAACGCAGAAAGCAGAATCTGTCAGTATGTTGAAAAACTTATCCACACAAACCCCACTCAGAGCAATCTCAGCACTGTACTCCTTATACTTAAAGTATGACAAAAGCTTTTCTCGCTTTGTGAGTGCAATGTTCATTGCAGAAGTCAGAGAATTCCTGCACAAATCCCATTCTTTTAGCGCAAAATGCGCTGTGCTTTTAACCCGAAATACAAAAGATTTGATGTCTAAACATCTGGTCTTTCCGCCCACGGCTAAACTTGCCCTTCTGTCTGCTAGAACCAAACTTTCCATATCTTTGCTTATTGAAATCATCTCGTCCAACTCTTCATTATTAGAGACATAATCAATAAGCTCATCAGCTACTTTGAAAGCTTTTCCAATCAACTGAGCATCACCCAGATCCTGCGCAACATGAGCAACAAGAGTAACGTAATCCGGTAGATACGATATCTGTTCAGCCTCTTCTACCTGATGGATACATGCTTCCTTGACATTCTGACTCTCAATCTCCAGGAACATTGATTTGAAACTCGCTTCGTGAAGTAATCCATATGGTGAATTTAACAGATTTTGCAACTCTTCGTGTTGCTTTAAGTAGTATAAGACTTCTCTGGAAAAGCCCAAAAAGCTGTATAATGTAATCAGCAGTTCCAATGAATATCCGTGCATATTAAGAGTTTTCCAATTTCGCAAATCCTGTGGAAGATCAGATGCTGCAAATATAGTTTTGAAAAATCTAATCGATTTCTTTGTGTGAACCGCTGAATACGAGTAGTTTCCGCTGGCAAATGCAATTAGTCCAACACTCAGCTCAAAACAACCCATATAATACAGTCTTTCGTATCTATTAAGTTGCATCAGCGAACTTTTCACCTTGATCATATTCTGTAGACTGTTTTGGGCACAATTTAACAAGCCATTCTCAACGTAAACTGATATGCAAGCGATGTTGTAATCCAAAAATTCAGAAATATCATCACTTTCTTGATCTGACCCCTCACCTATAATTGATATTGCCTCTGAAGAAAACCCTGAATGATTCAAAGATCTGGCTAGAGTGATTTGCAGAGCAGTGCGAACATAGCAATCTTCAGAAATATATGAAAAAGCTAGTTTTGCAATTTCAATCGACTCTAGTACATACCCACGATAATAGAGCAAAGAAGAAAAAGAGTTCATCAAAATGGGCACGTAATGGTCAAATCTGTCATTATCAGTGATCCTTGGATCAATGTTTTGAAAACTCTTCGTTAATTGAGACAGGGACAATTCTGCTTGAGTCAAATTGGAATCGGCATAAAAGATCAAAGAAAAACATTTGCATAGGCAAAGCACCAATCTGGCAGGATACGAAAGGTTTTCCATGGTCAAGATTTCCTCCGATGATGGTAACCTGGAGCACACAGTGCAAGCAAGGAATATATCACCATATACGAACATTATAGCAAGTGACTCTATATCGTAAGAATTGGTGATACTGTGCCTCTGTAAGCGTTCAGATACTTGTCTTAAAAGTTCAGTTGCTGCTTGTTTCGAGGTGCTAGAATTGGAATAGCAAATTTTCAATGCAGAAAGAGACAGAAATGACGATTGTTGCAAGTCATTAAATTCAGTAAAACTGAAACTAATAGTTTTCAAAATGCATAAAGAAATGACTTTGAAAAGAAACAGTTTGGCATCCCCTGATTCGATAGATCCTTCTAGTATACTTTGTTTTCGTTCTTCATCAGCAAAAACGCAAATGAAATAGTCTTTGACTTCGTTAATCAAAGATATGTCATCCTCTTTCAGGGTATTCAAGAGCAAATACTGTCTCTTTATTAAACTCCGAGAACTAGTTCTTTCAGCGCTCGGGATGACGTTAACGCATAATTTCAAGAGAGTAGTGAGAACAGAATTGTTTAATGATTCAGAGGATCGCAATGCAATATTATATATAGCGTCAGATAATAACCCTAAGGACTTGGTGTCTCCTTTTGAAGATAATATCTGCGCAACATTTTTATAGGTCCTTATATCAAGAGGTTCCTTTGCCGTCAAAACAAACTTCAGCAGTTTATTGTAACCTTTAGTAAATACAGGGACATTAATATGATCAATAAGCCTCAGATACTCTGTACTGACAATGGAAACGTTAGATTTCGAGATTTTCTGTGCAGAGAGATCGCTAAGTATCTGCAATGCTTCCACCTCCGAGACGGTGCAGTCAGTCTGTAAAGGTAAAGATTCAATTATAGTTGAAGGGATAGTACTATCAAACTCGACGGATGTATATTTCATTACACATCCTATCAAAAGTTCAGTGATTTCTTGTCTTCTCGATTCTGATATAGACGAGTTGCTTAGAACCTTGTTTACAAGAGCGGAATATTGAGTGGACTCTTCGTCAGACTGTGGGTGAACCAGAGTATAGCTTGCCAAATTCAAGAAGTCTCCGCTTGATCCTGCAGAGAGCCTTGCAAGAGCCTTGTACGACTTCGATATAGTAATCATTGCTGGTTTGGCAACGGCCGGTTCAATTTTGGTAGCTAGCGCATTTGCCAAGAGAAGCAAGGTATTAGTGTTGACGAGGCGTCTTTTTGCCTTGGCTTCCAGTATACATAGTCTTAAAAGTACATTCACGAATGCAGTTAGGAGATTAACAGTTGAGTCAGTGACTTGGGAAGCCGCTAGAGATAAAAACAGATCGTTGTAGGTTGTGAAAGAGCATATGTTTGGTTGAATATGCAAGCGTATTGCGAGCCAAGCGCATATGCTAAATAATTTATCTGCAGAGGTATTTTCGGCTAGTTGAACTAGAATGTTGAGAATTAGTTTCTCGGATTGAAACTTCGTGAGTGATCGAAATGAATCTAGGTGTATTATTGTGTGTGCACACGCTAGAAGCAGATCACGCACAGATTCTTTGCGTAGTGAATTCCCATCAATTTCCATCAACACTTTTGAATTACGAGCTGATCGAGATTTGCATGTTTGATTCAATTGGAGGGCAGTAGTCGCTATAGTTTGTAGTTGGCCTTGGTAGACAGCTGCAGTCTTAACTGAGACTGTTCTCTGCTGCGATATCTGATTCAAAGATGACACTAAAGCACATACTTCATCTGTATTTGATTTATTAGTTAAATATGCAAGATTTATAGGTTTTGAAGTCATTTATTGTGCATTGAATTACTGAATTGTGCTGTTTATGGTAAAGACTCCAATATGGTAATATCTAAACAGAGCAATGCTTCGAGAAGTCCCAAATATTAGCAATTATCATAGCAACGAACCCATACAGTTACATGATTATATTTGTATGTAGATATTAATATATGCAAGAACTGATTAGATTACGTAAAATGCAAGGTGTTGGAGTATGTTCCATGTCTAACAGCAAATCACAGGTCTGCGTAATAGATACTATAGTGAATGTACCAGTGGTTCGTGGATACAGCGGGTTTCCAAGTCCATGAAGAACAGACGGCAGATCAAAGTGAGCCTCGATATGGCGGTAGGAGAACAGCCGCCGAATGCAGGTTAGATCAAAACACAAATTTCAATTGGTATTTCTTTTACATTTGCGAGGTTTGTATTTGCGTGGTTTGCATTTGCGAGGTTCGCGTTTGCGAGGTTTGCGTTCATTTTGTTGACCTTTAGTGGGGCAGTCAATTTTCTTGTGGTAGAAGGGCACAGCAGTCAAGTTCTTTTGAGTTGCCAATTGAGATACCAGGTGCCCTTTCTTGCCGTCCATCAATAAACGAGGTTCCTTGACTGAACGGATATTCTCTGTGGCTGATTCCCAGGACGGATGAAATGGTAATTCCTTGAGCAGCTTTAGCGACATGTTAGTGTTATCGACGCAGAGCAATTCGCGACGGATTAAGGCCCCTTTGCTGAGAGAATCTAGCCTATCCTTTTCCTTGAACTTTTCAGCGGTAATTTTTTGCTCTAGCGCTAAGTTACAGCAGTGAAAAGGAAGGTACTTAAACATATAGGCCTTAGACGATGAATCCTTACTGTCGGCAGCAAACTCGGAAGCAAAGTCGCGCATGTAAAACGGAAGACCATCATTCATTTTGTTTTCATAGACAACAGGGTCCCAATTGCTTCTAAAATAAGGCAACAGTTTCAACCATGATCTGTTTTGAACGGTGTGGCCGTCATGACCGAATTCTAGGGCGATATCACAATCCTTAAAGGGCAGAGCATGAATCGAACGAAGATTATCTCGAGCATTAACTCTATCTACGTCAAAATCTGCAGCAAAGTCTTGTCGGTAATAAGGGAGTCCATCGTTGGCTTTATTATCGTGGACAATGTGGTCCATATGACAGCCGTAGTAAGGCAGTTGCTTCATTAGAATGCGGTTCTCGAAGTCGGAAGCAGAGAACTCGACATACATGTAAGGCAATTGACGCAAATTGTTTCGTCTAGCTAATTCCTGTGCTCTTCCTTTTGTAAGCTCGCGAACAACGTTGTAGTCGGCATAAGGTAGTTCAGCCAGGGCATTGACGCCTGCAGAGTGGGTCTGTTGGACAGTGTCACATCTGGTGAGGCGACGGTTACTGTAGGAAGGAGGTTTAGAATGTTTCTTAGAACGTTTGAGTTTCTTCTTAGGGGAGCGGTCATGCAACATGCTAGCGATTAGATGTTGACGATCCAGCTTGGACTGCGTGCACCCTAAGACGGGGGCATGGAGCATAATGTTCATTGAAGTGGCGAGAGTGTTCATTGTTTGTTGGTGTATGATATGTAGAAAACATGACGTCTATTTATATTATTTCTGAACATGTTTAGCGTCCCTGAAATTAACATAAGGGCTCGATCTAAGCGCGCAGGAGATATCATCGTGTAAGGTACACGGTCCAATTAGGGACGTGCAATGACATGAGATAGAGGGTCCAGATCCTGGTGCCTTAAGAGGGGGTTCAGACTCATCCAATCATCTATGCGCCCTGAACGACAAAATTTCCAGGGACGCGAGACAAACTATTAAATAAATTCTAAATGATGTACCCACAAAAAAGGGTGTTCTGGCGAGAATCTCTTCTTATAGGCAGACATCGTAGGGTGTTGTAATATTTAAGGTCCCAAAAAAGGGAGATCCAGACTTTGATCGGTTTAGGTCCACTTTTTGATGCTATTTTTGATCATCCCTTTAAGACTAACGACCCTTTCAAAAGTCTGTACCAAATAATATGGATAGTTCAGTTATTGATTGCGTTATTGCAGCTGAATTCGATCATGATTACGGCCCTGTAGTCAAGAATGTGTATCCAGAAGGCTGGTTCGACGGCGATGACAGGTAAGTAACAAGTCAGTCCAATCTAATCATAACAACACAATTGACTAACATATAAGTGAAATTGGTGAAATAATGATTCCTGATCAGATCCATGAGAGACCTAGTGATTGGAATGTTGTCTTCCTCTATGATCACAATCAAAAATCGTCCAGAAGAACTCTACTTAGCTTCGCCTTAACTAGAAAGTCCAACGACACTAGTCGAGGTGCGGTAATTCGCAGTCTCGCCATCTGCACAACTCTTCAAAATGTCGAACCGTTTAAACCTTTCTTGACCCTCGCAGTCGCTGAATACTCTGCGAACCCGTCCCTTGATATCATCACACGACTCTTCCATTCATTACACTCCATCAAACTCAACACTATTCCGAAACTTGACCACAACGCAAAGTCTATCCTTATACTGCTCCCCGAGCCAAACAAACCTCCCTTGAAAAGCGTAGATGAACTGCGTTCGGACTCAGATCTGGTCGCTCCAGCCGCGCAGAATACTCTGCTACCGTCAGCGGAACTCATCCAAACCACAGAACTGACCTATACAGTCGCCGTACCTTTTAAAGCCATGGGCAGAACATCAGACATCCCCTTCAAATACCCTCTTGCTGTGCCTGAAGAATTCGTCGTCCAGATACCAGTCGAAGGTTACCTAAAGTCTCTCGCATCCCTCAATGTATCCCTCTCCTCGCCAAACTGCTTCCCGGATGTCTTCACCTCCGGCTCCTCAACTCACCCGTTGATCATAATCATCAATGCTATACTCACTGAAAAGCGCCTTTTATTTGTTGGCGTCGGACTCTCCTCGTCAGATATCACAGAAACTGTACTCACTGCAGTCCTCATCGCCTCGGGGTACGGTCTCGCACCTGGTATCTTGGAACGCACATTCCCATACGCCTCACTATCGCGTGTTTCGCAGCTAGTCGAAATCCCCGGCTATATTGCCGGAGTATGTAGCCCTGCTTTTGGGTCGCATCCCGAGTGGTGGGATATTATGATCGACATCAACACCGGTGTCATTAGCGCTTCCGGAACATCCAGAACTGCCGCTCCTAACTCCAGCTCGGGATCGTTCATTGACCAGTCGTTTGTGACCGACATTGCTAAACTGCTTGATCTACGTGCTCCCGCTTCGGCTCTTCTACTACGTTCTCGAAATTACGTACGCGAACTGATAGCAATTACCGCAGAAATGGAACGTAGATATAATGGCGCTACTGACCTCGAGAATATTCGAACAGAAAAAGACAAAGGCAACTTAGCTTATCCTGGCGCAGGCATAGTCTGGCCAATTAAGTCTAACGAGAACAGCGAGATTGCTGTACACTCTCCTTTCGTTGAATCTTTTCGCCAAACTAGTATCCACAAGCGGTTGGGTCTCATTCCTAAACAGGAAGTCAAAGTCGACTTTCGGCACCAACTGCAACTCTTGCAAAGACGAGGATCTTCTATGTCTGGTGACGAAATTGTCAAATTGTACTCCACTCTACCGAACTTCCTGAAGACTTCACAGGATATATATCAGTTTACGTTAGAGTTGACTTCAGCGTACTGCGATATCAAGCACCTTGCTTTAGGCTTATTTCATCCACGAACTTCAGTGAGAACTGCGACTGCTAGATGCTTGGCTACAGTTGAAAGTTCGTATCCAGGAAAATTCGTTATCCAACAGCTGAGCACTGTCGAGCATCTGGCCTACATGTCTGCAGCGTCCCTGGCTACTAAAGCTATAAAGAGCTGACACGACAAGCAAATATACGAGCGCATATTTAAGCGCTCTATAGAAATTTTCTGTCTTACAAGGAAAAGGTATTGGTCCTTTGTTCCATTCTCTCGCTTGTGCCTACCTATTTGAACTATTGTACATTAAAGTGAAGGGTCTTTTGCCGGTAACTTGCAACTACAACGCCCCTGTGAAAGAAATACTGATTACGAAATTATAATGAGACTAATTTGGTTAAACGAAAGCGCTTGTTAAGTATATAAATAGTACTTGTAGCAGCCTTATCGCCCTTCAACAAGAGAAACCTTTCCAGTATAAAAAAGTAATGGGCTCCTCAAACTCTGTTTCCCTCGCTCGCACTATTAAAGGCAAGGCCCGCGCATATACGACCAAACTTGCATGCAAATGTCAATCTTCGCCTAGTGACATGAAATGCGTCGTTTATTATACCAATTGGTCAATTTATCAGCGTAAATTTAATCCTGATCAGATCCCAGCTGATTGCATCACCCATGTCAACTATTCTTTCGCCAAGATCGACGATACTACCGGAGACGTGAAACTGTCAGACGAATGGGCTGATGTCCAAATAAAATTAGGAGACAATGACGAAGGATTGAAAGGCTGTCTGGGTGCTTTTTTTCAAATGAAAAAGAAATATAGACATTTGAGAGTCATTCTGGCAATCGGAGGCTGGGGCTATGACGGGAAGTTCTCTGCGGTGTGCAATGACGCAAACAAGCGCGCTCGTTTTGTGCAAACCGCTGTAGGCCTTGTGGAAGAATGTGGCCTTGATGGCATAGACATCGACTGGGAATATCCAAAAGACGCTACTGAAGCAGCATTGATGGTGTCGCTCTTGAAAGAGTTGCGTGAAGCTCTTACCAAGCTGTCAGATACTCATAACAGCGGCGTTTATAAGTTTCTGTTAACCGTTGCTGCTCCAGGCGGGCCCGATAAGATCCAAACACTTAACGTAGAAGAAATGGACAAATACTTAGACTGGTGGAATTTGATGTGCTATGATTTCGCCGGTGGATGGGACTCCATCAGCGGTCACCAGAGCCAACTGTATGGATCGCCTCTTAGTGTTGATGCTGTGGTGTCGTCTTACACTAAGCGTGGCGTTGACACTAGCAGACTTGTTGTGGGTATGCCAGCATACGGTCGTGCGTTTGAAAACACCGATGGGCCCGGTAAGCCATTTTCAGGAACAGGAACAGGTTCTTGGGAAAACGGTGTCTGGGACTATAAGGCGCTCCCTCTTGCAGGATCTGAAGAGAAGTATTTGCAGTCCATCGGAGCATGCTACTCCTATGACGCTCCTAAAAGGAAAATGGTGTCTTATGACAACGAACAAGTTGTGAAGCAGAAATGTGAGTACATCAAAGCGAAGAAGCTAGGAGGTGCAATGTTTTGGGAGGCCTCAGGAGATCATGTTGCAAGTAATGCTAGGTCTCTGATCGGTACTGTGAATAGCAATTTGAATCTGGCCAAATCTGCGACTAATAATTTGACGTATCCCGGAAGCTCGTACTCCAATGTGAAGGCCGCGTGATTCAAGCATTAGTATGGCGTGAAGATAATAGAAAAGTAGAATATAGTACATGTGTTTTCGCAGTAATATCACGTATCTGCGTCATTGTATGCGGCTTGTATATCTTGTAATAATTGTTTGGCTTCCGGTGTGACGGCAGCCGCGACCGTGTCTAGCAGGGACTGTAAGCTTTTCAGGTCTTCGGCTGTCGATCTGCAAATCAGGTCTATCTGGTCATCCAGTTTATTGTTTACCTGTTCAATTTGTAAAGAAAGAGAGTTAAGTCTATCGATGATGTTTTGCTTGACATTACGCGAATGGGCATTCAAGATCTGAGCCGGTGTCAGGTTTTCAATTTGAATATCCTCAGGCGCACCAGATTCAGCAAGTTGTTTACCAGATTCAATAATTTCGTCTAATTCATTAAGCTTTTCGGTCACATTTTTCTCTTTCAAAATGAGATCAAACTCCTTAAGAGACCTTGTGCGCCAAAAATCCGTCACTTGCGAGAGAATGTCGGCAAATAGTGAATCGCTACCCTCGAGCGCCGCAACAGAAGGATAACATTTCTTCAGATCTTCAACATCAACAGAACTAGCAGCCTTGTCGAGCGAAATTAGAAACGTTTCTCTGAACCTGTGCGCTCGTATACCTTCCTCTTCTGCCATTTGTTTACACCGGTAAGCGGTCAAATGTCAAAGATCATAACGCGTATAAATGATCTCAACCCTAACCTTAGGTATTTTCTGGGGTACAAATTTTGTAAGCGATTTCGCCGCCTGACAGAGCTATGGATATTCGACTGTGTGTTTTTGTATCAAGTATACAATATAAAACAGTACAGAAAAGCGGTACATGAGTGTAGAGTGCGGGTGGCGGCTGAAATGGCATGCAACGCGGCAGAGGAGCTGCGCGCATAGGAGAGGGTCTTGGTAAAGGGCCAGATACGCCACTGTCTTTCCAGGAGCAGGTACGAGATCAACGATTATTTAACGGTATATCCTCTGATAGTCATTTAGCTGTATTTTGATTAGTTATTATCTTGAGAAGACACTCTGATCAGTCTACTGGGGTCAATTTATGTAACGGAGATAATAGCCCTATGTAAACCTAAAACACAGTATAACGAGCAGCTTTAAAGACCACCCAAGACTCAACCCATCCATATAACTAAAGACATTTTTCAAGAATACTGGTTTCCCACCTAAAATTGGTGGTTTGCTTTTTATTTTGGTTATTCTCTGCTCTATAGCGGTTTGGTGTAGCAGAGATGGAAGACCAAATAGAACAAGCTGTGACTATACTATATGACGGACGAGCAGATGCCTCCTTGAAACAAGAAGTAAGTATGACTAATTTGCATCGCCCTTCGGCTATTGTCGAGGCTGGTGCTCTCTCAATATCTTCATGCACTCAAAAAATATGAGTACTAACATACATAGGCATTGAACTTCTGTCAACAGGTCAAAAGCTCGTCCGATGGATGGCAGCTGTGCTTGGGTCTCTTCTCCGCCGGCAAAAGCCGATCTTCCACAGCTCGATTCTTCGCTCTGCAAGTGGTAGGCGAAGCTCTAGCCACAAGAGGCAGCGATTTGGGCGATGGAGTCCTCCTCATAAAAGATCAACTCTTGGGTTACGTCTCTGAAAATTACATTATGCCCCCTGAACCAATAGATGACCCCCATTTCCGCAACAAGATCGCTCAGATATTCTCCTATATAATCCTCATCTGCTACCCTTCAAAATGGCCTTCATGCTTCGATAATTTGCTGGAAATGGCTCAAGCTCCTGAATACTCTAATGCTAACGGCATCGATTTCTATCTGCGCGTCCTCAGCTCTCTCCATGAAGAGATAGGTGACACTCTGATTAACAGGTCTACTGAAGACAACAGACGCGCTAGCCTCATAAAGGACAATATCCGTGAAGCGTCTATGTCACAACTCACCGCCTCTTGGATGTATATACTGCAGGTATGGTCTAATAACTCTTCTCCAAAAGCTCTAGATTTATGCGACTTTACTCTGCGCACAATCGGCTCGTGGGTCTCATGGATCGATATCAATCTCATTGTCACTCCTGAATACATGAACCTCATTTTTGCCTTACTCGCAAGAGAAAAAATTAACGGCACTGCCTGTAACACGCTCGCTGAGATAATATCCAAAAAAATGATGCCGGCTAACAAACTCTCTCTTATCTCCCTCCTGAACATAATTCCTCTTCTATCGCAACTAAAAATTGGGTCTGATATAGAATTCGATGAGCGTGTGGCTCATCTTTGCAACGTCATTGCAAGAGAATTACTCAGAATCATGGATATGTCGTCCAACGAGCCTTCTCTTTGTTCTTCTGCTCAGCAGCAACTCTTCGACCTCACACCTTTCCTTCTTGAATTCCTTGGAAACGAATACGATGACACTTCAACACAGATATTCCCTTCTATTACCGAATACTTAAATTATTTGCGCAAAATCAAATCTCAGAATGCCTTTCCAGACCAAGCCTCCTCTATACTTAGTCAAATGCTGACCGTAATCATCTCTAAAGCGAAATATGATGAGTCTACAGACTGGACAGGAGGTGAAGATGGTTCTGAAAGTGAATTCTTGGATATTCGTGCCAGATTACGTATCTTTCAAGATTCCATTGCCGCTATTGATTATGAGCTGGTATCTCGCATGATATCTGAGCTTGTTTTTAAATCCCTAGACACTCCTCCAAATTCCTGGAGGGATTTAGAACTTGCATTGTTCGAGCTATGGGCCTATGGCGAAGGTCTGCGTAATGCTGGAATTCTTAGCAAAACCCAGAGAGATCATCCTACCATATCTGTTCTACAGAACTGTCTGTCAAAAATGATCTCATCTGATATTGTACTGAACTATGCACATCCAGCAGTGCAACTTCAATTTATGGAACTTATTGTGAGACATCAAGGTCTAATTGACTTTGATGTTTTTGGATTGCGAATCTTACAATTTTTCGTCTCTGAGTTTGGAGCTCATAATTCAAACAAGAAAGTGCAAGCTCGTGCATGGTACTTACTACTCCAGTTCATCAAACACTCTGCTGGCTACTTCTCTGCTTCTGAAGCTAAGTCTCAGCTGCTTTCTGGATTACAGGATCTGTTTGTCATAGAAGCAGGTGATCCTCCAACGGATAATGATTCAAGTTCTCTAATGTCAGCTGATGAAGCTACCGGCGATAGACTGTTTGAATCGCAACTGTATTTATTTGAAGCGGCTGGATTTACTATTGCCTGTTGTAAGGGACAGGTCACCGAAGCCGTTATTGATGAAACTTGTTCATACATATCTGCAGTTCTTGACCCGGTATACGCAGATATATCGAGAAATATGGGCCGCGCTTCTGGGGACGCCAAACTCACACTACAAATACATCATGACATTATGGCGATAGGAACATTTTCGCGTGGGTTTTCGGATGGTGCACAGCAGCAAATGAAAGAAAACGCTAATGTGAAAATCAGAATGAAGAACAGCGCTGAAGCAGTCATTGCTCCGTTGGAGATGCTAGCGCAATTTGAAATCATAAGAGATGCAGCTAGGTTTACCTTTGCTAGGATGCTCACAAGCATTGGAAGTGACATTTTTGAGTACATTCCTCGACTGATTACCAGTTTGTTGTCTAATGCAGGCCCCGAGGAACTAGTAGACTTTCTTTCTTTTATTGGTCAGCTAGTTCACCTGTATGCTAAAGATGGAGCAGGGAATATATTGGTTGAGCTCATTGGGCCGCTGCTTTCTAACCTAGTGGACCATATGACACTTCCAAAAGACGATAATGGCACGTCCTCAGGCACTGACTATTTTCTTCAGGTTTATAATTTGAGAAAAGCGTACTTGCATTTTATTCAAACGGTAGTTGCCAACGGGCTTACTTGGGTTCTGCTGCGAGAAGAGCTTCGAAGCGTTTTGGAGTCGATGCTGCAGACCATACTGGAATACTCCGAAGATCAAAGCAACGCGGTCACACAGAAAACGGCGCTGGCAGTTTTAGGAAAAGTCATGGTTGCATTAGCGGATAAAGATCCGTCCACGCCATTGCCAGCCGATGTGTCAGTATTTGCTATGCCTGATTCATTCTATGTCACGGTGAACAGGATCTGCTGGTCTGTTTCGACGGATGTCAAATCGAATTACTCTGATGGAGAATTCCGGTTAGTTCTCGGTGAAATCGGGCATGTGCAAAAATGCCTGTATATATGCTGGCCGCGATTCAGTGAATACTTGGCGCAGTCTTTCTTCCCTGAATCAGGTGTACCGAATCAGCAGATCGATGTTTACGTGCAAGCACTGCAGACTGTTGACGACAAGGTGTTTCGTCGTCAATTTGCAGAGTTTGTGAAATCTCTGACTGGAAGATAACGCGATCAACACTACGCGCACAAAAAACGAATTGAACGAGTCTCCAATTGTCACAATACGTAATCGGTGCCCCGGATAAATATTGCACGGGTAAATTTCGCCCATAGCAACCGTATGAAATCATAACTATCCATCCACGCACATATAAAGCCTAGACTCCCCGAAACACCAAATGGACCAAGTAATTGCCGACATCTCTTCTTTAATTGAAGGACCAATCGATTTTCCTAGTCAATCGTTTTGTGATAAAGTCGTGAATATCGGTACTTATATTGCTGCACTTATTGCTTGGCTTGTTGGTTTCACATTCCAGAGCTCACTATACTGCTGGGTAACATTTGCCATTCTATCTGTTGCTCTTGCTGTAGTCGTTATACCCCCTTGGCCTCAATTCAACAAACATCCAGAAAAGTGGCTAGCCTGGGATACTAAGTAATCTGCGCTATGGCTTCAAAAGCGGACGTGTTCCTTGGCTTTGACCTTTCCACGCAGCAGCTCAAAGTTATAGGAGTTGACTCCCGACTGGATCTTGTCGTCCACGAAACACTCAAATTTGACGAAGAATTGCCAAAATATAACACAGTACATGGAGTTTTACATAATGAAAAGGAACGAGAGATATTCGCTCCTGTAGCTATGTGGCTTGAGGCTCTTGATATCGTGTTGCAGCGACTAAAAGATTCAGGCTTTGACTTCTCTCGCGTAAAAGCGTTATCAGGCGCATGTCAACAACACGGTTCAGTTTACTGGTCAGCTCAAGCTCCAGAACTACTCGGCTCACTTAATCCATCCGATTCTCTCTTAAACCAATTGGCACCAAACGCATTCGCCCGTCAGTATAGCCCTAACTGGCAGGACCACTCTACCAAGCTTGAAGTGGACGCTCACGAAAATGAAGTTGGCGGCTCTCAGCATCTCGCTGAAATTACTGGCTCCCGTGGTCACTACCGCTTCACTGGCCCTCAAATTATGAGAGTCAGACGTGTCCACCCTGAAGGATACGCTAGGACAGCTAGGATATCGATAATATCTAGTTTTTTGGCGTCGGTTTTTCTTGGTAAATGGGCTGCAATCGATGTTTCTGATATCTGCGGAATGAATCTCTGGGATATAACCAAGAACGACTATTATATGCCTTTGGTACAATTAGTCGCTGGCGCGTCAAATCCAGAAGATCCTTCGGTCGCGAAGTTGATTGATATGCTCGGCTACCCAATTGACGGCAAAGATTCTCTAGGACTTATCTCATCATATTTTGTGCAAAGGTATGGATTTAACCCTGATTGCGAAATCATACCTTTCACTGGGGACAATCCTGCTACAATCTTATCTTTAGATTTGCAGCCGAATGATGTCATGATATCCCTGGGCACCAGTACAACATTACTCACATCTACTGAAGTATTTGCGCCATCTGATGAATATCACCTGTTTTTGCATCCAACTTCTCCTGGTCTTTATATGGGTATGCTGTGCTATTGTAATGGAGGACTTGCACGCGAACAGATTCGTGATGCCATTGACAGTAGTGCAAAGGCATCGAAATCTTGGGATAAGTTCAATGAGATAGTACTAAAATCCAGGGTTTTGGACCGTAAAAGCCCTGAAAAGTTTCGCATCGGGTTTTATTTCCCGCTGAGCGAGATTATTCCTGACAGAAAACCTCAAATAACTAGGTTCTCAGTCGAAAACGGGGTGCTAGCAAAAGAGACTCCTGCAGCATTATCCGAAGAAGATGCGCGTATGATAATTGAAAGTCAAGGACTTTCGATGCGTTTACGATCACAGAATATGCTGGCTGGCAATAATGGACGGCCTAGACGAATGTACCTGGTTGGAGGTGGCTCTAAGAACCCCGCTATTGCTCAAGTACTAGCAGAGGTATTAGGACCTACTGAAGGCACGCATCGATTACTTCAAGCTGGGGATAACGCATGTGCACTGGGTGCAGCTCATAAAGCTGCATGGGCAGTGCACTATAAAGCCACTGGAGAGAGCTTTATGGAATATATGGCTAAGCACTGGCAGGTAAAGGGACGAATTGAGACACTCGAAATTGCCGGGGCCGAGGCGAAATGGTCTGAATACAAATGCGCTATTGAACCGTACAAAAATGCCGAGAGTTTGCTTGATTAAGGTACACTGTCACTGTCGTTGCAACGATCAAACTAAGCTTTTGAACCCCACAACGAAAATTAGCATATGCTGACACGAGATAATAAGCGTCGATAATCAGGCGTGGGGGATGGCTTGTATTTCCAAAAACTGCAATCACTCATAACTGAATTTAAAGGTTATTCCGCGTATGTCACATGTAATCATAGTGTATTCCTGGGGTATCCTCGGGACACACATTAGGGAATGTGGGGTATAAACTTAACTTAATTCTGAGCTCTGTTATTGGCCAAAAAGTGCTTTATCACCTGACTACTTCCCATCAACGGCAAAACACTATTGCCGAGGCTCTGTCCGCACACCTATTTATACTCGAACAGCATTACAGACAAGCCAACTTGTCTAATTATTGGTTGAAGTGAGTCCTATTTTCTTATAGACCTTTCTACGTTCTACCCTTTTGTTAAGTTCGAAGGTTACTGTCTTTAAACGATGTTCAACCCTGCCGAAGATACCGTTAAGAACATGGCTATGGAGCGAGCCCGGGCGTCTTTTCCTACCAGAAATCTCACCTACTTCATAGAGGGATCCAAGGAAAAAGCCGAATACCGTGAAAAACTCTTGCAGATGTTTGAACGCGATCCTGATTTCGACCAGAGAACCAACTACGACCTCACTAAAGACCAGCTCCGCGAACGCACTATGAGGCGAATCGCCAAAACTGTTTCCTATATCGAGAAGAATCCTACTATTCAGTACGTCGAAGATATTATCTTTGCTGTTTCTAAGATTGATTACTCTCTTACTACTCGTATTGGTGTTCATTATGGTCTTTTTGTCAACACCATTATGGGTTCTGGCACTGACAAGCAGATTGACTACTTCCTCAACCAGCGCGGTGCGGTTTCCTTGGATGGAATAATCGGCTGCTTTGGAATGACGGAGCTCGGACATGGCTCTAATGTGGCTGGCCTAGAGACTACTGCCACTTTTGACCGCGAAACTGATGAATTCATCATTAACACTCCCCACATTGGTGCCACTAAATGGTGGATCGGCGGTGCTGCACATACCTGTAACCACTGTGTCGTCTTCGCCCGTCTCATCGTCGATGGCAAGGATTATGGCGTCAAGAACTTCGTTGTTCCTCTGAGAAACTCTGATTACTCTTTGTGCACCGGTGTCGCTTTGGGCGATATTGGTCGTAAGCAAGGTCGTGACGGTATTGACAACGGCTGGATCCAATTCACCAACGTCCGCATCCCGAGAAACTACTTCCTCCAACGCTACGCCAAAATAGATAGAAACGGTAAAGTCACCGAGCCCCCTCTTGCTCAACTCGCTTATGGCGCTCTCATCCACGGTCGTGTCACTATGGTCAGCGACTCTGCCCAGATCTTAAAGCGCGTATCCACTATTGCTGTTCGTTACGGTGCAGTTCGTCGCCAGTTCTCCTCTTCTCCTCACGAGGAAGAAACAAGAATTCTGGACTACCCTCTTCACCAGCGCCGCTTGTTCCCTATTGTTGCTCAAACTTATGCTCTGCAGTTTGCTGCTGATGCTGTCGCCAACCTTGAGCACGGCATCACTACTCGCCAGGCCACTATCGATCTCAAAGATATGAAGGCTGTGATGTCTATGGTCAACGATGTAAAGGCTCTCTTTGCAACTTCAGCCTGTCTCAAGGCATTCAGCACCTGGGCTGCTGCCCAGTCTATTGATACTTGCCGTCAGTGCTGCGGTGGCCACGGTTACTCTGCGTACTCCGGATTTGGCGCCGCCATGTCTGACTGGCACGTAATGCTTACTTGGGAAGGTGACAACTCCGTTCTCTCCATCTCGACTGGACGTGCCCTTATTGGCTACTACACCAGCTTCATCAAGTCCGGCGAGAAGGCACTGCCCAGCGGAATGGAGTACATCGCTTTGACCACTAAGCCCGCTGTGAAGGCTGACGCATCCGCTGATATCTCATCTCCTGAGGTTATTGTCGCCGCATGGGATGCCGTTACTTCTTTGGTCGTGAAAAAGGCTGGAGATGCTTACTTGGCTGCTGTCAAGTCTGGCAAATCTAAGCTCCAAGCCCTTGAATCTGTTTCTCAACACCGTTTCCTTGCTGCAAAGGCTCATGCTACCAGGTTTATTGTGAATGCGTTTTACCAGCGTCTCCAATCTGCTCCTGCCGACATCAAGCCTGTTCTTGAGCGTCTTTTCAGACTATATGGTCTCTTCCAATTAGAGCAGGATAACGGTTTGTTGATCCAAACTGGATTCTTCAACTCCGAGCAAATCGACAAGGTCAGAGACGCTGTCGACGCCGTTTGCGCCGAAATCCGCCCTGACGCTATCGCTCTCACCGACGCCTTCAATTTCAGTGACTATGTTATCAATTCTTCACTGGGTGGACGAGAAGGTCGTGTCTACGAAGACTACTTCACCAAGGTCAAGACTCAAAACCCTCCTGAGAACATTCGCGCTCCCTATCATGATCAGTACATTGGTCCTGTGGTAAATAGAAACCTCGGTAAGAAGCCGTTTGTGCCACTCACTAGTATCTAGAGCATAATAATGGTCTGATATAGAATCGCGGATACAATCGATGATATTTAAGTACTCTACACCTATCCTTTATAATGCAAGCAATTTATTATCTTCCACATCGTATATTGATGTATCATCATGGTGATGGTCGTTGAAACTGGTAGGGTTGAGGGTTTGTAACACCATGGAAGACGATAGAATGTAGTATACAGCCTAGAAGTTTCGATAACCTTAATGCTTAAAATGAGTCGAGAAACTATATATTGACCTTAAATAATAGCACTCAGCCGATTTTCTTTCCTCCTCACAAATATTAGGAAAAAGCAAATAACTATACAAAAATGTCTGCCGATGCTGAATCATTTGAGTTTCAAGCTGAGATCTCTCAGTTGATGAGCTTGATCATCAATACTGTCTACTCGAACAAGGAGATCTTCTTGCGTGAGATTATTTCTAATGCTTCCGATGCTCTCGACAAGATTCGATATGAAGCTCTATCTGACCCCAAGAAGTTAGAGACTGAGCCAAATCTCTTCATTCGCATCACTCCTCACCCTGATACCGGTGTTCTTGAGATTATGGATACCGGTATTGGTATGACCAAGGCCGATATGGTTAACAACCTTGGTACGATCGCCAAGTCAGGTACCAAAGCTTTCATGGAAGCCTTGTCTGCTGGTGCTGATGTCTCAATGATTGGTCAATTCGGTGTTGGTTTCTACTCTGTTTTCTTGGTTGCCGACCGCGTCCAAGTTATTTCCAAGCACAACGATGACGATCAGTACATCTGGGAATCATCTGCTGGTGGTCGCTTCACTATCACTCACGACACCAACCCCGAAGTCAAATTGACCCGTGGTTCCATTATCCGTCTCTTCATGAAGGAGGACCAGAAGGAATACCTCGAAGAGAAGCGCATCAAAGACATCGTCAAGCGTCACTCTGAGTTCGTCGCCTATCCTATTCAGCTCGTTGTCACCAAGGAGGTTGAGAAGGAAGTCCCAGTTGAAGACGAAGGTGAAGAAGTCAAGGAGGGCGAAGAGTCAGGCGACAAGAAGCCTAAGATCGAAGAGGTTGATGAAGAAGAAGAAGGCGAGAAGAAAGAGAAGACCAAGAAGATCACTGAAACTGTCGTTGAGAACGAAGAGCTCAACAAGACTAAGCCATTGTGGACCCGCAATCCAAGCGATATCACTAAAGAAGAGTATGCTGCTTTCTACAAATCTATTTCCAACGATTGGGAAGATCACTTAGCTGTCAAGCATTTCTCTGTTGAGGGTCAACTTGAATTCTCTGCCATTCTGTTTGTTCCTGCTCGCGCACCTTTTGATCTTTTTGAAAGCAAACGTAAGCGCAACAACATCAAGTTGTACGTACGCCGTGTATTCATCACTGATGATGCCGATGAGCTTGTTCCTGAATGGTTGAACTTCATCAAGGGTGTTGTTGACTCTGAGGACCTTCCATTGAACTTGTCTCGTGAGATGTTGCAACAAAACAAGATCATGAAGGTTATCCGCAAGAACATCGTCAAGAAGTGTATTGAGATGTTCCAGGAGATTGCTGAGGACCGTGAGCAATTTGACAAATTCTACTCTGCTTTCGGTAAGAACATCAAGCTTGGTATCCACGAAGATGCTCAGAACCGTCAAGCTATCTCTAAGTTGTTGCGTTACCAGTCCACTAAGTCAGGTGATGACACCGTTACCTTCCAGGACTATATCACTCGCATGCCTGAGCACCAGAAGAACATATATTACATTACTGGTGAATCTATCAAGGCTGTCGAGAAGTCGCCTTTCCTTGATGCTCCTAAATCTAAGAACTTCGAAGTTTTGTTCATGGTTGACCCTATTGACGAATACGCTATGAGCCAGCTCAAGGAGGTTGATGGCAAGAAGCTCGTTGATATCACCAAGGACTACGAGATTGAGGAGACCGAGGAAGAGAAAGCTGCTCGTGAAGCGGAGGAGAAGGAATACGAGGAGCTCACCAAGAAGCTTAAAGAGATTCTTGGTGACAAGGTTGAGAAGGTTGTTGTTTCTCACAAGTTGATTGATGCCCCTGCTGCTATCCGCACTGGACAGTTTGGTTGGTCAGCTAATATGGAACGTATTATGAAGGCACAGGCATTGAGAGACACAAATATGTCTACCTACATGGCATCCAAGAAGATATTCGAGATTTCACCTAGATCTCCTATCATCAAGGAGTTGAAGGCTAAAGTTGAAGCTGATGGTCCTGGTGATCGCACAGTTCGTGATCTTACTACTTTACTGTATGAGACGGCCTTGTTGACTTCAGGATTCACATTGGACGAGCCCAACTCGTTTGCCGCACGCATTAACCGTCTAATCTCTCTTGGATTAAATATCGATGAAGAAGCCCAAGAAGAGCCTGCTGTCGCTGAACCGGCTGCCGATGATGCCACTGCTAATGCTGAATCTGCCATGGAAGAGGTCGACTAAGAAAATTAAAATTAAAGTCGATTTGATTTAAGTTAAAGATTGATTTTTAATATGATATTACACTGTATTACATTGAAATAAAAAAAAATTCTGCGTAGATTTGTTGGAAAAGCTGGAGTATTTAGCACGGCTAATAGGGTTTTTTGATACCTACCAAGAGGTGAACCCGACTCTTCTAGACTTACACATACCATTTCTCGAAGAAAATTTTGGCTGAAAACCAATAAAAAGGAGAGAGCTGCTGGGTTTCTTCTTGTTTTTTCATTTGCTGGAATCACATTATTGTACAGCATATAATATTACAAAAAACAAAAACAGATCCGAGTGTCTGCTAATACGCTCGTGAACAAGAAAGGACCGCTACGACAAATACAGAGATAAAAACTGAAAATGGACAAAGTAAAAGAAGATATAAAGTCCGCTAACGAGATCGGAAGCTCTTTTGTTAAAACTTTTTATTCTACTTTGTGTAACGATTCCGAATCCATCTACAAGTTTTACTCTGATGATTCTTACTTTGTTCACGGGATTGAAGGGTCTCAAAACTCGCCAATTATTGGCTCAAAGGCTATTAAAGAATTTATTAAGTCTTCTAAAAGAATTCCTGTAAAAGTTCAGATTACTAATTTGGACTACCAGCCAGTATTCGAGCGCAATATCCTTATTCAAGTATCTGGTGAAATGACTACTCGCGATGACTCAATTCACGGTTTCGTTGAATCTTTCTTCTTGTGTCCATCGAACGATTCTTATTATGTTTCCAACGACATTTTGCTACTTTTCTTGGACTCCGACGATGTCGATACTGCCGTAGCCCCTAACGGTACCTCTACTTCAACTCCTGCATCTGCTAACGACAATGTCAAGACAGCGGCTTCTGCTTTTGCTGCTGCTCCTACTGTAGCTTCGGCTGCTCCTCCTGTAGCTTTGCCTGTTGCCGCTACTGCTAATGCTACTAGTGCTACTGAAGCTATTCCATTTGAGAAACAATCTTCTTCTGCGAAACCGGCTGCTCCTACCGCCGCTCCTGCGGCACCTTCCTCTACTCGCACCTCTACACCGTCCGCCGCTTCTACAGCCCCAACCTCTTCTACTTCTGTCCCTTCTGCGGCTCCCACTGCTTCTACTTCCGCTCCCACTGCTTCTACTTCCGCTCCGACTGTGAATACTACGGTTTCAGAGCCTTCCGCTTCTTCTACTACGAATACATCTGCACCGGCCTCCTCTACAGCGCCTACCGGGCCTATTAGCTACGCGAGTTATGCCTCGGCTGCAGGTGGTGCAGGAATCGGGTCCACTATTTCGTCACCTATCAACTCATCCTCGTCGTCTGCTAGTGCGACGACCTCTAGATCCAAACCGACATCTCAACCAATGGATGCGGAAGGTAGCCGGTCGCACTCCGGAAAATCCAAACAAAACGACGAAGAGAAAATTGTCTTTATTAGGGGCAAGTTTTTCGAAAAAGTGACGATCGACGAAATTATTCAGCACATGACGAAATACGGCAAGGTGGTAAAGGCGGAGTTCCGTCCAAAGGACCCGAACGCTGCTAATGTAGAGTATGACGACGTGAACTCTTCAGCAAAGGCATTGAAAGATGGCGAAACATCTATAAAGGGTGTGAAAGTCACAATTCTTCCTAAGAAGAAGCAAGTTGCCAGCGCGCAATCGAATCGCAATGGATCAAACAAACAGAAGAACAACAATCGGAAAGCGAATAACGGGCAGCACTAGAATGTCCGGCTGTATGAGTGATGTGATATCGATTTCCATGGAATTCTCATATGCATATTATCGGTGTATATATAGATTACCAGTACCCCTTTTTAGTGTGTAGTTGCAACCCCACCAAAAGATAGACTTCGTCTGCATGGTGAAAGCGTACCTGCGATCTTTCTCGAGGTACAGAATGGCGGCGAAATCGTTAGACGCTAATGGATTCAAGATTAAAAAGAAATACCAAGACGCAAAAGATATCATTATTAGCAGCATAGAGCCGCAGGCGAGTGGGGGATCAAAAACTATAGCAGAAGAAATTGCGTCGGGCGCCAACTACGAGTTAGACGGGCCGCTCAGAAGAGTCCCACCGTACTATTTTACTTATTTGACACACTGCAAGGAGCGATGGAGGAACCGGACGCTACTGGACATTTTTTCGAAAGAATTCCGCGACCGGTCAGAAGAGTATTACAGATCAACTATCGAAGCAGGCAGAGTCACAATAAACCACTCTCCAGCCTCTATTGACACGCTAGTGCGCAATGGCGACGTTATAAGTCACAGAATACACCGACACGAACCGCCTATAACTAGCAGACCAATCAGGATTGTCTCGGATGACGGAGAGCTGGTGGTCATAGACAAACCGTCTGGTATCCCCGTACACCCGACTGGCCGCTACTACTACAACACCGTCACTGAAATACTGAAACATGACCATGGCATTGTTGCTCATTCCTGTAACCGACTCGACCGTCTCACTTCTGGCTTGATGTTTCTCGCCAGATCAGCTGCTACTGCGCGAGACATGTCCAGTCAGTTGCGTGAGCGGTCTGTCTATAAGGAATACTACGCTCGCGTCTACGGCCGGTTCCCGGAAGGTGAAATCAACTGTGATCTTCCTTTATTTACATTGTCTCCAAAACTCGGGCTTAACAGAGTCTCGCAAAGTGGCAAAGAGGCCACAACCCTCTTCTACCTGTGCCATTACGACGAGTCCACCAACATGAGCGTAGTCAGATGCAAACCCTTGACTGGAAGAACTCATCAGATACGCGTACATTTGCAGTACCTTGGTCATCCAATTGCAAATGACCCCATATACGCCAACAGACGCGTCTTTGGTCCCCATCTTGGCAAAAACGGCGAAGGTAATGACGAAGAAATCATAGCTAAGTTATCGGCCGTCGGCAAAACCGAAAGTGCATTGTCGTTGGCTTACGAAGAAGTCCTAAAACACCAGATAACGCAAAAAGGTGAAAAACTGACGGGTGAAGTCTGTCCAGAGTGCGGAACTGAGCTGTATTCAGACCCTACAGTAGCCGACCTTACCTTGTGGCTACATGCGTATAAATACGGAAACTCTGACGGCTCGTGGGAGTATCAAACAAAAGTACCCGAATGGGCCCTTCCCGGTTATGTCGTGTCATGAATAAAGAAGCACGGCTGTCTCAAGGAGATAATGATCGGCGGCGCTTCCGAGGTGTGTTTTCGGGAGTCTCAGAAGGCGATTGCGTAGGAGATTCGAGATTATAAGGCGATTGTTCTATTTCGTTTCGCTCTTCAGCCTCAAGCTGAGCTAATAGTTCCCGCATAGTATCCGTTAGTGGACCCATATTAATGGCAGTGAAAAAATTGATAGAGAAACGAAGATTATCTAGATCATCGGCAGGAATCAGACCGCCCATATAAGGAGCAAGCTCCTCGGAGTAGAATTTTGCTTTCAGATCAGACATTCCCATTTCTTCTTGTAAGTTTTGGAACAAGAACTTTAGAAAAACCCGAGACGATGGATTTGTGGTTTCTGGAGACATTTCAATCTCTGACATTACCGTCCACGGTAATGCATCAGTGGCTAAAATGTAAGCAAATATACGTGCGAGATTTCTTAGTTGGCTTGTATCATAACGATGAATCTCCGTATAGTATTCGCGAAAAGCCTGCTCAAAAAGAGATCTCCAGGATCGTCGTAGTTGGCAGAACCGTTCAGCAATCAGGCCGTAATATTTCGAGTACACTTTTTCCTGGGCGCAAGACTCGAATATGACTTTGACTAGTTCATATTCATACTGTTTTGGAATTTTCAGACCCAACAATTTATGACAGCATTCTTCAAAATCAATACTGGACATCATTGTCAAGTAAACGGTTTTCTTAAAGTTGGTCAACTGAGTGCCTGTCATATCAATGATATCTGATTTTGCAGGTTCTGCTGTAGTTTCTTTTGAAATTTGCTTCCCTTCCTGGTTGTCTGTTTCCGGAGTGGGTTCTGGCAAGGCGGCTGGTTCGTTGTGGTCTTCTTCTGGTGAACCTATAATTTCATGTACCAGGTTTTCATACTCAGATTCGCGAGCGTCAAAATCCGGATCGAATTTAAATTCGTTGAGCTCCTCATGACTATCCAGTAAATCGGTTAACTGGATTCTGTGGCGAATCTGGTCGTCCTCTTCGATCAGATCTAATTCGCTCTCAATAGCGGGATGGCGAGCGAACTCGGATTTCCGCTCCTCGAAAAGGGAGAGCAATCTGGTTTTCAGTTTATTCGACAATGTTTGGTCTGTATTTAAAAGAGATCTTAATTGATCGTATATCGAATTGACGCGACTCTTTGCATTGCTGTCCAAGGCTGCGCCAGAAGCCAACAACAGATCGACTAGCACATCCAAGGACTGGTCGGATTTGTCGCACAGCAAGGAACTAGCCATCTCTAGTATCAGCAGATCGTCGACAACCGCATAATTGTACAAATGTGCTAGAAATATCGCGGCTGGTCTCGGTTCCTCTGATTTGAACGCCAGCAATAGCCGGTGGATTAGGAGTATCGCTACCTCAGGAATCCGAGTATTGATTATAGCAGTAAGACATGCATACACGGGGGTCAAAGAGACCATTTCCCGTTGTGCTTTCATTATTATTTCACAATAAAGTCCTTTCCCTCTTATTATATTCTCCCTAAATACATTCATAGCCATATCTGTGACATTAGATCTGTCTACTCTGTTTATATACCCAGTCAGGTTACTTTTCAATCGAGACCATTTTTCGCGCTGTACATCGTTCGTATCTGTCTTTGCGAGTTTTTCTCGGAAATATTCTAATCTCGATCGCGGGATATATTTCCCTCTTTTTTGAGCCTCAAGCAGGTCTTCATACTGCTGCTCCAGCGACATATACCAGAGTATGTTCTCAAGCAAATGGTGCAGACGAGATGTGAGAGGCGCGGCTGTTCCCACTGGTCAATTTGTCGCCGGATCATCATTATCCCGTACCAGTACAACCGAAACTGCCCCTTAACCAGCATTTCTCTTGTAATAAAATTTCCATGATGTAGTTGAATTTGCCATTAATCACTTTAAACTCCCCTTTAAGACAACTCTGTCGGTTAAGAATGCCGTAAACTTTCTGCACACATTCAGCCATGCTTCTCCACATTCTCTAACGCGGGGTAAATTAAAAGCTTGTGAATCGAAGTAACACATATCACAGTATATATGTCTCGTCATGCCCCTATTCTAACGCTGCCTTCCAATTCCTAGAATATGAGTCAAGGATCACATTTCATATCCAAAATCCCTTACTTCGCTCTCGTAAGCCTACTGGCTGGCTACTGGAGCACGATCACAGCTGCCCAGCATGGCACTAACATTTCCTTCGCAGCAGTCGCCATCCTAGTTTACTGTCTGCTCTTCTTTTTATACACTTTGTTCTGTCTCTTTGTCTATCCGTTTGTTTTCAGCAAGTTCAGAGGAAAGTACCCGCTGCTCTTCGACGACTACTCGTTCCTGCTAGGACACGTCAAGATGTTCCTCTCAGGAAACTGCAAAGACCGCTATGCCGAGTTCATCGCAAAACACCCAGACGCAAAAGCAGCACTGTTTTATGGTCCTCTTATGACCGAAAGACTAGTAGTGTTTGACCCTCTGACACTCAAAGAAT
Source organism: Tortispora caseinolytica NRRL Y-17796 (assembly GCA_001661475.1). Lineage (NCBI taxonomy): Eukaryota > Fungi > Ascomycota > Trigonopsidomycetes > Trigonopsidales > Trigonopsidaceae > Tortispora > Tortispora caseinolytica. Next base: position 2,852,413 of record KV453841.1, read on the forward strand.
TGCTCGTCAGGTACTCTTACTCCTTCCCTAAACCGTCTGAGGTGCAAGAAACCCTCAATATAGGTTTCGGAGACGGCCTGTTTCTCTCGGAAGGTTCATACCATCAGCATTTGCGTAAAATAATGATGCCCATGTTCACTCTGCAGCACGTCAGAAATATAGCGCCAACATTCTGGGAAAACGCCAAAGAGCTCGTCGACTTATGGGATCACAAGATATCCATTGGCGCAGACGAAAAGGGTATCTTGAAGTACGACACAATGGACGACTTTTACAATGTCGCTTTCGACAACATCTGCAACGCCGGTCTTGGTGTCGATCTCGATGCACTCCATGATCCCGGAAATGAGACTTTCAACGCATATTGTCAACTGTTCGTCCCTCCCAGGTCCTGGTTCGACGCACTGACGACATTCTTAACATTCTTCTGGTCACGTTTCTTCTATTACAGCTGGAAGATACCAATCCACAGTAGAACTCAAGTGTCAAGAAGCCGCGCTAAGATCATGAAACTTATCGAAAACATCGTCAACCAACGGAGGATAAAGTTGCGCCTCGAAGAGAAGGACACTAACGCCCAGGTCGATGATAAGGACTTGGTTTCCATCATTCTTCGCACTAACCGCCACTCTTTCACCACTGACGAAATGGTCAACAACCTCATGTCGTTCCTTGCTGCTGGACATGAGACTATCTCCAGCTCGCTGTTGTGGACGCTCTATCTCTTATCACGGAACCCAGAAGTGCAAGCCTCATTGAGAGCGGCCATATACGACAAACTTCCGCAGCTTTTCATAGGATCAGACGCTCAACCTATGTCAAATGAAGCTATGTTGGAGGCCTTGGAAAACATCACAGAGCTGGAACAAGTGATGCTGGAGCAGATGAGAGTCTTACCATCGGTGCCTCAAACACTGCGAATTGCATTGAAGGACCACATATTTGATTCAGGAATATATGTCTCTAAGGACACAGAAATAATTGTTCCGTTGATTGGTATCACTACCAACCCGGCCATATGGGGCAAAGATTCGTATGATTTTCGGCCAGGCCGGTGGACAGAACAGCTGATCAAAGGCAAAAACTCGACGCAAACGTATATGCCGTTCCTTGCAGGACCAAGAATGTGTATCGGAAAACGTTTTGCAGAAACCGAATACAAGATCACGCTGGCCACTCTTATTGCAAGGTTCCAATTTGGTCCTGTGAATGAGTATAAGCTGGTGTACGATGCAAGGATCACGTCACGTCCAGCTAATGGAATGCCTCTTCTTATCTCTGCCGTTGAGAATTATTCTCCCTGAATCTGGGGCAATGATAATGGTTTGTTTGTTTATCTTTTTCGGGTAGTTATATGTTCATATTTGTTGCGACAAGTTCCAACACATCCTGCACCTTGAAGTTCAACCGTAGATCCTTATTATCGAGAAGATCTAGCTCGCCTCTGACGGGGCCTAGATTAACTAGAGCAATTTCTTTACCTTTAGCCTTGGCTTCTCTCAAGAGACGGTAGGAGGAGTAGGTAGACAGAGATGTAGCGGCGACTAGCAAACGATCAGTTTGGTCTACCAGGTTCTCTGCGGCCAGGCGCTTGGCAGTCGGCACTCCTTCACCGAAAAACACAACGTCAGGCTTCACTACACCACCAAGTTTCCCGTGCATGCTCGATATCCATGAGCCATGACGGTCAGACAACGCTCTTTGATCGCTGACACAGGCAGGACAGGCAAGGTAGTTGAACAGATCGTATCTGAAGCCCGATCCGAGGTCCATGTCTCCGTCTGGGTTCAATTTGGGTCTCTCTTCAATGGGTATCTCCAGCAGTTTCTTCCAGCTGGGATTGATCTCTGAAAGGATCTGGTGGTACTTATCGCGTCGCATTCTGTAGCTGCAGTCTAAACAAGTCACTGACGCGAGGGTGCCATGCAGCTCGATAGTATCGGGAATAGAATGTGTATGCAGTCCGTCGACATTCTGAGTAATAAGGCCTTTTATGTATCCCGACCGATACAGATCGCCTAGAATGGTGTGGCCCCGATTGGGGCGCACAGTGTGCTGGTACTTGTACCCCGCAAAGGCACGCGCCCAGTATCGCTTACGCCACTCATGGCTGCCTATAAATTGCTGGTACAAAACTGGGCGAAAATCTCTATTCAATGTATATGTTCCCTCTGGTCCGCGGTAGTCTGGAAGGCCGGAATCAACCGAGATGCCGGCGCCGGTTAATACTGCGACCTTGCCCTTCGCAAGGAAATCAGTCAACAGACGAGCAGCTTGTTCAACAGTCTGCACACTCGCAGGATTATTTATTACCGCATGATCAAAATTCGTGTAAGGAATGCGCAACTGTACCATCTGTGGACATCGGCATGCAGACAGTCCGTAAAAAGGCTGTATCGAAAGGTGTGTTAAGATATAGTGCTACAATGAAGTAATATAACCCTGCAATCATGTTACATGTATTTAAACCCCGTTCCTAATTAGCCCCGTATGTCCTGTAATCATCTGTCTCTTTGACAGTTATAACTTGTTTCTTCAAAAGACTCCGTAGATTGTCAGAAACCTCGATAGGTCTGTAATCTTCTGCCTCAGCGTGATCACGATTCTGTATGTCAACAATCTCCACTGTCCGCGCAAACCTGTAGTAAAGCGATTCAGCCGTCTTCAGTGTCTCATCAAGATTAATATTGTTCGAAAGATCGTTCATATATTTCAAGATCTCATCAAACTGCCGTAAATTCTCAATGATAACAGTTTTATGTTTCACCAGAATAGCAAGCGCAACAAATATGTGGAACTGCGACGACAAATAGTCCGTCCATAACACCTCCCATAATCGTAAAACATCATCCCATTCAAATTCTCGCTTGAACCAAACTAGTATCATTCTGAAAAAGAAAAACAGATTAGTAGAGTTGGCATTTTCGAGGTGGTCAAATAGCGCAGGTTCCATAAACATTACTAAATCTCCAAGAGTCTTCAGCTGATCACGCATACCTTCTTGGTTTCGCAAAAAGTTCCTCTCCATTCGCTCCATGAATCCAACAAACGCCCAAAACGTTAGCGAATCGTCTTGAATAGTCGCGTACAGAGGAGCCAGCAAATCACTCATTCCTTGAACGTATCCCAACGACGTGTTGTATTCATTGTAAGTAATTAATAATGCCTTGAGCTGCTCCAAATGTGCATTCGTAAGATTGTGGGTCAAACTAGTCTCCATCTCAGAAAGTTCGTAATCTTCTGGCGCAAACATCTCAATATTCCTGTCAGTGCGCTGCACATCCTTTTCAATACGGCTCTTCTGGTCCTTAAAATGGAAATCATTAGTCTGCCTTTCTGTATCTTCCCACCATTGTCGCTTCAGTCGCAAATACTCCGCACGCTTAGACTCCAAAATAACTTCCCGTTCTTCGTTGGAAACGTTCCAGGGAATCACGTTAAGGAGATAAAGCCAAGCGATAGGACGAGCTTCGGGTTCTAATCCGCCGTGGAACAAACGTTCCTTGATCTCCAGAACTGTCACTTTCGGATAACCCTCGGAATCAAAAAATGACCGCCATTCGTCATTGGTGACCGGTTTTTGGCGTCTATATTGCGACTCGCTGTCGACAATTTCGAACCCGCCTAGTGATGATTCCAAGTATTGGTTAGGAGAATCGTCCAAGATGAGTTGTTTGCGTCTGTGTCGTTCTCGTTCAGCTTCTTCAGCCAAATTCAAAGCCCATTTGGCTAAGTAAACTCTTGCTGACTCGAATTCGTCGCCGATCTTCTTCACTTCTGGTGTCGCGATCCATCGTTTCACAGATTCAGGTGCACTCTCATAAGCGCCTAGTGCAACTTGTCGGGAGGTGTGCGTCAACCGTGCCAGATTCTCTAGAGCTTTCCACTTGAACTTGTTGGCCAAAGCGATGAATGAGAACTGGTTATTTTTCTCAGTGACTTTTGGGCTGAACGAAAGCAAATCGTCGCCGGAAGGGTTGACAAGAAAGATCTGCGGTTCGAGTGTGCTCTTCTGTATAGTGGCGTACTTACCCAGTTCTTTGAGGAACTGGTCGCCTCCCCAGAACGAGTGAGTAACAGTATCAGAACTGTCCTGCGCGAAAGGTTCGAATGCCTGCGATTTGGCGCGCTTGATCAGCATTGTGCTCTTGGACTCTGAGTCGTGGAAAAACAGAGCAGGGTAGGTGTCTTCTTCACGCTTAGAGTGTATTATAATCGACCCGTACCATAGACCGACAGAAGGCGGTCTGACCGATACCGAATAGACATCGGTCAAAGGGATAGAAAAGGCGTACGATAAGATGCTGTGGCCTGTGGGCTTAGACACCAAGACTTCTTCCATGGAAGGACCCAATTCGGGTGTTGCATCTTGCAGATCAACTTTAATGTAACTGTCTACTTCGTTCTTTTCTAGTAGAGAGTCTTCTGGCACCCAGGAAATGAGAATTGCGTCAGAAGTAGAACCGCTGCCAGTCGTAGATCTGACTATCGCCAGGAACCCTGGGATATTGTCCTTGGAAGACGATGTGGGATGTACGTAAACCTGTAGTTATTAGTAATTTGCATTGTAGTAGTATCACTGCATCACGTACCTTTGATTTTGAGAACAAAAGCGCTACCTTGTTCGACATTGGCCTGATAATGAGAAATTACGTGGATTGTAGAGGCGTATTGAGGCTGATTGGTGGGATGGGAGTTTCCTGTTACGTACGCGGCTTCATAGATCATCCGTTTGCAAACCGGTCCTCGTCACAGGGAAGCTGCTAGTTCAAAATCATAATAATGCAATAGTTGTTCGCTTTCAGAATTGAGTGACGCGATCGCGTGGCGCCTTGAATCTGTCACGTATACGTTGCGAGCCTGAACTGGACTGCGAAAGCGCAGGCGAAGGTGTTTGATTGCGAACGCTGTCGTAAGTGGCAGTTGCATCGAACGTTCCGCGTCTATCGACAGCGTACTGGTTCGCATCCATCTGTCTGTTGGAACCGCTTCCTCGGCTTGTAGAAGGCTGCATCGCGCCAGTGCCTGTAGCCACGGACATTGACCGTTGCGCATAGATATTCGGTGGAGCGCTGCCCTGCTGAGCGACCGACTGTGACCGTTGCGCATATATGTTTGCCTGTGGAGTAGAAACCCTTGGCTGTTGGTATTTAGGCGAGAAATTACTGAACTGCGATGTGGGTTGTGGTGGCTGTTGTTGTTGTTGATGCTGTGAAGGCTGATACTGAGAGCTATACGTCGGCTTGAACTCAGGTCTTTCCGACGCACTCTGTTGTTCTGGCACAAGCCATTCCGGTGGCCGATCGCCATAAAAATTCAGTAATGCCAAATGTACTAAAGTAGTGTCTTCTGTCGGACCATCTTGCTCGCTTTTCAGTTTCTGCGAAGCCGAGCTCTTGTAATGACGCAACCTTGAAACAAACCCCGATCCAAAACCCTTAGACTCACTAGTCTTATCCGCTGAATTAACCCGATGCACACTGCTGTGAAAGTTAGGATCTACCGATTCAGCCCTTTTTAGTCCATATGTCGGAACTGATGGCCTGTATCGCTCCATAACGCAGAAAGTAGATTACTATAAGCCTGGCCTGGCTTCCCCCAGTAGCCCCAAACAGTTAGCTATATCCTAATCAGTGCATAGCAACGAGGGCTCTTTGGCTTGTATTTCTCATTCCTATCTGGCCGATGTAAAATGGTTTAAATAAATAAAATGACATTGTTATAATATGTAGTCGCTCAGTTACTCAACTACTCATAGCTCATGTTCGAGGTTCAAGGATGCAGGACTTGCGGTAAAGTGTCTCTTCCCTACTAAGACTCGGTGCTTGTGTCTTATCGAGGGCAATTCGCACTAACGATCCAACGCCAGAATGGCACTGGAAATCGTAACTACCCTGCAACGAAAGTAACTTGTTTGCACTGCTAAGCAGCTTCATGTACTTGCTGTAGTTCGTAACACAGGCGGAGCTAACATCAGTGTTGTCGATCTGTCTCGTATCTCTGATCGTCTCGTTCAAAAAGGTTATGTCAGCTAAGCAGACTCCGAGGTATGGAACACTCGGCGCTTTACACTGTGCGAGAACTCCTCTATATGTGCTGAAGTTATTGCTGATGTCTGTGATTCTTGAAACCTCAGCAAGCATACTTAGTGCTTTCGGCGAAACCCCTGCCCATGTCTGCTTCAACCGTCGAATAACTGTTCCTTGTAGTGCATTGACAATAGCCATGGTAGAGTCGAAATTTCTTAACTCGCTGCATCCAGATGCAACTTTGATCCAAAATCTCACTATATTTGTTCTGTCTTTAGGCCTCTCCTCACTCAATATCGTCTCATACACAAGGTCGCTCAATTTGTTGCTAAATGAAATCATGTTCTCAACTTCTTTGGGTTTGAATAGTCCTCCTTTGGATTTAAGAACATGACCAAGTAAGGACTCAGCAGTTATCTCAGAAAATAAATCTTCCGCAGTAAGCGTGATTTGGCGACTAACTTCCCGTTCGTTACATGAGCACAGCTCTTTCAGAACGGTGCCACTGCCGACAGATATACCGGTGGACGCTTTAATGTCCCGCAAAATGGAGTTGCCAATATCTCTGAGCGACCGACTACCCTGTAAACTAGCTTTTGAGGACGGAGGCACTGCCAATTTACTAGATTGCCCTTTAGATTTGTCGCCAGGAATAATACGGCTAGCCAAAGCCGTCACCTTTTGGCACACAACGTAATCCTTGTGATCTTGGTCAAAGAAAGACTCCAATATAGGACATAGCTTATCATCTGCACTTGGGCACCAGTGGCGTGTCATCCAAGTATCGATAATACTAAGAACGTTCTGCTGAATTCCAAACTTAGTGCCTTCAGTAACTGATTTGAGCGAGTCAAATCTTGCTATCAACGCTTCTAAGAGTTCCTCAGGTGTGCTGAAAAATCTGAATGTACTCAGAAATGAATCAATCTCTTTGTGTCCAGTCTGGACTTCATTAAATCGTGGGGTGGTCAAATTATACACCAAAGCTTCTATTGTTGCACCTAAAATGTCACCGTCGGCTCCCAAAACAATCTGATTGACTAAAGCATTGTAGGAAGAAGGCCGTTCGTTCCAGATACTTCCAGTGCCAATGCTGTCCAGAGATAATCCAGAACTGCTAGACCGGTTGTCCTCTTCAGAATTCTGACTAATCCTGTTTGACGGGTATTTCTTCAGGTCTTTCGGAGTGTACACGATAGAAGAATCAGGTGAATATTCTTGTCCAACTGGATCATGAATATTGTCATCGTATAATGCCAGAGTGTCCAGAGAGGGTTTGGAGGCAATATTCTGTTCCTTTTCAGTGATGCAAGAACGAGGTAGTTTGGAATAATAACCTGACACAAGCTCTTTGAGAATCAGTTCGGCATCATCCTTAGATATTCTGTAATCTGTCTCGCATAGTTGAGTATAATCACGATAATGGCAGGATTTGGATAATGTAAAGTCTCCGAATCTTTCTAAAGTAGTTCTAGCTTTTGCCAAATAATCAATAACTGATATGTAGTTTTCGGCAACGACATCGAGTTCAGGAGCAGCTGATATGCTTGAATCTGAACAAGAAAGAGTGTGTGCAAGTTTCACGAGTGCGTTAACAACGATGCTACCGTGTTTTTCTAATATGAAATTAGGGAATCCGTACACATCTTTGCACCGAGCCATTAGCAAATCATTTAGTGTCTCTATATCCTGGGCAAAAGAACCAATTATTCCAGCATAATAAGACGATTTAAAGTCCTGGAATGTTTGCTGATCATGTGTACGAACGATATAAGCCAAAGTTAGTATAACGCAGCGGCCGATCTCATTCATGCGCGATACAGCGGATGGAGGGTAGCAATAGAAGTATATCACAGATAAATTCGAAGCGAGAAGCAGAGTGGAGGAAACGGAGTTGCGGTCACTGCCTTCACCACCATCAGGATTAATAGTAGCGTTATATACAGATAAGAACTGAGCAGCCTTTGAAACTAATGCAAACATGGCGGTAAGCAAAGACTGGATAGTGAGTCTGCTTGTGGAGCCGGCGTTCTCTTTAGCAATTGATGCTAATGTAGCTAGCTGAGCGAGAAGCGCTTTTCTAGACGTTTTTATAGCAGGGTTTGCTGAGACCGTATGACAAGATCTGGACACACAGTCAGTGGATTCCAATAGCGATCGCACAGCGATTATGGCATTTCCGATTGTTTGCGTAGAGAATGTGTATTTTCCAGAAGTAGAGGCCGGGGCAGATTGAGGAGACGCGATGAAAGTGAGGAAGGAGTCAAGCAGGGGCTGAATGGCTTGGTCTTTGTATATATCAAAATAGTTTATAGGGATCCATCCACGCGCAGCGGTAGATATAGAGGTTGCATCTGCCCATCCAGTGTGGTGAAGGGAGTGTAGAAGCATGACTTCGTTAGTTTCGAAAGATAAACAAGAGCCTTGCGCGCGTGTGGGAAGTGTAGATGGATCTAGAGAGTATTTTGCTTTTATGAAAGGAAGAATAGGAGTATTCGCGATGTTTCCTGATATTAACATTGGTTTTGTGGGTATCGATCTGCGTGATTGTGCTGAGCCATTGCAGGATTGATCAGTCTTAGAATTGGGTCGCGTTTTTGTAGGAGGCATGGCAGTATTTCGAGTAGGTGAGGATATCTCAGTCAGGTTCTTCGTAGATATAGGTGAAAGACTCGAGCTATCTATAGGGATCTGAGGGTTCCAACCCTCATACGAGGGAGAGGATACCACCATTCTTCTTCGTTATTTAGATATCTTAGTCAAATCAAGGGTTCGATCTCGAGGGTTATCAACAATAACAAAGGGATGCAAATTAGTTTCGCCGGGCGGAGAGGGTTCCTGATTCTAGGAGGATGGTACAATTTCAAGTTCACCAGGAACGATTGCACTAAGTAAGAAGTGGGGTCTAGCTGAGAGTAAGAAGGAGAGTAGAAACAGCTGCAGGTTTATTCAAGGGGGGTATAAGGGGTTAAGCTGAACGAAGTACCACGGTCAAAAATGACAACAGAATAAAGTTTTCAATTTGCGTAGTTTAAGTTTTCGTTCACGTGTGCTTATTGGGTGAAATAGTAATAATTAGAAGAGAACGTACGCGACTAGCTCTGGACCCTTTTGGCGGCAGGGATGTATACCGTTATAGGCGGAACACAAGGCAAAACACAATAATCAAATGCCTTTGAGATATTCAGCTAAACGCAACTTATGCATTGGTGGTGTATAGACTGCCGGGGTGAGGAGTATCTGCATAAGTTAGCTGCGAGTAGAAGATAAAATAGAGTTTATGCAGTATATAAAGTTTCTCGACTACTCTTGGCTTACGATTCTCGATGCTTTAACAATAGCAGGGATGGAAAATAGCAGTCATAATCGCTTATTATAGCGTACATAGATCCAATCTAATATTGAATTTAGATATGGGCCTCGGCGATCTCAAAAGGAAAGGATAGCCTGTACAGACTGGAGGGTTCTGTCCTAGGGAAGCTGTGATTCAAGGGTGAGATATCGATCGAAGAGCTGCAGGGGCCTCAATTATCTCGAAACATCCGTGACAACTAAGACGGCTCTAGGGATAGCTTATTCTGGGGTAAGGGACTCAAGCGATTGGAGACCGGGTAACCGTGTTGCAGAAATTTGAATAAAAGCGTGACCGAGGGTTATTTCAAGCCAGCAAGGGTTTAGGCCATTTTGAGTTTGAATACACTTGCTTCAAGTGAATGAACTAAGAAGCGACCTGTGTGGCACAATACGTCACAATTTTGGCCCGGTTTGTCTTATTGTATCATTCAGTATAGACCCCTTGTATTGCCTAGATAGTCTCTCTGTGATAATACAATAGAGAAAATGCCGACGTTACAGAGATCGCCCGTCCCCTTGCCGCGACCGTGTCCGTACAAGCTGGTAAGTACTGCTAAAAGACATGATCATCAGACTATGACATAGCTAACCAAATGAACAATAGGGCAGAGTATTAGGTCAAGGCACTTATTCGACAGTACAAGTTGCCATTCATTGTGAAACCGATGACCATTATGCCGCGAAGGTCATCAGTAAGAGACTCATGATCGGCAGGGAGCATCTAGTGAGAAACGAGGTTGCCGTTTTGAAGCGGATCTCGCAAGGCCATAAAAACATTTTAACATTAGTTGATTATTTTGAGACACGAAATAATCTTTATTTGATTACAGATTTAGCTATGGGCGGCGAACTGTTCGACCGGATATGCAAATTGGGGGCGTATTTTGAATCAGATGCGGCAAAGATAATACGATCGATCACGTCCGCTGTACAGTATTTGCATCACCACGGTGTGGTCCACCGCGACCTTAAACCGGAAAATTTGCTGTTTCGCACCCCAGATGAAGACGCTGAAGTTTTAATCGCTGATTTCGGTCTTTCTCGCGTGATAGACGAAGAACGGTTCCGCGTTCTCACCACGACATGCGGTACACCCGGATATATGGCGCCAGAGATTTTTCAAAAAACCGGCCACGGGAAACCCGTCGACGTGTGGGCTATAGGAGTGATCGCCTATTTTTTGCTGTGTGGCTACACTCCGTTCGATAGAGACACAACAGCAGAAGAGATGCAGGCCATCCTAAACGGCGAGTTCGGTTACGATGAAGAAGATTGGGCTGAGATATCCCAGCACGCGCAGAATTTCATCAATCGCTGCCTCACAGTAGACATATCCAAGAGAATGACTATCGATGAGGCTATGCAGCATCCTTTCTTACAACCACGACGCCCATCTGACGTGTCTTCGACCCAGGACAAAATCCCTGCCGCTCCAACTTTGATGAACATATCCGAAGAGCCCGCTGCCGAAGACGAAGCCAACCTGTTGCCGACTATAACAAATAACTTGCATATACGGCGACATTCCGATGCTAACGTTAGCGGCTATAGCAACAACGGCAACGGCAACGGCAATGGCAATGGCAATGGCAATGGTGCCAATGCATCGACTGCGCCGATTAGCATAAACTCGAGAAACGAAAGCCCTATCCGCCTTCCTGGATGTCCTCTGGCGCCCGAGTATCTGATGGACGGAGCATTCTGTGAGTCGCCCAAACCCGAGAGAAGAATGGCTGCATTCAGTACCGTTCCTTCTAGCGGATCGAGCACTCCGACGCCGCCAGCTACATCGAAACTATGGACTCCGCCAGCATCACGATGAGAAACTTTAATGCACGAGATATCCTCTGGTTGGCGGGTTTTCAACTTACTCCCAGTTGGGACTTCACCATTTTACACTACAGCAAAGAGAAAAAAACTGCAGAAAAATGCCTAGAGAAAATAAGAAGAGAGGTCGTAGAATCAAAAAAGATGAAGTAAAAGTAGTAGAGGATGTTTATGAGTCGCAGGATCAGTCGATGGATCAGTTTAACGAATCACAGGACGACGGGTTCATCCCTTTTGAGGAGCAACAGAAATCAAATATATTTTTTGGTGTATTAACTCCCGACGAGACCGAATACTTCTCAAGAGCTGAAAGTCTGCTGTCCTTGAAAGGAAACTTCGATTCTGCAGATGAGAAAGCTTTGTTTTTGCAGTCAGTAATTGCCGAAATAAAGGGGAAGGAATTAAAGCTTGCATGCGATCAAATCGGGTCTAAGTTGATCGAACGGATCATAGTGTCGAGTACCCTTGACGACTCTATTCATATACTTGAAGCCTTTTTGCCACATCTCATAGACCTGTCTCAGCATCATTATGCTTCGCATTGCTTAGAAGCTCTTCTGATCAAGTGCGGGACTGCTGGCATCTCAGAGGTCAACGACACAATCCTAAATGTTGCTAACGAGTTCCAGTCTAACGTCTCCAAGCTCATCGTTGATCCATACTCTTCGCACTCTCTAAGGGTGTTGCTTTTGGTTCTTTCAGGTGAACCACTGTCTTCGGATGCGCTTCGAAGCAAAAGAAGTTCTAAAGCTCGAGCAATGACTAATTTAAACACCAGCTTTCAGAACGACCCGCGCGAGGTGCCCGAAGAGTGGAAAACTACAGCCAAGGACATAATCAACACGATTCTGAATATGTACGACACTATCAGCGATCTACGATCTGCTGCAATTAATCCAATTTCTGGCCCTGTTTTCCAGCTAGCTGTTCAAATTGACTCTCAGTCTAATGGCACTGTAGTGGTGAACAAGCTATTCAAGCCTGCTTACGAGGAGAAAGACGACAAAGAAAAGGCATTCATGGAGTATCTGTTAAGCGATCCTGCCGGCAGCCGTCTGTTTGAGTCTGTCCTGGAGTTCGCGCCTTACAAATTCAAGCTCCGCCTTTACAAACTGTACTGCCGAGACAGATTGAAACTACTGTCGGGACGAGAAGTAGGCGGTTTCATAATCGAGAAGCTTATGTCAGCTCTGAGATACAAGGACAGAGTCGAGATCCTTGATGAATTGTGGCCAAGCATACCGTCGTATTTAAAGACGAATCTGAGATTACTGCGAGCATGCGTTGTGACCAGCAAGATGTGTAACCATCACGTTGATCAGCTTACTGCTGAGCTGCTTGATCAGTGCGATGGGAAAAACATGCTCGTCACAGTGTTGCCGATTCTGGCTATATCCAGCTCGTTACATGAAGACCGTTCTACTCGACTAGAAGAGATGAACGCTGTGTTGTTTCTGACGGAATTTTCCAAGTTTACTCAGAAGGCCTTCGACCACATTGTAGACGGTCTTCTTGAGATCAAGACTGAGCTGTGCATGGAGATGTGCAAACACAACTCGTATGCGAGAATATGGGAATCGGTATTTGAGAATCAGTGGCTGACTCCTATTCAGGCGCGTAAACTGATCAACCGACTTTTCGGAAACTTTGGGCAGCTTGCTACAGACAAGACGGGATCTTTTGTCGTTGATTCGTGTTTCAAGGCGACGAAGGGACTCGTTAACTACAAGGAGAGAATTGCCAAAGAACTTGTAGCGAATGAATCAAGCATCAGAGAGTCAGTGAGTGGACGAAACGTTTGGAAGAACTGGGATATGGATAATTATATGTTCCATTATTCCGATTGGATGACGCGCATGCGAGAAATGCAAGAAAAGAAAGTGAAAAGGAAACAAGAGTTTAACGAGGACCGAGAATCTCACAAGGCGGTGCGACACAACAGGCATGATGGCGTTCGGAATGACACTGTCAAGATCGTCGAACACAGAAAAGAGCCGGAAATGGAAAATAGTGGGGTAAAGCCAGAGACCGCTGCAAATATCGAAAAAGAACCCACAGAAAAGAGCAAGAAACGAACTGCGAACCCCGAGAAAAAGTTACATAGCAAAAGGAATTACAAACAGGAGTTTGCTGATGTTTCTGGCATGACGATTTGATGTACGAGCAACTAAATTTATAGAAGATCAAAAGGTTTAGTGTATTTTGCATGCAGAAGGGCTTAAACATTTTACCATGTGCCTTTAGATTTGCGTAGACGTAAGCCTAGGTATCTTGTCAATTTGTCAAATTGAGCATGCTGTTCAGTCTGTTCAGTAGGGAAAGGAGCTTGTTGGTCTATTATCTCGTACCATTTAAGGATCTCGAGGACCTCGTCTGGATCCAACGCCTGAAGCTTGCCCTGAGTAGTCGGGAACGTCTCTGGTGCTTCCTCGCCTGCTTGATTTGGCAGCAAAGCAATCGGAGCGTCGATATCATCTGGCTGGATAGTGGAATTGGCAATTCGTCGAATGTTTTTTTCGTCTAGGATATCGAGCTGGACCTGAAGTTCCTGTACCAATTGTTCGAGATCGGCTTGGGCGACGGGACTGTCCATTGCACGTTTTTGTTCGTCGATTTCACGTCTGAGGACCATTCGGCCAGTCTCGGCTACAGCCGACGATGTCGCTTTAACATTCTCTGCCAATTTCTCGACTTTAGCAGCAACAGATTCAAGCGTTAATTCAGTCATTATTAGTGACTTAGAATGCTCAACGTTGCCGCCCCCCCCCTTTTTCCTACTTCGTTGGTGTGCTTGGGAGACACACATACTAAAGCGAATTTATATAGGCTTTTAGTAACGCGTCTTTTTCCATTATCCTTTAAAATCACCATTATGTCAATTGTATCGATTCTCAACATATCGATACTGAACAATCCTGCGCCTTTTTCAGACCCGTATGAGTTCGAAATCACGTTCGAGTGTCTTGAATCGCTGAAGGATGATTTGGAATGGAAACTGACGTATGTCGGATCGTCCACTTCACCAGAACATGACCAGGATCTTGACTCTATTCTAGTCGGACCGATTCCCGTCGGCACAAATAAATTTGTATTCACAGCCGATCCACCTCGCGCTGAATTGCTACCGCAATCGGAAATCGTAGGTGTTACTGTGATCTTGTTGACTTGCGCTTATGGTGGTAAAGAGTTCGTGCGCGTCGGGTACTACCAGAACAACGAGTACAACTCCGAGGAACTGCGCGAATCACCACCTGCCAAAGTACAGATCGAGAACATTGTTCGGAATATTCTCGCTGAGAAGCCGCGAGTTACCAGGTTTAACATCAAATGGGACTCTGACGATATAGACGACTACCCTCCAGAACAGATCGACGATGACGATGACGCAGACAAGGAGGAAGATGAGGACGACAACGAAGAAGAAGAAGACGCTGAAGAAGAAGAGGATGAAGACGAGGATGAAGATGACGAAGATGATGACGATGAAAACGACGAAGATGATGAAATAGAAGAAAATGAAGTTGAAAATGAACAGACAGAGCAATCCCAGCCAAATTGAAATGCAGATGATTGTCAGGCATGTACGTGCACCATATAAGGTTTTGATACGGCTATTTAGCTTTTGCGGTACATGTAATTGGCATTCTCTCGATACTACTGTCATCCACAACAAGTTCACTTCTCGAGCCACTAAAACGTATTGCTCTAGTGCACTTCATTAATTATTCTTATTGCCCGGTCTTGTTTCATTCATTCGTTGTGACCGCTCTTCGCTACTACCTCTTGCTGTACTCCAAGTGTCGACAAATCCCCGTAAACAGGACTGCTTCCTCTACTACAATTACCTTAAAACGAACGATAATTATGTATTCTAAAGCTATAAGACCTTGCATTAGGCCATTGGCATTGAGGCGTTACTCTGTGTGCCCAGTGTTCATTAATGGTCAGTACATAGACGGTGAAAGTGCGCTTCACTTCGATGTAGTGAACCCGCGATCTAAGCAGACAGTGGGTATTGCACAAGGCTGCTCGGACGATTTGGCAGACAAAGCAATTGAGTCGAGTTATGTGAGCTTTCAGACTTGGAAACATGGTTCACCACACGAACGAAGAGATATCTTGTTAGGTGCAGTAGACCGTCTTGTCAAAACGAAAGAAGAAGGCCTCGAATTGAGTCGCACAGAGATAGATCTTGACCCTGGGTTTGCTTCTTTTATCTATGACCTTGGAATTGAACTTTTTAAATACTGTGCCTCTATTACGACATCGTTAGACGGTACAATCCCTTATTCATTGGACAAGAATGCAATTCCCTTAGTGTATAGACAACCAATTGGACCTGTGCTAGGCATCACTCCTTGGAACGCACCAGGTGTATTGGCCACACGTGCATTCTTGTTCCCTATTGCCGCTGGATGCACTTCTATTTTGAAAACGCCCAGTGCAGCTCCTGCTAGCTGTTTTCACTTCGCTAAAGCTTTAATAGAAAGTGGGCTTCCTCCTGGAGTCCTTAATGTTGTGCATGGTTCAGACACACAGACGCCTGGGCTCATTAACCGAATAATTGCTGCGCCAGAAATCCGCAAGATTAATTACACAGGCTCTACGAACATTGGAAGGAAAATAGCTGTCGCCGCAGCCGAGCATGTAAAGCCCGTGTGTCTTGAACTTGGAGGCAAAGCCGTTTCTCTGATTCTAGAGGACGCAGATCTGGAGAAAGCCGCAGAGTCTGTCTTATTTGGTGCTTTTCTAAATAAGGGACAAGTATGTATGAGTACTGAGATAACACTCGTCCCCAGATCAAAGATTCACCAGTTTGAAGAACTCCTCAAAACAATGGCGCCACTCATATTGGACACAATTGGATTTTCTGAATCAGGAGCATTATCTAGCAGTTCTCATTTTGAGCGATTTACTAATCTTGTACATTCGGCAAAATCGGATGGAGCTAGAGTGTTGTTTGAATCGATAAACTCGAGCCAGCTGCCGTTTGTGGTCCTGTCTGATATACCTTCATCCACAGCGTTGGCTACAGACGAGAGCTTTGGCCCTCAGTTGTCTGTTCTATCTTACGATACTCTGGAAGAAGCGCTGAAAGTCGTGAACAGTCTTGAATATGGTCTAAACGCAGCAGTATGGAGCGGCAGTACGATGAAAGCCATTGAGGTCAGTAAGGAAATTGAGGCTGGATCAGTGCATATAAATGGGTCGACAGTGGGCGACATGCCCGCTGTACCCCATGGGGGTGTTAAGTCTAGTGGGTACGGCCGTTTTGGCGGAATCTGGGGTCTTGAAGAGTATACTGTTCTCAAATCTGTGGTTCTGCATTGACAATAAGGCTTTGTTGAGAGCCGCAATTACCTCGAGAACTTGCATGTAGTTTTGCATGATTGGTAGAACTGATATCTATAACGAATACATCTAATTTATTCTCTATTTACATAATCTTTTTTCGCACAATGGTATACTAATTCCTGCCGTTGCCATGCGAAGGTATATATACATTGTACAAGGGTGGTGAACTTAGACAGTGCAATGGAGAACCTTAGCATTGCGGACAAAGCGGAGCAAAAAGTGACGCCATGGGAAGTTGAAGGTGCTGTTGTTGATGGACAGCAGCAAGAGATTGATTATGATAAATTGATTCAGAGTTTTGGCACTAAAAAGGTGACAGAAGAGACGCTGAAAAGGTTTGAAGCAGTGACTGGACATAAACCTCATGTGTTCCTTCGCCGAGGAGTTTTCTTTTCGGAGAGGGATTTGAACGTTATATTAGATCGCCATGAGAAGAAGCAGCCATTCTTCCTGTATACAGGTCGTGGTCCTAGCAGCGATAGCATGCATTTAGGTCATATGACGCCTTTTGTATTCACTAAGTGGCTTCAGGATGTGTTTAGTGTACCATTGATTATTGAGATGACAGACGACGAGAAGTTTTTGTTTAAGCCGAACCTGAAGATCGAAGATGTCAGAAGATTCACAAAAGAAAATGCTAAAGATATAATTGCTTGCGGGTTCGACCTCGAAAAGACTTTCATATTTTCTGATTTGCAGTACATGGGCGGTGAATTTTACGCTAATGTAGTACGAGTATCGCGACAGATAACAACGTCTACGTCTAAAGCTATTTTTGGATTTACCGATAGCGATAACATTGGTAAATTACATTTTGCTTCTATTCAAATTGCTACCGCATTTTCCAGCTCGTTTCCTCACATATTTGGAGATCGAACCGATATCCCATGCTTGATTCCCTGCGCTATTGATCAGGATCCTTATTTCAGACTGTCCAGGGATGTAGCTTTCAAATTGAAATATCCTAAACCGAGCTTGATCCACTCAAGATTTTTCCCCGCTTTACAGGGCTCTCAAAGCAAAATGTCTGCTTCACTAGATACGTCTGCGATCTACATGACCGATACTCCTAAGCAGGTTGACAAGAAGATCAAGAAGTACGCCTTCTCAGGAGGCCAGCCGACAATTGAAGAGCACCGCGAAAAGGGAGGTAACCCTGACATTGATGTATCATATCAGTATCTGTGGTTCTTCTTGGACGACGATGAGAAAATAAAGCAGATCTACGACGACTACAAATCTGGAAAAATGCTCAGTGGAGAACTGAAGGTCGAATGTTCTAAAGTGCTCCAAGAGTTCGTGAAAGATTTCCAGTCCCGTCGCTCAAAAATTACAGATGAACTAGTGGCTGAATTCATGAACCCTAATAGAAAACTCAACTGGTCATTGAACTAGTACCGCGGGGGCGCCTCACACCTTCGCTCGATCCCTTTTTTAGTCAGCTAGTCTCGTGCCTACCGTCAATCCTCGAATTAGAGAAGTGTGGGGATTTGTATGAGGTTAGGGTTTCTAGTTTATTATTAGCCAATAGAAATAATCGTCTATCCTTATAAACCCCGAGAACCTTAAAACCTTTGCGATTATTAAAGTCTCGCTATACGCCATCGGCTTGCCGTTTCTCTTCACATCCCGCCTCCGTTGAACAAGTGACGCACTCAAATGGTGAAGTTCTATTCTAGCAACTATACGTATGACCATGATTTTGGAGTGGTCTCTTTGGCGGTGTTTTTGAAATATCCGAACCCGTACTCGAGCCATGTGAAAAGTGTCGATACTGTGAGCCGGCATATCGACAGTGAGGGTCGTCTGCACACTACAAGATTGCTCGTCAAGAAAGGTCGTTTGCCGAAATGGGCTACTAGTTTTCTTGGACGTATTAACGAATCATACATTCTTGAAGACAGTATTGTTGACAAAGACAACAAGGTGATGCAGTCGTGGAGCAGGAATCTCGACCATACGAAAATAATGAGAGTAGACGAACATGTTAAATATCAGGGCACTAATCAGGGAACCACTATCGCGCATACAGAAGTAAGAATACTGTCGCAATTTTCTTTAATTCGCGATAAGATCGAAGCTTTTGGACACAAAAGGTTCCCTGAAAACATGCTCCGCTCTCGAAAGGGCATGAACTACATCATGGAGCTAATAACCGCTGGCGGATTTAAGCTGTACCGACAGACTAATTCCGCTTGAAAAGAATGATGAGAATACTAATGGATTGATTTATTCTTGTTTTACAAGCATTCTTTTCGCTAAATGAGCATACTCTCAAATTTAGGTATTTGTATATATCAATCAATGACGACTTTGCATCAACTTAACCTATCCGTACTTTATGCACCCCATTACATCCTTCCGGCTAGACGTCTCGCAGGGCGATACGATCGAAACGCAAATATTCTTGTACAATTACCATATAGAAAGACTTACAAGGGCGTCTATTCATTTTGGACTGGTTTTTGATAATTTGAGTGGCTCCCTGGCTGAGATCATAGAGACGCAGGCATTCACGGGTTGTCATCGCGTTCGCATATCGATTGTGGCCGATAACCAATTTGAAATTACTCATACTCCTATTGAATCTGTCCCCTTTGACCTTCTAGTGCAGAATGCGCGCTCTGCTCCGCCATCGGACCCCATAAACCCCTATATTGTCTACATTGATCCCCAGCCGTCAATAGAGGACTACTCAACAGACGCAAGGCTCTATAAGACCACAAAGAGAGAGTTCTCCGAAAACGCTCGCAAAAGAGTTGGCCTGTCTCTACAGGATCGCAAAGACGTTTTACTACATGATTCAAAAGGCCGGCTCCTAGAATCATCTATATGTAACGTGGCTGTTTGGCGAGACGGCAGGTGGATCACACCGGCTATTGATATGCTCGATGGCAAGCTACTTCTACAGGGAACCATGCGAAGATACTTGCTTGAAAATGGTCTAATATTCGAGGAGTCAACTCAAAACCCAATTCTTATCACTCAGATGCATATAGGCGAAATAGTACTGCTGTTCAACGCCGTAAGAGGCGTGCTAATAGGCAAGATAGCTCAATTCGAACCGAGCTAAAGATAAGTTAGACTTGAGGAATGGCCGAGCCGTCGCCCCGCGGATCACTGCCTCCACTGTACCTTGTTCCTTCCTCAGCCTTGATTATTTGGCCTCTGCCGAAAAGTGCCCGCTCAGTACCACATACAATTTCAATCTTGTGGCCTTTTGCTTTTAGTCCTTCGATCACGTCGGTCGGGATGCCTTCTTCTATCTGGATAATGGCTTCAGTCGACCCATCTACAGAAGGCGAAACACAGACCCTAGGTGCATCTAACGCTTCCTGGACGCTCATGCCGAACTTGTGCATATTCAAAAATACCTGCACGTGTCCTTGAGGCTGCATGAAGGCGCCCATAACTCCATACGTGCAGTACAGATCTCCATTCGTTTTGGTCACCATAGCAGGTATGATTGTGTGATACGGTCTTTTGCTTGGGCCTACAGCGTTCGCCGACCGCTCAGACAACGAGAAATTGGCTCCACGGTTATGCAGCGCGAATCCCAGTCCTTCGGGCACTATTCCGGATCCGAACAGTTGATATACAGAGTTGATAAAACTGCATGCATTTCCGTCCTTGTCTGTTGCAGTGAGGTATACTGTATCAGAATCGTACATGGAGTCCTTCAGCAGTTCGTGTGTGGCGTGGTCCTTGCTGAACACAGAGGCTCGACTTTTGAGATAAGCGTCCGAGAGCAGATCCTCGGCGCTCACAGTCATATGATCCGGATCAGCTATATGTCTACTGGCATCGTTAAATGCCAGCTTTAGAAGCTCAATTACAGCATGCAGATACTCAACGCTGTTGTGTTCGGCAGTCTCACAATCGGTATGCTTGAACATGCCTAGCACTTGCAGGGCCACAAGACCCTGTCCGTTCGGGGGGATCTCCCATACTTTCAAGTCGTTATATTGTAGACTTATAGGATCTACAAAGACAGATTTGTGATTTAGTAGGTCCTGCTTGACCATAGAAGACCCACGTTTCTGCAGATCTTCGAGAATCTTGTCTCCCACCGGTCCGTCGTAGAATGCCTGCTTGCCACCTTTGGCTAACACCCTGAAAGTATTTGCTAGTTCTTTGTTGGTAAAGAATTCGCCCATTTTGGGAGCTTGACCATTTTCCGTGAACAAAGAGGTGCCGTTCGACGGCCAGCGCTGAATGGAGGCCATGCCTTTCTTCCATAGGTCGGCGGTGATCTCGCCTACTAGCCACCCATTCTCGGCCATATCAATAGCGGGCGCCAGAATATCTTCCAAGGGCAATCCCGATCCCCATTTTTCAATTGAATCAACCCATCCGGCGAAGGCGCCGGGGACAGTGACTGCGTGTATGGACTCAGCTTTAAGTCGCGGTGTGTCTGAGACAGATTTGGCAAGCTCGTAGGTGAGTCCTGCGGGGCTTCTGCCAGACCCATTTATACCGTGCACAGACTTGCTAGAATTGTCGTAAAACAAAGCAAACATGTCGCCTCCAATACCCGTCATGTGCGGTTCGAGTACCGTCAAAGCTGCAGCTGCGGCTACACAAGCATCGACGCAATTCCCTCCTTTTTCGAGAATCTTCACGCCAGCTGCCGATGCCTGCGTTTGAGAACTGCATACAATTCCTTTTGTAGAATGAACTACTGACCTCCTGGATCGAAATTCTAAACTTTTACTACTGTGCATTTGCTTTGCTTCCATTGTATACTGACGCTATATCGCATTCCTGTACCCCACAAAAAAGTCTATTTCTTACACCCTCACTTTTTCCCGCATTCTCGCGTGAGATGATTCCTGCGCCTATTCGCTTAAAACCTTTCAGAATATGTTTTTTTAAAAGATATCTATCACAGAATGTTCCTAGCTCATCGCTTCTAGTAGACCGTATCAAGCCGCTGCACCCGCTGTTGTGGAAGCGTGGTGTAGAGCTCGCAGAGAAAAGCAAGAATCTCGAACAACGGCTCGAAACAAGTTTTGATTCGGCTAAAAGCAAAGAACTGGGCTTACTGCGGTCTCGCATAGAACTTCTAGAGCAATACGAAAGTACAGTAGGTAAGGTAAATGAGCTTGAGCCATTGATGCAGGACCCGTCGTTGCATGCAGATGCCGAACAAGAATTAGAGGCACTGATCGAGGAACTTTCTCAGTTGTCTGCGCAAGTGCAGAGCATCTTGCTTCCCGGTCATCCGTTTGCAGATAAGCAGTGCATTATAGAAGTACGTCCAGGCATTGGTGGCGATGAAGCGGCACTATTTGCGGCGGAACTTATTGACATGTATAAGAGGTACTTGAAAGAGAAAAACTGGAACTTTCAGGTATTGTCTCGATCAACCACTGCGTACGGTGGAATTAGCGAAGAAATTATAACTGTTGAAGAGGAAGGTGCTTATGACACTTTTCGATTTGAAGGAGGTGTCCATAGAGTGCAACGGATCCCTGCTACAGAAACAAAAGGTCGAATGCAGACATCTACAGCTGCAGTTATCGTTCTCCCGCATGAGTCAGCTCATGACGAAAATGACTCCGAATCTATAGAAAACCTCTTTTCGCCCGACGAACTGCGAATAGATGTCACAAGAGCTTCTGGCGCAGGAGGACAACATGTAAATAGAACAGAATCAGCTGTGAGAGTGGTCCATATACCTACAGGTACAACGGTTTTCATTCAGGAGACCCGCTCTCAACACAAAAACAAGGCACGTGCATTGCTAATTCTTGCTGGAAGGCTGGCAGAAATGAAGCGCGCCAAAGAAGAAGAAGAAGAAAGAAAACAGCGAAAACAGCAGGTGGCCGGAACTGATCGCAGCGACAAGCATCGCACATACCAGTTCGTACAAGACAGAGTGACCGACCATAGATCAGGATACTCTGTAAACGGAGTACAGGAGTTTATGGCTGGACGGCTTCTGGACAAACTGCTGATAAAGATCCGAGAATGGGATGAACAGAACCGTCTGAAATCGCTTTTAGAACATTAACGAGACAATTTCAATATTCACAACTATAGTCATGCATGTTTACGATAATACAAAAGATATCAAAGATTGTGATGTCGTAAAACGCCTAAACTAAATTTGTCAATGCGAGTCCTCTCCTAGTTTGGCGCATTCCGACAGGAACTCATTTGGACTTAGAATAGCACTGCTTCCGTAGACAACTCTTCTTTTAGGTGAACGGTGCGATGCCCATTCTTGCAGATTAGCATACTCAGTGTAGTTACCACCACCAACCATGAATACAACTGCTTCATCAAACGGTTGCTTTTTAGGAGGCTTATTAGAGGATCCCCTGGTGACTTTAGGATCAAAATACAAGTAGTCCTCTGTAGCATCTCCCTCCGTGGATCCAGCTGGATCCATTATAGAGTTCGTAATCTTCGTGACAGTAAGGTCTTTGCTCGCTGGAAGAAGGTTTTTCACTCCAGAAACTAAATCATTCAACCTCCCTGATATGCCACTGTCTTTCACAAACGTGCTAATACCCTTGAACAAGTCACTAGTGGTTCCGGCTTGTTGCGCAGGTGCTGCTCCAGAAGTCATCATAGTCATGCGAGTAATCTCTCTCACCCGCTTGATATACTCAAAGGGATTCAAGTCACATCCCTGTTCGACAAGTGCAGTTTCAAATTCTTTAATGTCGGCAGGGCTCAATACTTGGTCCGAAAGAAGATAGAAAATCAAAAATGATCGCAGTTTATCATTGCGGTCAGTTCTTTTCGGATCCTTTATCAAATCCAGCATTGTCTGCTTGTTTTGCTTGAACATGCTTTCCTCGATTTGAAAATAGTCGTCCAATTTTCGTGATTTGATTCCTTCAATTAGAGCAGTAGCTATAGCCATATGCATGTCCAGAGTAGCTTTTCTAGCCGCCATCTCGGGCAATAGCGTCATGGCAGTCTTGAGACGTTGAGCATCCGAGTTAAGGTCTAAATTACTCAAATCTTCGATAGAGTTGACTCCGGTAGCCCTTGAAACCGACTCAGCCTCTTTCGAGTACCTAGAAATCTCCTGGTCTAGATTCTCCGCCATTTGAGGGAAGGGTAAAGACGCGTTCTCTTTCCAGAAGAAATCATTGACATCCAGATCGTATGTTTTGGAAGCACTGGTAGAAGTTGCTGGAAGCATCACTCTATTCAATTTGATGCCTAGAACTTCGTGTACTAGACCTTCGTAGGTCCATGAATGTGAAATCATCGGCGTAAGATCTATATTTCTGTCCAACACAATTAACACAGGTCTGGAACGGTTGGGCTGATAAGTGGAATTTGTGTCGCTGGTTCCATTGACAAAATCGACCAGTGGGTTCGAGCCAGAAGAGCTGAATGCTCCACTTCGGGCGTTTATTACAGTATCTCTAAGACGCTGGTCCAATTTGCGACAGACCATTTCAGCTGCATGACCCTTAGGACAACGAATTATAGGGATGCTGCCCATCGTGACGACAACGCTGAACAAGGCGTTTACTATCTCGTCGATGCACTGTTCGATCACGCTGTCACTGACCTTGGGGCTTCCCAGAGTAGAATATACTTGAGGCATTCCCAAGCTATACAGATTGTTCTCCATAACAATAAAGTTCAAGTATTGGTCATAAACTTGACTGATTTGTGGAGCAGTGTTGATAGTCATGGATGCAAACTCCTCAAGAAGACTTCTGGGGATGCTATATAGGAAGTTCAGGTAGATGCTTTCGTATAATCCGTCCTTCAAATCTTGCGCAACCCTTCTCAAGTTTTCTAACGTTGGAGCAATTAAGTAGATGGCCGGTACGTCGGGAATCGGGGCTCGATCAGAGTCCAATCTGATGTGCAGCGTGACGCCATTGTCGTAAAGATCTGAAACCTTCATAACTGGTGCCAGCACTTTCTCCCCAAGCTTGTCAAACACCAATACTTTCCAGACTGTTTCATCTTCTGAAATCGGCACAATATTCTCTAATGTTTTGTCATCGGTGCTTATCACGACTTCTGCCTTCTGTATATCCTTATTCTGATGCAAGACACGTTCAATTGCGGCTTTGTACTGTTAGTATTCTTTGCTCAAAAGTATAATTTAAATTCATTAGAACTGATCGAAATACTTACCAATTTGACGATCGCGCAAACTAGTTGACGACATGCTTATTTTGGTGGTATAAGGGATGTAATGGTTATTCCTGAGTCCAAAGTATGTGTTGGTGTTAAGCATCATGGCTGATGTGACAATTACGTGTTTTTTGATGTATTTAAGTTTGTCTTTGGTTTTTACGTTGCCATTGTAATATCATTTGCTTATTATAAGTTAAGGCGCTATGGCCGAGCGGTTAAGGCGAGAGATTAGAAATCTCTTTCCCTTTGGGAGCGCAGGTTCGAGTCCTGCTGGCGTCGCCATTTCTTTTTGCATTTTTTTTTGCATTATCAAAGTAGTTAAAGACCCGTATTGTAATTTAATTTGTTATGCTTCTCTGAATAATCGTAATATACTGTTTTCATTCAAATTCATTAATTGCTCGTAACATAATCCGTCTAAGTAGCTACCTTCCATTTGTGCCTTACCTGTTTGCGATCAGCTAGACGCTTCAAAATATACACTGCAATCGTTAGCGCAGCACATGTTAATACTATCTGTGACTTCGAAAATGTTTCAGGTAGCATATCAAACGTGTTGGAGGGCGATATTTGAGTGTAAAATATATCCTCGCCGTAGGATACGACATGAAGTGTAGATTCCAGGTGTGATGGATAGCATACTATGTGTCTTGTTCCATGAACATAGCTAGCTCCTGAAATCAGTAGCTTTTCGTTATCGGGTATCTCTGGTTCATATGCTATAAGTCCTTCCATGGCTTCTACTTTGGACAAAGGGCTTTTTTTAGACCTCGAAGAGTCTCCTAACCATGCGCTGTACACGGGACGTCTGCCGTCTAGAAACATTCTAGGCATAGATAGAATTCGGCCTTCCCTAGTTGCCAAAAGTAAATTCTTCGAAGTAATTCCATGTAAGGTCCTGCTGAATGATAACGCCACAATATCAGCATCGAAAAGATAGGACTTAAAATAGACTGCCGGTTTCAGATTTTTCTTCAGCGCAGAACTCTCTAATGGTCGTGTCAGACGAATATTCGGTTTATAGGATTCATATAAATCCCATACCAAAATGACAGTAGCTCTTGTCTGTTCTGTTATAGATAGATAAGTAGCCACCACATAGTGTTCGCCGTACGTCAATAAAATAGGTGTATTAGGATCGATTTTATCGCCCTCGTACGTTACCAGTGGCTGACCGGACACCAGGTCCAAGAGGACAAAGAGGACTTCGCCAGTAACATCATTCACCATAATGACAGCCATTGCATTAGGGTATAAGTATTTGAATAGTGCACTTCTGTCACCTAATACTCTGCCGACGGATCCGACTGTATCTGCAGGGTCTTTAACAGCTGTATTTCTGATGGAGAAACCTTTGGGGGCTTTGAAATGCCAAATATCTCGGATACGTGGTTTTCCCTTTTCAAGAACATAGCCACGGACATCCTTGTCAGTCGACGCGTGTAAAAAGAGATCATTATCAGGGGTGTAAGGAGTATTATCGATATGTACCGACTCTCCGGACTGAGATATATAGGCAGGAATGCCATCCACTAAAAAAAACCAGCCAGGATTCGCTGAGACACAACCAAAATGAGTCGAGGTTATATCACCAGTAATTCCGTGTATAGCAAAAACAGCGGAGGTGTTGGCGACATAAATAGTTTCGTTGGAGACGAGTATCGGGTGCGCGAATGAGTTGCGGGGAAGCAATGAATCAGTAGACCATAATTCTGTCTTCGGGTCTACAGTGTCTATGGCATGCAAAGACCCGTCGGTACTTAATCGCACCATTATTTTCTCCAATCCAAAGTCTGGATGCGTCTTAGATTCCAGATAGTCATGCAAGTTTCTCTTTAAGGAAGTCGGGCTAAGGAGTACTTTAAACCGATCTGAGAGGAGACTCCACCTCAATTTCCAGGACTGTAGGTCCAGGCCAAGCCGGACCGGAGCAGGCGAACTCAATGTATACGGTTTATCAACAAAAACAACCTGTTCAGATGACACAGGTGCGTAGGTCCATTGCAGGCGAGAGTTTAGATATGTTTGCAGGCCACCTTCAGGCTGAACGACCAGAGAGTAGTCACCAACAGTGTATTCTGTGCCAGTTTTCAGGCAAGATTCGCGTGGTGGAGGTCTTTTTGGTTCTTTTGACACAATATTCGCAGCCCAGTCTACCTGATACATGGCTGGCTTTGAGTATATATATAAGTATGCATCGTCCTGAGACAAGCCCATAGCAGGATGTGGCAGATACATCTCGTTGAGAATCAGTCCATCGAGAGAATCATATATTTTAAGAAGAGTTGAATTGCTCGCAGGGACGTATTCTAGCACGGCTACGGTTTTTGAGGCCACTAACCGGTACGCATTTGGTAAATGGTGTCTCCATAGCGTCGAGCCGTCGGTTATGTTGATCGCAGCAAGGATGTTGGAGCTGGAAAGCCCCGCAAACAGTAACTGGTCTTCTATTAAAGCACTGTTTATACAATCAAACAATCCCAAGCTTGGTAGATGCCATGCTGCAACGGCAATCGCCAAAATCAGGATGTTGAACATCTTTCACAAGAGTGCAGGGGTAGATGTGGGAGGTGGATGGTAGACACATAATAGTGTGTGAATTATAATACATAAGAGCTTTTGGAGTCGTGAATCGTACCTATTGTGAGAAGTATAGAAAATCGCCAGATCTATTTCTTTTACGGCGACTTCGGATGCAAAATTCCCTTGTCAGAGACAGGAATAAATAGTGATCTATAAGACATCTTGTTAGCTTCTTCCCACGGATGCTGTCCCAGCCAAGGATCGTTCTCATCGATCTGTTGTAGTTCGTTATCTTTCTCGATCTTTTGCGGGGCGCCGAATACCGGCTTTTCAGAGTCCGGGAAGAAAGTAAATCGCTTGATTAGTTCAAATGGATTTAGCGGGATAGAACCGGGGTTTTTTGGATCTGGGTGGTATTTCGGAATCAGCAACGGAAGCGTCAACGTTATTGTCTTCTCAGGAGGTTTATCCGACTGAATATCGGATTTGCCTTTCGATCCGCTGGCTCCGCTAGAATGACTAGATCCGCTCGATCCTTTCGACTCGTTCGCATCATCTTGCTTAGAGTAGTGTACAGAAGACATAGTTGCCGCTGATTGCCTCTGCTGTTGCGCCTGCTGTTCGGCTATATGTTTCTGTTGTAAGTACATCGTATATCTTAAGTAAGTTCCACCCGCTAATGCAAACCCTGATATCAGCATCAACGGAGATACTAATATAATGCCAAATGTGCGGAGTTTTGATGATATCGTCATTATATAAATCACGTTGCCGCAGTTTTAACGAACGGTTGGTTGGGTCACCGGAGCGGTGGAGTGTATAGACATCCCCTAAACTCTATTAGCCGCATACCTTTGCGCCACTATTACAGCAATATACCATTTATTTTGTAGTCCATTAATTCGTTTCCTTCATTTGCGTAAATCTCGTAACGCTGTAGACGTTGAAGCTCCTAAAAAGGTCGAGTGTGCAGTACCTTCAACGAGTCTCTGTGCCAGGTTCTCTCGTCCTGCAGTGATGAAGTTCATCGACTGTGCGGATTCATTAATTGGCATCTTAAGCAGCTGTTGGAGTTCACCTCGGAGACGCTTAATCTGAGCCGGAGGAAGTTGCTGCTTTGCAGTCTTCTTGTCTATACTTACTTTCTCAAGCTCTTCGTCTTCGATTCCGAGGTCTTCCGCCGCCTTCTTCAGCCAAGAATTCTTCGAGGATTTCTTCGCCGACTCACTCTGTCCGTTAGCCAATACCGCATCCGTGATTCGTTTCGCTATTCTCACGCGGTCTGAAAGCTGCGCCGCTGCGCGGTGCTGGATGTTGGGGAAAGACTTTATGTCGGAACTTGACTTGTGCAAATGCTTCATCAGCGATTTGAATCCCGAAAGTTCTTCGGGAGCGCACAGTATTAAAGACAGGCCTTCGCTAGCTTCGCCTCGGCCTGTACGACCACTTCTGTGGACGTATATATCGGCGGAGCGAGGGAGCTGGAAATGGACAACATGGTCAACTCCCGGGATATCAAGTCCTCTTGCGGCAACGTCAGTGGCTACAAGTATCCCATTCTTGTTCGACCTGAATGTGTCAAGGCTTTTGAGACGCTGCTTCTGAATCATGTGCGACTGTATACCCGTCGCGGGCAGGTTCATCTCCTTCAATAGAGGGACAAGGTGTCTAACGGCATGAACTGAATTGACAAATATCAAAGACCGGCCAGGGTACCTCAATAGAAAGTAGTACAAATAGAGGTTCTTCTCGTTCGCAGTACATTCGATAAAGGATTCAGATACTTGTTTTGCGACGCTTTCATTAGGATTCAAATCTATAAATTTTGGCTCCTTTGACTGAAACTTTAAGCGACGCAATAAGTACGCCATGACATCTGAGTCTCCAGCGAGATTGCTGTGAAAGCTTCCGCGTTTCATTTTTTTAGTAAGAGACTTTTGAAAAGTTGCTGAGAAAACCATAGTCTGTCTTCCACCTTGTTTAGGACGAACCAAGTTGAATATCTGATCCAAGTTCTTGAAGTGACCCTCTTCAAGCAACCTGTCTGCTTCATCTAGAACTAGAAATTCGCTCATTCTAAACTTATCCATTATCTCGGAGTTGTCTCTTATAAGCTCTTCAAACCGGCCTGGTGTGGCTACCACAATGGTAGGATTTTGGCTAAGAAGACGCAATTGCTTTTGCACTGCCAGGCCGCCTGTGACTGAAGCGACCGAGAAAGATGTGTATTTTGCTACCGCTTTAATATGGTTCACTATTTGCAGCACCAACTCTCTGGTAGGGGCTATAATTATTGCATGCGGGTGGTCGTGTTCAAGATCATGACTGGCTTCCAGTATAGGTAAAGCAAAGGCCAGCGTTTTGCCTGAGCCAGTGGATGCCTTTGCAATTATATCATTTCCCTTCAAGGCATCAGGTATGACAGATTTTTGCACTTCAGTAGGATTGGCGAACCCAAGATCATGCAATCCTCTTAACAGATCATCACTCAGTCCCATGTTCCATTCGGGTAGATCGACCTCTACGTCGTTCTTGAGCGATGAAAAGTCTACTGCCTCTTCTACTTCATCAGTTTGTTCCTTTTCCGGCTCACGTTCAATAACAGGTTTAGTTTCGACCGCTTTGTAGTACTTTGCAACTTTCATATTGCCCTGAGTCTCGTACTCCACCGCTACACCATCCAACTCTTCGATATCCATCATGTCATCGTCAATAGGCCGCCAGTCAAGAGATCCGATATCTGTCACCACTTCGTCGGTTACTTTAACACGAGATTTGGTCTTTTTAGTAGATTTTTTCTTGATCTTCTTCTTTTCAATCATTTTCTTTCTAATAATTTTTGGCGGTAAGAAAAGCAGAAAGGTAAAAAAGTCTCAAAAAGGAACGAAAAAGCTTAATTGCCGTTACTCTGTTTACTATTTACCATCATCCATTATTCACTTTCTGATCCATTTTGTTAGCTATGTCGTCGCCTGTTTCGAATGCTAGCTCGCCTTTTAAGGATTCGCCTACACGTAAAATAGCGGTGGTCGAGAACCACACGCAGCTCTTCTCGAACAACCCTCCGGACGTGAATCAAAGAGTTCGTACACTTGAGTTCCGTTTACAAACAGTCCAGCAAGAACGTGAACGCGAAACGCTCTGGCATCAGGATACTGTCAGGCAGCTTGAAGAGCAGGTCAAAACAGAAGGCGCTCGTGCTGATAAACTTGAATCTCAGCAAAGGTTCCTCTTTGAAGAACTCAATACCACAAAGGCCGCACTTGAATCTACTAAATCCGAGTTCGATACCCTGCGGTCAACTCACGATCAATCGCTTCGAAAACTCAAGTCTCAATTAACTGAAAAGATAGATGAGAATGAAGACCTTCAACAGCAAATAAGCACTCTTGCTCGCCAAAATAAGCAGCTTCAGGATGATCTTGCCGCTACTAAGGACACTTTCGAAAGCACAATGGCTCTTCACAGGAAACAAACCGAAGAGACGTCTGCTGAAATCACTTCTTTGAGACAGCAGATTGTTGATCTCGAGACAAAACCACCTGTAGTAACCTCCACTGCTAATGAAGCGAACTCTGAAGAATTCGCTCTTTTACAGAATCAGCTACAAGACCAGAGCAAGTACATCTTACAGATCGAGACAGAGCTTAGAGAAAAATCTCAAATTGCAAGTTTGTATCAAGATAAACTAACAGAAATCGAGCTTTTACGCATGGAAAAGTCTCGTCTTGATCAACGCATACAGTCTCTTGACGATCTCAAGGACAGACTTTCCCAGACTGAACTCGAAGTAATTACACTGAAAGATGAGCAGTCACGTTGGAAGACCTATCTGTCAAAGGACGATGAGTACAATTCGCCAGAAGACCTAACAAGAGCTCTAGTCAAACTTAGGGCTGAGAACTTGGCTTTGACAGATAAGCTGGGTCGTATGGAAACTGAGAATAATGTCAGGGCTCATGAAATATCTGGAACCTCGGAAGATATACGAAAGCTCAGCAATCAAATATCAGAATTAGAATCCGATTATGCCAAGGAGAAAAAGGCCAGGATCAGATTCGAGCGGCAATATGATCTAGTAGCTAAAGAATGCTCTTTTTTGCGCAGTCAACTAGACCAGTATGCTGATGCTGACGAAAGAGAGGAAGATGAAACTACTAAGCAAAGTCTCGCTGAGTTAAAATCGTTGGTGCAATCTTATCAAAGTGAAATAGAGAATCTAAACAAGCAGTTATCTGAAGTGTCTGGAATTGTGCCAGGTAGCAGAAAGAGAAGGGCATCTTCTGATTTAGATGATATCGCTAGATCAAGCCGTGCTAAAGTTTCAGATATATTCGAAAGATACCAAAAACTTGATGCTGAATTCACAAAATTAACTACTGAGACGGCTGAATTGAGAGATGAAAATAAGGCTCTCAAAAAGCAAGTGGAGTCTTTCTCTAAGTCAGAGGAAGACCGTACAAGAATCTTAGAGATGAGAGATAACCCAGTTTCTAAAGATCAATTTGTGAAGCGGGAGATGTTACGGGCACTAAGAAATGAAAACGAAGCGTTGTTGGCAAAGAGTGACCGAGCTATAATTACAGCTGTTGACCGTGTACGGTTAGAAGTGCAGGAAGTAGAGCGTGAGCTCGCTTCACGAGAAAAATCGATTGTACGACTAAAAGAAATGTTTGCCAAGAAATTCAAAGAATACCGGCATGCGGTTTACAAATACCTCGGATTTGATGTCGAAATGGTACCTAATGGTACTATAAAAGTTGTCTCAAAACTAAAGATTGGAAAAGATGAATCGGCAGAGAAGGCATCATTTGTGATTAATGCAGATCAAGGAACGATGAAACTTCTAGGGAGGTCCGATAGCAACTTTGCTGAAGAATGCGAGAATCTCATAAAATTTTGGGTTCAGGATCGTTCACAAATCTCATGTTTTCTGGCCGCTCTACAGCTAGAATTACATGAGCGAGGTGGTTAGTCTATCTGAGTGAAGAGCAACTTTGGCGGTTCTGATAGTTGTGGAAGAGGTAGACCAGCTGCGATGCTTGTAGTAACAGGGCATCTAGGAGAGAAAGGGCATATACGACACTTGAATGCCTCAGAGGCTGGGACACCCCGTGGCTCCCTGTTTTTGAGAAAAAGCTGCACTCTATCGCTGAGAAACGAAGATATTATCTCTTCGTCGAAGATGTACTTGTCATATGTGACACCTGTCTTAGCATCATTGATATATTCAGTGCACAGTTCTTCGCTAACCATCCCTTCAAACTGTGAGAATGCTGTTTGCACTAGTTTTGCTAGTTCGCCGAAGTTCTTAATTTGCGAAGGCGAAGAAATAACGTTAGACTCTAGAGCGGCCTCTAGCAGGGCAGGGTTGAGTGGTTTATTTAATTGCAGTCCTTGACGAGTAAGAAAGTCAGGAAGACTAAATGATCCATCAGCAAGACCATTGAACAGCTTGTAATAGACCATTGCTTGCAGTCGTGCTGCTGCTTTCTGTGATTGTGAGACCTCCAATTTTCCATGCATAGTTTTCAGTTCTCGGAGGTATATCTTTGGGGGGTCTTGAGGGCTTTTCTGGCCAAATCCTACAGCGTCAATGATTCCAGTGACATCACATCCGCTTAGATGGCCGAATAGTTTTACTTCGCAAACCGTATTGAGTCCTGTGGGTGACTTCGCTATTGACGGCTGGGTAATGGCGCAAAGCTTTCCGTAAGTCACAAGTAACTCGGTGCTGCGTCTATCTTGAAACGTTAGCACAGGCACTTCGATTATCACGCTCTCAAAAGGCAGCTCGTATATCTTCTCTATTTTAGCATGTGTCTTAGTGCCTTGCTTCATTGCTAGTGTTGTTCGCCTGGTAAGGATACCACTGTCGTAATAGTCTTGCTGCAACTCGCACCATGGTGTAAGAAGAGAGGTCACTGAAGTCTTTTTGATTATTTTTGAGGTTTCAGTGGCAAGGGTTCTTACATTTCGACCTAGTTGTTGACGGATCATTGTGAAAATGTCGATATAGGACGCGTTTGCGCGTAGTATTTTTAGATCTTTACACCAATTAGCCGTGGTGATTATTAAGGTTTCTCTTATGTCTATTTTGGGAAAACCTCCACCCTGGGGAATCGGCATTTCCTCTTTGTTACATACTGTCAATCTGCATAATGTTGAGGCATTGGTTGCCCATATTGATCGCAGTTGCGGTCTACTCTGCGGATCAATTTGTTTTGAACGAACCTTTAAGAGCTTTAGATACCCTACACTTGCTAGAGTATACCGATAGCCCTGTAGAAGCAATAATGGTACGAGACCCGCTGCCATTGATCGGCCAGCCTGTATGGGAAGAAGTTCTGTTCGATTACACGTTCGCAAACTCATATGGTAAGCCCGCAGTTACGCAGTATGTGCCTCCCGATGTTCCTTTTACCAATGTGGTTTTGAAACTGGAAGGTAGTGCATCTGGCGTGCAGTTCGACCGACTAGGCCACTTCTTCCTGGGTGGTAATGAACTGTGGAGAACCAGCACTCCTGAACCAGGTGGAGATACTGTCACATGGAATGCGCTAAAAGATGTGTCTCATGCTTTATGTTTGTTTAAAGAATCGAACAATATGTCTTATTATCTGGGTAACCTAGTTAATGACGTCTACGATGCCCCGATCCACATTAAACTGACAGCTGAATTTTATTTTGCACCAGAAACTGAAGGTCTCATGGCCGACTCAATTGTTCCCCTGACTGCTCAGAATGCGCACATTCCCATTTTATCCTACTCTGGAAACGAGTCTGTGCTTGTGGCAGAGAACCTCACCGTTGCAAAGAACGTCAGCCATCTCTACATCTCTATTATAGCCTCAGGAAATGCCCAGGAGGAATTCTGGTGGACCAACAGCTGTCCCGTAAAAGGCAATCCGCTATCTTCTTCAACTTCGTCATTTAGAGAAGTACAGCTCATCCTTAGAAAGAAGGACGGAACTGAATACCTGTTACTGTACATCTGGCCGAGACCTGTAGTGTTTACCGGCGGCATAGTGCCTTCGCTGTGGAGGCCTATCGTCAGTATCTCGGCGTTCGACATCTACGCCAGTGACTTTGACATCAGTGCCTGGTTACCGCTGCTGTGGGATGGTGCCGACCTGTATGTCCGCGTGATTTCTGACAACAAGATGTCAGGAGTGGAGGCGGACTGGCTGTTGTCTGCATCGCTGGGGTACGTACACGGGCACGAGTATGGCGTTGAATGGGACCAGGCATTGAGCTTGTCGTTGTCAGGTACGCATCCACTTACTATGGAATACTCTACTGTCATTGAAAATAATTCTAAGGATCTACTGGAAACGGTCAACGTTGCGAAGAGACGGCTGTGGGTACAATCGCTGGTTCAAGACACCAAGGGGAACCTATACACGCTAGAGCTAGACCAGGAGCATTTCGCTAGGACAGCACACCGACTTTCGCAGAAAAAGTCTACGCTTCTCACTCACGAGACGAAAGTTATTAGTGGTTCGAACTCGTACACGCGAAGCAAAGACGGGATCGTGGCTGTAGAGTCGCTAGTACCGCATCTGTCGTTCCATCATGACATTAGCCTGGACATGCAAGTCGTGGAGGAAGACAGCAGACTAGTATCTGTATATGCGGATATCAAGAGAATTGAGACTTTACACAACGCTCATACGGATCTTTGGACTGAACAGGAAGGAGTTGGACGGTACTTTGCTAACCCTGAAGGCGGACCAGGTCGAGGATTTGCAACGACCCACCAGAAATACTCATCTGACGGCGACGGCGGTGAGTACTGGAGAGATATTCTGGCTGTTAATGGGACTATTGTGCACGATTATGAATCTTGAAAGCAAAAATAATCAATTTTTACGAACTACTGTTACGTTATATAATATATATAAGAATACGCCCTCGGTAAAGACTCTAGCTTATTAACAGCCTTCATATCCCAGCCCCAGAACTCCACCTTAACCAACCCTACCGTGCAGAGAAAACCCTCTAGAAACAATGAGCAATCCGCCAATTAAGACGGAGGATGGAGCTGCTAAACGTCGCAGCTCTGAAGAAACGAATTCCGAAGAACTGGAATTTATAAGATTGACAGACAACGATATCAGTGAAGTCTTACACTCATCTGATCCACAGTCTCAACTATCTCAACTGATTGACTCATCCGCATCTGTTTACCTTCAAGAACCGGAAAAACTTGCTATACGAATAGCCGTAATATCTCTTGGTATACCTGAAGACAAATGGACTTTGAGCGATTCAGATTTACGTCTAGTTGTGTCTTCTAAGCTCATTCAGATTCTACCAGAAACCTCTCCTGTCTGGTCCAGCCTGTCAACTGACGTCAAATTTGTAGCACGGTTACGCAACTGGCTCTTCTTTAATTATAAACATAAAAATTACGATAATGTCTCTTCCTTTATATCTTTCCTTCGAAGACTCCATCTTTCCCCTGAAGTGGCCGCTATCACTAAACTCGACAAGCTCCTGGCTGCTTTTCTCAAAAAACTATCTGGCCCCAACAAGGACCAGTGCTCAGAACTAATCTCTCAAATAAGAAATTGGAAACCTCCGCAAAAAATTGAACCTGCATCTGAACCTCAACGCAGTACTCAGAGCTCTCAAAGCTCTCAGCAGGCTGGCCAACCTCCTGTTCGCCAGTCCACCAAACCGTCAATATCCATTAGCAACATGCTGAGCTCGTTACAGAATAACAATACTACGAAATCTAATGCCAATAAAGAAATAAGCTCGTCTGAACCTCCTCTGAAAAAGAGAAAGAAGAAATCGGTCTCTTGGAAAAGCGATGACCAGCTAGTCCAAGTGAAGCTCTTCACTTCTGACGCTAGCGAAAGAGGTTTTAGCGGGCTCGGCCAGTCAGATGATATTGGATCTGCACGCGACCTCGATCGATCCGAAGGTAGAATGGCATTTGGTGGTGAATCGTTCAGTCCAATTGAAGATGAAGAAATACCTTGGACCGCCCCTAAACCTATTGATTTTACTTCGCTTCCTAGGTCTGCACGTGACAGAAACTCCACAAGAAAGGGAGGTGATGTCGAACCAAATAGCGAAGAAGCGGAAACTCAATCCCTACGTGAAGCGAAAGTTCTGGTAGCTATCTACTATAAGCCTGAGGATATACCTGAAACCCCCGCAGCGCCAGTTGATGATGAAGCAACAGAACCGTCGACGGACCATGAACCAATTTCTATGAAACTTCCTAGTCAGTGGCTATATGACCGTGACTTCAAGCGGTCTCTTAATGATTCATATTTTGTCCTCCATAGAAAGCAGCTCTTTCCTGCAAATGACAATATGGCTAGCCAAAGGAACAGCAGTTATACCGTTCCTCCACAGCAATTGTCCGGGGCAAATAATGTGATGTCTTACACTAATGGTAGTTACAACTCCCTGCAGAAGATGCCTCAGCCCTCGCAGATGCCTTATATGCAGCAAAACCTCCCTGTGCAACAACATCTATATCAGACTCCACAGATGACCCAAATGCAGCAAATGCAACAAATACAACAGATGCAGCAGATCCAACAAATGCAGCAAATGCAACAAATGCAGCAGATCCAACAGTTCAATGGTATGATGGATCCTCAAATGATAGCACAAATGATGAACCTTGGCGCTATGCAAAATATGAGCCAATCTGACATGAATGCATTGATGGCAATGATGGCTGGAAATATGCAAAACTGAAACTTTCAATTTTTCTAGTTATGACTTTACGAAGCAATGTTGTTAGAATATAATCTAGTAAGTTTTGTTCGTATTATCTTTGAGTGATTTGCACACTATTGGTTCTTTTTTACAGAGCTATAATCATTATAGACCCATGAAACGACAAATATAACCCATGCTCCAATAATAGACATTATAGCTGAAAGGTATACCCATGAAGAGGAAATAGCGTAAGATCGAGTGAATTCATTATGGGCATAGTGACGAACTGTTACAGTCCTTCGGTCTTCAATAAAAGCCAACCCAGGTCGCTTATAATCGACAGCAAATGTAAATACACCATGATGGTCAGGTATTTTAAACTCCACTTGGTATTTGCAGGCAGATTGATCTTCCGTATTGCCTACATTTTGCAAGTTCAAACGGTAGTATGGATCTAACATGATGAATTCAACTTGTACATCGTCATTCGCTTGATAAGGAGTCCAAGATGCCGACTCAGGATCCCATATGGATAAATCAATCGAGTAGATAATGTCTTCCTTGATTCGATAAATTGGACCGTTGGAACCGACCAATGTAGTGGTGTTCGCATCAAGTACGGCCTTTAATGCTTCAGGATTCGCTAATCCGTGTGATACGTCAGAGACAGCAATGACTCCAGTTTCACGGAATGCCCATTTGGTCAAGTCTTCAGCGAACTGCTTGTTACCGTATTTGTTGTCGTTGTAGTACTTGTTCGAGAAAAACAAGTCTGAGCCCACAAACACAAATCGCGCATTATTGTATGCCTGGAATGCACCTGCCAGGTACGTCTGCGATCCTGCTACCCAGGGTTCAGTTACAGCCGCAGCCGATTCTGGGCCGGAAGATACGTATGATGTTCTGAAGGCTTTAAGAATAGGTAGTACCAAGGGGTTATTTAGGAGGGAGAACCCGGTTCCAGAGTATATAAGCGGTTTGGAGCCCGGTTGATGAACATATGGCTCTGGTATTGTATTCGATGACTCATCCAGTATCAATATATCATGAGCATCTTTATTTGGCGCTTTGAAGTGATCAATTAGCTTGGAACCGATAGGGGGCAGCGCCATGCCAAGTTCGTGGGCCAACCTCCTCAGCTCGCCCTTCACACCATCAGTGGAGCCAATTGCAAGAATATTTCCACCATCTTCCAGGAAAGAAAGCAATTGCTTTGCATCAATATTAGAAGAAGGGCCTAGGATCACGTGGTCGTATATGCGATCGGTGTCGTAAGCGAAAAGGGATTTTGAATCGGTGTCCACATCAAATCCACGCGACTTAAGGTCCAATAGGAACGACGAGTGGGATTCTGGGTCTACCAATGCTAAAACACTTGATCCTGAAGCAGACGCAGCACTGGCTACCTTGCAGGCAATGGCCAGAGTTAATATGCTGAGTCTCATTTTGGTGGCCGATATCTCTTCAAGGGGAAGGTTGGTAAAGCAATGGGTGTCCTCGACAGACCCTTGTTGCTAAGGAAATCTGGTGCCCTAGACCCAAGCTAACACTTTTCTACTGATCGCCAAGTTTGCATCCAGCCAGAGAAGCACCTGCATTCAAATTGCTCGAAACTCCATCGGATCTTGTGATCGGTTGATATATATTAGATGAACAGGCATCCGGTTGCAAATACAAGCCGGCAAGCTGGCAGCTATGTCTCGATAAGACACATGCGCACGCGTATACGACCGCAGTACCCTGTGCGAAACACTTTCACCGAACAGGAACTTCGGGGGACCACTCGGTGGAGACAGCAAATGGTAGACTGGTTGGGCCCTAAAAACATGAAAGGTGAATATGTGAAGAACAGATATGCCCGATTATCTAGTAACCATGTTCCCAACTTCTTTGTTGCACAAAACAGAGAGTTCGGCCTGCCCTGGAAGTTTATAGCCCGACCCTATCCGGAAGCGCTGCGACCGTTTCCTATGAACCCCTTCACAGTATCAGGATTGGCTCTGAGTCCGGCACTAAAGGAAGACATAGTACATCGTGTGTTGGTAGAGAAGCAGCCTGTTCGCGCAGTCAGTGAAGAGTTGGGTGTGAAGCCTGAGCGCATTCTCGCGGTTATACGGTTGGCCCATGTCGAGGACCAACTACAGCAAGCAGTAAGTATCTTTTCACAATTCTAGTTGAACGCATATCCAGTGCTCTGTTCTGATGAATATTACTTATACAAGATTGTTCGATTAGTCTATAAGACCGCATTCGTGGTTACAACATAAGATTCTGAACAGCATTTACGACTTGATTTATCGTACCTGAAATACTAACAACGCCTTAGGACAAGATTGAACCTGACGCTGTAAGAATGGAACAACGTTTATATAAAGCTCTACCTATTTTCGAAGGTAAGGACTCTGAGCGTCAGCCTATGCTGTCTTCAACTGATTTCCGGACAGGAGAGAAGTATACAGACGAGCAGATTCCGGTTCTAGAGAACATATCGGAGGTTGCAATGCCTATAGGTGCTAAAAAGCCGTACTATGCAGTTGTCGGAGAGAGTGAAATAATCACTGCGGATGCTGCTGCAAAGGAATTGCGACTGCACCCCGCTGCGGACGTTCTTCAGAAGAGTTTTGAGACAGCAGTAGCTGCTGGTGTGAAAAAGACTAAATCGAAAGCTGTACTTGGTTCTAAGTACGAAGGTGACAAATTCTCCTTTAAATTTGTACCTGCCAAATCCGGTAAGGTCGGTTTACGCTATGGAGCAGCTCGGGATGACCGTAAAGAGTATCGCAAAGTCGTCATTGACTCTAGCGGCCGGATGCGCTATGCCTAGATACTTTATTTTGCACTCCACCATCGATTGTTGGTGCATGATCGAATATGGCTTGGCATGACCCCGCGCTGTTTTGTAATTCACTATTACTTTAACCCTTTATGACTCACGCAGTAAAATGTTACTTCATAACAGTTTCTAAATCTGTAGGATTGCACTAAACTGCCGCTCAAGTGCTCGGATAATGGGCGAGTTTCCTATGTTGGATCACACATTGATCGATGAAACTTTGTTCTTCGACTAAGTTTCCAAATCAGGAAACCTACCCTCATTGAATCGTGTTAAAAGACCCTGGCCAGTATACCTAATCGCGCGAATGGCCAGCATAGCGCACCAGGATCCTAATGAAGTTAAGACTCCGTTTTTGGAATGGTCGAAGCGCTGATATAAAAAGTAAATCCCGGATCATGGGCTATGCAGCATCCGTCCAGCACATATAAGGGTTGACTGTTTTGTTAGAGTTCTCGCTTTCACAGGTATCTTGTAGCGTTGGATGCTTTCTGGGGACTGGTAAGGCATTCAGCATCAAGGGTCTCTCATTGAAAGGGTAAGCAAACGGCCCTGAAAGGTGGGCTGTCCAGCTGTCTACAGATTAGAAGCGTATATAAATAACTGGCTAGTCACTATATTCTTGATATTCACTCCAGATTCCATCTAGTAGTCACCAATGGGCTACAAGATCTATAACATTTATGCAATCGTAGCAATTGCTACGCTCGGAGGATTCCTCTTCGGAACAGACGTATCTTCACTTTCAGCATTTGTGGCCGATGAACGTTACTTGAGTTATTTCAACCACCCGTCTTCAGCTATGCAAGGAGTTATCATGGCCGGTATGCCTATTGGCGCCCTCTTTGGCGCCCTCGGTTCCGGGTCGGCGTCAGATGTTATTGGCAGGAACAAGGCTCTTCAGTCAGCATTGGCCTTCTGGTACATAGGCAGCATTCTGGCAATAACATGTCAGAATACTGCTATGCTCATCGCAGCTAGGGTAGTCAAAGGTGTCGCCGTAGGCGCAACAAGCTCTCAGATACCCACCTACATAGTAGAATTGGCACCAGACCGTATTAGAGGTCGCCTTGTTGCACTTCAACAATGGTCCATAACCTGGGGCATCTTGGTTATGTTTTATGTTGCATATGGTTGCTCGTATATTCCAGGAACCTGGTCCTTCCGCGCAGCCTGGGCCATACAACTACTTCCTGCCATTCTTATGAGCAGCTTACTTCCGTTGATTCCCGAGTCTCCACACTGGCTTGCACAGCACGGGCACAAAGACCAAGCAATCGAAACACTAGAAGGACTTCTTCCACCGGATGAAGTTGCCGTTGCAATCTCAGATTTGGAACTGTCCGCCAGCCGTCAAGAAAGCATCCCATTCGGCGCAGCTGTGCGACAACTTTTCTCTAGAAAGATGATTTCCAGAACTGTAATTGGTGTCTCTATGCAAGTTTGGTCTCAGATGACGGGCTGCAATGCGCTTATGTATTATATCGTTTTCATATGCCAGATGGCAGGTCTATCCGGAAACACTATGCTGATCTCATCCAGTATTCAGTATGTCGTCAACATGGCTGCCACCATTCCAGCAGTCCTCTGGATAGATTCAGCAGGTCGCAGGAAAGTCATTGTTGGAGGATTCCTTTGCATGGCTATATGTCTCAGTCTCACAGCAGGATTGATGGGCGGCATGGGCAGATATACAGATTCCGTGGCAGGGAACCCCCATATACACTGGATCGTAGAAGGTCCAGCTGCGTATTTATCAATTGCTTTCTCAATGCTATTCGTCGCATTCTTCGCTTGCAGTATCGCTCCACTCAGCTGGATTTATCCGTCAGAAATATTCCCACTGCGAACACGTGCCGTCGCCAATGGGGTTAGCGTGTCGACCAATTGGCTCATGAACAGTCTTCTGGCCTTCTACGTCCCGCCAGCGTTTGAGAATATACAATGGAAGACGTTCCTCATCTTTGCCACTTTCTGCATTGTGGCAGCACTACAAGCTCTTTTCACGTTTCCGGAAACTCGCGGGGTTCCACTAGAAAATGTAGAACAGATGTTCGAAGAGAATGGATACAGGATCATCATCTGGCCAGCTAAGAAGAATCCCACTGTTAACTCCAGTATGAACATCCGTCGCAGAGGATCAGCTTGCTCTACAGAAGAGAAACATGCAGTTGAGCATGTGGCAGCTCAAACAAATTCATGATTAAATTTTGCTTCACGTTATGATGGTAAATATTATCGCCTATGGAAGAATATATAGAACGAGTAGGAGATCTATATTATGCTAACGACAGCTGCGAAAACTTTGACTCTAAAGTGCTGAGTAACTCGTCAACTGAACCTTTAGGGAATTTAGCAAGTTTTCCTTGCCAGCGTGAACCTTTGCCGCCGCCTTTGACAGCTGGAAACGCGGCTTTGACGCATTCCGCTGCCTCTATGGCATTGGGGCCTACGCAGGTAACAGAGCCTCCTGTGTCTGGATCTGCTGCAATCGCAACAAGTGTAAATTCTGAGTCTTTTGCAGCGGTCATAGCTGTCTGGATGTATTCAGATGCAAAAGCAGATGAATCAGGTCTGAAGATAAGGAAGAAGTCGCCCGGTTCGACATCTTTCATTCTCTCGAGTTCTATTTGTGCAGCCAAAGATGAATAGATTTTGGCAGCACGAGTTGTGTCCTTAAGTTTTAGTTGCAAAGCGTCCACCTTGTCGACAATGTCGACCTGTTGGCAGGAGAGGCGAGTGTTAAGTGTTCGGGCGAGTTGGTTCAGGCTGCTGAGGTATTTCGCAACCCTGCGTCCGGCGACGAAATGAAGGCGAGAGTTTGTGCCGCGAACTGCTGTTTGGTGGAGAAGAACTATTGAGCCGATTTCATGCGTAGACTTGAGATGGGTGCCACAACAGGGGTTAGCATCGAGGTCTCCAATCTTTATAACGCGAACAACGCCTTTCTCGGCATCGTAGTCATCTGGGAGCTTGCTTGTAGGCGCTGCATCGTGTTCGGGCGTCTCGACGGAAATAGCGATAGCCTGGGAGATTGCATTATCGATGCGTTGCTGCGCCAGAGCTACCTCGTCGTCGGTGACTTTGCGGGGTAGTTCGATGTAGCAGAGAGGATCACCCATATTCCAAGATAGTGTGGGGAGGTTGAGTTGGTCGAATATTGCCGATACGAGGTGCTGGCCGGTATGTTGCTGCATGTGGTCATAGCGTCGCTGCCAGTCTAGAGAGATCGAGATCGGTGTATGAGGATCGAGTGGTTCATTTACACTGTGGTAAGCTTTCAGCTTTTCACGTTTGCATTCTGTGATCGAGATAGATTTGCCGTCGGCGAGTTTCAGTTCTGCGATATCGGAGGGTTGGCCTCCACCCTCGGGGAACACGATTGTGTCGTGCAGGAGCAGTTCGTAATGTTTGCCGTTCTTTCTACATTCAACGACGTGCGAGTCTAGCGTCGTGCGGTAAGAATCCTTCTGACAGGCCAATGCACCGACTATACTGTAACTCATTGAGTGCAGTTTAGTATTGAATGACACTGTACGTGACAATGGTAGTCTGAAAATGGTGAATAAAATTAATAAAAATAACCCAATATGTTAGCTGATCTGGGTCAATATACTGTTCTATCTATTATAATGAGCCAGGTGGAAGTCTTAACAGCTGACTTTTCTTGGAATTTCCTCCCCTTGACAACACCTTTTCGCATTACGAGAACCCCAATTCTCGCTTTATTCATACCGCTAAACGCCCCCCTGAAGTAGAAGAAGTGACGTTAAAACACATTAATAGCTGCCAATTGCTTTTATTTCAATACCAACTAACGTATAATGTCTTTCTTGGCCTCATTGAAGGATAAAGCAGTCGCAGCTAGAAACGTTATCTTCGATGAACCCCAGTCCAACTCCGCTAAGGACGCGGCTTTCAGAGCTTTCTTTGCTTTACCCAAGTCACAACATATCCTTGTATCCGTAACTGCAGAATTTGCCCTCTCACAAACAGTCTCGACGCCCTCGCAAGTGCCTACATACGCGGGTAAGCTCTACTTGTCTGAGAACTACATATGCTTCAAGTCAGATTCAAACAGGGCTTGC
Source organism: Tortispora caseinolytica NRRL Y-17796 (assembly GCA_001661475.1). Taxonomy (NCBI): domain Eukaryota; kingdom Fungi; phylum Ascomycota; class Trigonopsidomycetes; order Trigonopsidales; family Trigonopsidaceae; genus Tortispora; species Tortispora caseinolytica. The sequence continues at coordinate 2,896,233 of KV453841.1, forward strand.
CTTTTTGCAATCCCTCTGAGCTCCGTCAAGCGATTAGAACGACTCGCATCTCCTAGTTATGCCTATGTTATCTCGTTCTTGACGCTCCATCAGATCAAAATCGCCTGCCACTTTACCGTCTCCCACCAAGCGGCCGAAGAGTTCTGTGAGATCCTGAAACAGCGGCTTCGCGAAAACGTTAAGTCAATGAAAGACATGAAAGCTTTCATAGCCTCATTCTACTCCGAGTACCTTATGTCTGACAGAAAGGGACCCGTGCCGCCAGGAGGCCTCGGCCAAATCTATCACTATCCTGGTGATCCGCGTAAACTGCGCGACAAGTCCAAAATGCGGCTTTGGGCAGACTACTTCCAGAGTCACGGCCGAAACGTCACAATTGCACGATCTCCTACATTTTACAAGCTGGTGCGCATAGGCTTACCGAACAGACTCCGCGGAGAGCTTTGGGAACTGCTATCAGGATCTTCCAGGCTCAGATCTGAAAACGCAGGAAGCTACCAGCTGCTAGTCAAGAAATACCAAGGCAGAGATTCTGTCGCTGTTGAAGAGATAGAAAAGGATCTTAACCGCTCTCTACCAGAGTATCCAGGTTACCTGGATTCAGAAGGCATAGATCGCCTGAGACGTGTCTTGCAAGTGTATGCGTTTGAAAACGCCGACGTTGGATACTGCCAGGCAATGAACATTGTCGTGGCGGGATTCCTGATTTATATGTCGGAAGAACAGGCTTACTGGCTTTTGACAAAACTGTGTGATGACTATATTCCCGGGTACTACTCTAAGACAATGTACGGTGTCCTACTGGATCAGAAGGTGTTCGAGTCCCTTGTTGAGAAGACTATGCCTATACTGTGGGAACATTTAGTAAAACAAGATGTTCAGCTCTCTGTCGTATCACTACCTTGGTTTTTGTCTCTGTTCATTAATTCAATGCCTCTTGTTTTTGCATTCAGAGTAGTCGACGTGCTCTTCTTGGAAGGCCCAAGGGTCTTATTTCAAATTGCACTTGCGATACTGCGAATCAATGGCGAAGAACTTCTCGATGCCAGTGACGATGGTGCTTTTATCTCTATTATAAAGGACTACTTCAACCATCTTGGCGATTCCGCGCACCCGAATTCGAGACATGAAAGGATCAGAGCTATCACCAAATTTCAAGAGCTACTGGTAGTGGCCTTCAAAGAATTTTCAGTCATAACAGAGGACATGATAGCAAAGCACCGGCAGAAATACAACAACTCAGTTCTGGAAGGAATAGAATCATTTGCCAAACGCACTCAGCTGCGTAATTTGTCGAATCCTGGAAAATTCTCCTCTGATGATATGGGCATTATTTATGACAGGTTTCACCAAGCCATTCAAACTTCACGCATAGGCATGGGATCGGAACGAACAAGCATGGACTTTCAGGCATTCATATACTTTATGTCTAACATTACAGACTGGGCTACTGATTCGCACGATTTCCTAAATCGGCTCTACCGAAACTGGTGCAAGAACGATTCCGGCTATAGTGAGGAGTTAACACTGCAGCAAGTTGTCATTGGACTTGCCCATCTCAAAGAATCAGACATAATGGCATCCATGGAATATTTTTTCAATTTATATGATGAGGATGAAGATGGACGCGTCGACAGAGATGGAATTTTGCAAATGTCAGAAGGATTTTTGTTCATCACACGTCATTGGATCACATTAAAGATCGAAGAAGAAGTACCGAGCCAACGCTCATCTAGCAGTGAGAAGTCCGGACCGGATAATCATTCAAAACCAGCTAGGAGGAATACTGTGACGAAGAGAACTTCTTACACAACTGCATTCATGGGCAACCCGGTGGCGGCAGGCCGAATATCGGTTGATAGCAATGGGCAACAGAGTAGTGCCCTGCCAGTTCCGGGCGAGACTTACCTCGGAGCTGTGTCTGATTTTATTAAAAGGGCGTTTGATTATGCGACACCCACAGAGACAACCCCAGTAGAGTCTAGCGAAACCTCCAAAGACAGCTCTTCAGATAAGATCACTGCCAACGCTGCATTGGATCCGAATCACCCTCTTCATATCACCCTACCGACTTTCCGAATGATAGTACTAGCAGACGAGATGCTTGAGAAACTGTTTTCTACCGACCTTGCAGCATCTGTGCGCCTGAAACCGCTTTCCCAGAGCCAGGCAAAGTCTCTGACGCTCCGAGACCTTGTTGATGGGCTTCTGAGTCGCAACCAAGCAGGATTAGACGCAACGAACCAGTACACGACTACGGTAACCACATACTCTAGTGTTGCTGACAACGACGACGAGGATGACAATGAGCATGCGAATCAGAACGACCTAGATCTGCTCTCCAATGCGGAAGTTACTGACACGGGGTTGGGCGATATTTCAGGGGCAGGGAAAACTACGAACACTACATCGATGTTCACTGTACCGGAATCTTCAAAGAATCTTGTAGAATTCGATTCATAGTCTAGTTACGAAAGAATAAAGGACAAATATGAATTGTTGCATAACATAAAACATACTTATCGAAGGATTTATCTCAAAAAGGGGTCATAAAATTCGGTCGCTCTATGGAAGAGTAGGCGTACAGAGAGTCTGCGGGAAGGTTTAGTTCTTTAAGTATTTAGCAAACTCCTTGTCATCGTCACCAAAGCCAGTCAATGGCTCACGGGCACGTCGAGGCAAAGGATATGTACGAGGGATAGGGATATGATCATCATACAGGAATTTCCTTCTCAGAGGAGTGACAGCTAAAGCTGCTACAGGGAACGAGAATCCGAGCAAAAGCGAGAAGAAATACGCCGGATAGTGGTGTGCACACCATCGCATATACTACAAATGTTAGTAAGACACCTAAAAAACAAAATATAATGTATTCTAGACAGGTAAACATACCTTAAATGGCTGTTTGAAGAGTTCTGGCTTCATGATCGGTATAGAGTCGAATTGTCAGTGGACGTATCGTTGCAGCATCTCAACACCTTTAATTGGTCATACACGTCGCCATAGCAACAAATACATAAAATTACCGTAAACGAATTATGATGCCGATGCAATCAATTGTAATAATAATAAGAACAACAGATAAGAACCCGATAGAGTACAAAGATACTATGAGAAATTGCCGGAAGAGAGAAGAAGATGTTCCTTGAAAAATATAACGACAGGAAATCTAGGTATCTAAACCAAATAGTTTGCGCAGTCCTTTAAATTTCTTCTTCTTAACCGGGTATGTCGTAGGAGTACCGCCCATTTCTGTATGATAAAATTCCCGCGCCATATGAACAGCATCTCTTTGAAGATCTTCAGCAGTGAGAGAACCTGCATTACTATTATGGCTAACGGCGTTCTGTGACTTTTGCTTCTTTGACAACTTATGCTGCTTGTAAGAGCTGGTCTTCGGCGTGCTGAACAGTTTGCTAGTAATGCCCCCAGAGGAATGTGGCTTCTCTTGCTGAGTACTAGGTATAGCGGAAACATATTCAACGTCGGGACCGACGTAATCATCATCAGAATCAGAATCTTGAATGCGAGAAATGAAGCGCGGGGCATTATCCTGAGTACTTGAAGATAATCTTCTAAGTCGACTGAAGGGTGCCGATTTGGGGCTTTGAGTGGCAGACAATTCATAGTGATCGACGCCAGACTGAACCATAAAATCGCTTCTATTATCTCTTCCTGCAAAACGATTAGATGCGCTAGAGTGTCCTCTGTCTCGCATGCTCAATGATTTGAACCCACCGGTAATTGTTTCTCTGCGCTCTCTTTTAAAGCTAGAATCAGATCCAGTTCTTTGCAGCCCAGGAGTAACTTGCATTGATGAATGCTTGCTTAGAGCTTTAGCGTACGCTGCAACTTGGACATCTAATGAGGTCCGGTGCATATCAGTGCTAGTTAAAGACGATGCAATACTCTGACGAGAGCCTGGCCTTCCTGAATTCACCTTAGTGATAGAGTAAGTGCGCTGTGAGCTTAATTTATGAGAAGCATCACCGTTGTTTCCAGGTTTGATGCTAGGCTTGGCGGGCGAAATTGTGCGATTTGCAGAGATTTGTGTAGCAGGCTTGCCGGACAGCCTTTTAAAGGAAGATTCAGATTCATCAGATAGAGCACCTGAATCAGTAGGTTCAGGCATACCATCATGATAATATGTGCCAGCAGGAACTTCATGGACGTTATGTAAAGTCATAATGTTTTGCCGAACCTTTTGGCGGTCTATCTGCGCTTTAGTAGCCTCTTTGGCTACTTCAGATTTCTTACTATAAATGTCCGGCAAGGTTGGCTCATCGTCCTGAACTATCTGTGGATCAGCGTTGATATCCTGCATGTCCCGAGAATCGTCTGTATCGGGTTGTGAAGGATCCGTAGATAGACGTTCACTTGATTCCGCGTTCAGATCAACAGATTCATTATCCGCGGAAGTAACCTCAACGGCTGGTGCAGGTAGGTGACTGACAGGTGGCTCTGTGGTGTTAAGGGGAGCAACATTAACCTCTTCTTCATCCTGATTCGTTCTTAAATCAGCTTCTTCTGTTACTTCAGGGGATGATGCAAGAATTTCCGCTACGGTAGGCTCAGGAGACGGGGTAGAAACTACCGCTGACACCGTTGCATATGCCTCTTCCAGAGATACGTCATTTTTTTCCACTGAATTATCAGTTGCGCTTTCATCAGCTTCTTTCTGATTTGAGGGGTTAGAGACTTCTTTTTTTGCTTCTAATCCCGATTCCGGCAGGACAATCGGTTTGAGGTTTACTGGGCGCTCAGAAGCGTCAGTATATACAGAAGAGTCAGAAGAAACTCTATCAAGAGGTTTCCTAACACCACCAATGCTCAAAGCAGCAGCAGCCGTGGCAGGTTCTTTCGATGTTTTCTTGCTAGAATTATTACTAGTAGCCCTGACAGAATTTGAGCGAGCGACGCTTGTAGCAGCTGCAGCCGAAGACGCGGACGTAGAATTGAGTGTATTTTTCAAAGAAGGCATGGTGATAGAAGCAGGAAGAGAATGCCTTGGATTAACGCTAGACATAGACATACTTCTAGACATTGAAGTTCCGGAGAGCCTTTTACCATTAACGTTGCTTGCAGTAGTATTCAAGCCGCCGCTTCCACCATTTCTGAGAGAAGGTTGCGGCTGAAGACGTGCTGGTCCGCGTTTTGAGTGAGGGGTGGAGCCAGGGGCGCGAAGTGGCAGCGGCTCAGAGACATCTTCTTCAACCTTAACCAAACCATACTTAGACGGCACATACTTGACTTGCGTTTTCGGAGTATAGAGATAGGTGCGGGTATTAGACGAGACAGTACCCAAAGAGGTATGGGGGCGAGCCTGATGTAGTGATCCTTCATCCGAGAAGGAGACTCTGTTCTTTTTCTTGCTCGAGCTAACCGAATCTTGAGAAGATACTATACTAGCAGGCTTAGAGGATTCACGTAATGCTGAGCGAGCAGGTTTGAGATTCCTATTAGAGGGCGATGCAGGTTCTTCGGCTATCGAATTGAGATCGCTATCAAGAGAGCGTATGCTTCCAGCATACGAAGTTGGTGGAAGAGAGTTATTAACGGAATCTCTTAGTTTTGTGTCAGACGAAATTTTTGCTATCTCAGTACGCCGTTGGCGTTCTGAAGGCCGAGGATGCTTATTTGTAGTGCTAGATGTCATGCTCATCGATCTGCCGAAACTTGCCGGGTTAGGTGAGCTTTCAGTAATGGCGGTAGCGCTTCTATTACTCTGTGCCGAAGAAGGCCGAAGAGAGCGCTCGGACATGGAAACCCGTCGTTCCTTAGATGTTGAGGTTGGAACAGAAAATTTCTGTTCATTTTCACGGTCGCTTCTAAATTTCGCCAAAGATTTGGAAGAAGACAAAGTTAGCGACATCTGTCGAATGAATCCAGGCTTCTTGGTAGACGCGGGTGGAGGAAGGGTTGAATGAGCGATTGAGGAAGCCGGTCGTGCGCCTAAGGTAGACATTGACGGCGATTTACGGAGGGCAGCAGCAGCAGCAGCACTGGAAAGAGCAGAGGATGGACGGTTTGTAGCGGTGCTAGACATAACCGATTTAGCTGCACTAGCGGCTGCTAGGTTACTACTACTGGACGAGCGCTGATATGTGTTAGTGAGGTTCGCATTATCAATAACGGCGTCGCCGATCATGTAAAGAATGGAGCAAAAGTAGAACAAGCCTTCTAAGGAGAAGAAGAGCTGTGCTACAAAAGATATGCAACTCGGGTCGGCGAATCCCAGGGCATAGGCGGCTGCCATAGCCCGGAGCATCCTTAGGAGAGACTGTGTAGCGCGAGGCATCACATGGGCGGGTGGTTATAGATCGGAAAGCAACAGATTAGAACCGAAAGCGAAGTTCGCACCGTTTTCACAGTGGTTGCTTTCTATACAGTTGAGAAATCATGCACGCAATGCCTTCATGCAAGGGTGCCTGGGAACGCCCTGCGATGCACCATTTATGGAGGAAAACATCTGCAGGAAAAGAACTTACCTGAAAACCAGCGGCACTAACAGTGCCGCCTTGTGATCTTCTGTTGGAATACGAAGAAACCATGAATGCTCAGAAGTTGGTGGTAGGTAGAAGGTGTCGGACAGTATGTTTGTACCTTCTACGTCATATGAAAGGCTTTGAATACGAAGGGGAGTGGAAGTAGAATATTGGGAATTCGCGCCGCCTGAAACCAGGTTAGGGTTTGATTACGCCAGTTCGACCCTGGAATGCAGAGTAGAAGCGAAATTGCGCGAGTGCTTTGGCATCTGTAGGCGAGGACGGGCTTGTTTTGAGAGAGTAAAGCAGCCTGCAGTAGATGAAGCAAAGCGAGAGTGGTCAGTGAGGAAGTGTGTGTGTGTGTTTGGGTTGGATCAAGGAGTCTGCGTCGCGGTAATGCGAAAGCTCATTGTTCGTCGAGTGTATAGTATGGGACTGCGTTGGTGATATATTAAGAAGAGGAAAAAGCGATTATTAATTTTGAGGAGTTTAAATATAAAGCGGCTAAATAGACTATGATAGCTGTGTGGGTGCTAGTGGGAAGGGCATGCGTGCAGTTGGTTGGCTGGTTGGCGGGATTTGGGGGTGGTGCAGTGAGGAAACTAGTCAAAGCTGTAATACGAATTTCGATCTGTCAATATTTCCTTCTATTGTCGTATCGGTTGTTGCTAAATACAGTATTTCCTAAGGTGGCACGTTCACAGTCTCGGGCAGCGCGCGCGACAGCGGGAGACCGTATAGTACGCACTTGGCAGAGTATGGCACCACCTGTCGATCATGACCTGGCAGCAGTAACAACTGCAGAATTACAAGACAGTAATAAGGTAAATTCTACCCCGCAAAAGCATCAACGTTTATAAATTCACTATATTGCAGCTGTCTAATAGAAATTCGTGGGATCCGGCTTCGTAATCCTACGTTTCCTATTTGGGTAAGATTGATAGGAAGTTAAATTGAAGAGCCTTTTTTTTTTTTGTGCTGCTCAATTGACTCAGTACGGCATTTTTGGACCATTTGTACCCGTGTAAGAACTTCAAAGGACATTGCACATGCGACCAGCGGTAACATCGATCATTTTTTTGCAAGTTTTTTGCTTCATTTAGTCTGTAACTGTGATCGATATCGTCAGGAACGCTTATCGAACCGCGTTCATTTATTAATGCCAAGATACTTGCGATACTGTTTAGCGGAAAATAATACATGAAGCCAAAAGTCAAATTTGAGTTAGCTTTTGTTAGGTTTAATAGTATCTCCGTAAAAAGCGTCCATGGCTGGCTATTCTCGAACTCGTGATATTCGTTGATTCGTTTTTCCGTGCTTACTAGCACGTTCAATATTGTAGAACATTCTGCCTATTATTGGCATCGTTTACTACTCTGAATACACCAATAACCATTGTTTACGGCACTGCACGTATAGTTCCGGATTATCGTAAAAATAGCCATTTCCCTGTTTTGCATTAAAGTTCCGGTCTCTAAGACTAACCCCGGAAAATCTTATGAATCGGTGGAGAAACTTTCAGCATCGTTCTGAGTCTGTGGGGTCATTAATCGTTCTAGTACGTATGAATTCGCCCCTACTTTATCGCGCAAAAAGCTCTTACATAGCTCAAGGTTTTGCTTAATACTATTATGGCTTATCCGTAGCTGCCTAAAAGAAGCCAAGCTGTTGTGCTTAAAGATACCCTCAACCCTACCTTGGCTTTTTTCATTATCGCACTGAGTATGTGAATATTGCGGAGAAAGCAGAGGGGAAACTGTTATAAACGGAAGGACTGCACCACCGCACCAGTTAGACAACATACAATTAGTTCAGAAAGCTTGTTTTAACGCGGAGGCGGGGGTGCCTTCTGATGCCGATATATTGCTAAATCTCACGCATTATAAGCTTTAGCTGACTAAAGTCTAAGGTTTAAACTTTCGATGTTTTTTGGAACCGGCAGATCGAAATACTAACTTATGCCCACGCTCCGATTTGATATTCGTTAATAGGCCTATATATAAGTGCGCAGTCCGCTAGAGCGTCTGTCCGCTAACCTCAAAAAGTTTCAAACATGGAAACTGATGAACAATACGACAAGATGCTGCACGATGTGCCAGTAATAGACCTGTCTCCTTCGTCTATTGGCAAATACTTTAAGACCCGTATTTCTTCTCTTTGCACTCTGCCTGAAAGCCATGCCCCTATAAACCCGTTCCCTTCCTTAAAACATATGACGCGTCGCAATTGGCTCTTCTTTGGTGTCGCTTTCTTCGGCTGGACTTGGGACGCCGTCGACTTCTTCGCCGTATCTATTACTGCGTCAGAGATCGCTGAAACATTGGATCGCCCTCTTACTGATATCACCTGGGGCATCACTTTGGTTCTCATGCTTCGATCTGTTGGCGCTATAGGCTTTGGTCTCGCTGGTGACAGGTGGGGAAGAAAGTGGCCGTTCATTATCAATTGCGCGATCTTTATTGTACTTGAAATCGGCACTGGATTTGTAAAGACGTACCAGGACTTTTTGGCTGTCCGCGCTCTCTTTGGTGTGGCGATGGGTGGTTTATTCGGTAACGCTGCTGCAACAGCTTTAGAAGACGCTCCTGCAGAATGCAGAGGTGTCCTTTCCGGTTTGTTTCAGCAAGGTTACGCTTTTGGTTATCTTCTCGTAGTTGTCTTCAGCAGGGCTTTCGAAAACACCGCTAAAGGATGGCGATCGCTTTTCTGGTTCACCGCTGGTCCCCCTGTACTGATTATTGCATGGCGCTTATGTCTCCCTGAAACCGATGCTTTCCTGAATGAACTGCGAGCAAGAAAGGAAGCACAAGAGCAAGGAATCGAGTCGATTTCAAAGGCAGAGCTTTTCAGAAAACAGGCAAAGGATGCCCTCAAACACTACTGGCTTATCACTATATACCTCGTCATCTTCATGGCCATTATGAATTTCTCTTCCCATGGTTCACAGGATCTGTACCCTTCAATGCTCAAAAACCAGCTAGGCTACAGTTCTGACCGCGTCACTGTTACAATGGTTGTTGCTAATCTAGGTGCACTTTGCGGCGGTGTGACAATGGGCCACTTGTCAGAATTTCTCGGCCGCAGATTGACAGTGTCGATCTGTGCTATCATTGGCGGAGCATTGATCTATCCCGCATTCATGCTCAAGAACAGCGGTATCAACGCCGGCGTTTTCTTTTTGCAGTTCATGGTGCAGGGTGCTTGGGGTGTCTGTCCTGTGTTCTTGTCTGAGATGTCACCGCCAGCATTCAGAGCATTCGTGGCCGGTACTTCCTACCAGCTTGGTAACTTGGCCTCAAGTGCCTCATCCACAATCGAAGCCAGAATTGGTTCTCGCTTCCCTCTTGGAGACAAGCCTGGTATTTACGACTATGGCAAGGTTATGGCTATTTTCATGGGATGCGTTTTTGGAGCTCTTCTAATTGCTGCAATACTTGGTATGGAAAGATTCCATGCCGATTTCCGGACTGAAGAGCACATTGCTAGTGAAGCTGCGCATGACAAATTTGAAGAGAAGGCGGAAGACTCTATGCTCGAGCATAAGGAGAATTAGGCAGGTGTTTTGGTTTAGTATTTAGCTTATTGTGTGATTTTGTCTTCATTGTAGTTTCTTATGTCGCTTATTAGATTGGGTCCGTTGCACTACATTGACGCTAGCAGGAAAGGTACGGGACGGTTCCTACGGTGTATGCTCTTACTCAGAATAATAAGAAAAAGTGGTTCAGTACTTTAAACTGTAGCGAATTATCCGCCAGCATTCTGTGCAAGGATCGGTATAGCCAGCCGAGAGAGTTGTCCTCGTTTAGCTTGCTCGCCGAACGCATTCATAACTTAGACTTAGCATGCTGCTTGGCGTACTCTGCACGTGCTTTATCACGAAGGAATCGTCGGAGTATCTTGCCTGAAGGCGACTTAGGAATCTCATCAATGATGACAACTCCTCCATCTAGCCACTTGTACCTTGCCTTCTCCTTCTTGACAAAGTCGTAAACACTCTGCTCAACACCTTCTCTGGTGGCATTGGGGGAAAGCTTGATGTAGGCCCGAGGCAGCTCGCCAGCGCGCTCGTCAGGTATACCAATCACGCAGCAATCAGCTACAGCAGGATGCGAAAGGATGACTCCTTCCAGTTCAGCCGGTGCAACCTGGAAACCTTTGGTCTTGATGAGTTCTTTCAGACGATCGACAACAACAACTTGGTACTCTCCATGTTTGTCTTTCTTAAACAGCACTTCGTCACCGGTGCGATAGTATCCATCGGGAGTGAGGAAACCCGGAGCGACAGCTCCACGCACTCCTTTAGCGTTGTCAACATAGCCAAGCACCACGTTAGGGCCCTTGTACCATAATTCGCCTTGCGTAGTTTCTGGGTCTTCTACATCTTTCAGCGTTTCCGGGTCCACGACTCGGACCACAGCACCAGGGCAAACGTAACCAGACGCACCACTTAAGATCGAGTCGCCCCGCTGAGTGCATCCCATAGGAGACATTTCAGTCGCACCGTATGCCTGCACGAGGACAAAGTTGTGGCGTTTTGCCCACGGCGTAGCAAAAAGAGCTTCTGTCTGTTCTTTGGAAAATGGCGCAGCACCGGTCATGAAGCGTTCAATTGATGTGAGATTATATTTTTCGGCAATGGGGTGCTCGGACTTTAAGTCGTTAAGCAGGCGAACCAAAATAGGCGGAACGACAAACAAAGTGGTCAGCTTGAACTTTTCGGTGGTTTGCAAAAGGAGTTCATAGTTGAACTCAGGCAGCACTACCAGCTGGGATCCAGCATGCATTGAAGCATACAGAACGACAACCAGCCCATAGATATGATACAAGGGAAGCAATGCAAGATTCACCTTCAATGTCTCTTCAGGGTAGAGCACATTGATCTGCAGGATGTTGGCGATAACATTGAAATGTGAGATCTTAATACCTTTAGGCAGGCCTGAAGTACCGCTGCTTTGTGAGAGGAAGGCTACGCGCTCTTTGGCTTCACCGGGCTTGAGGACAACTACAGGAGCACGAGGCATGAGGCTGCCACGCGAAGCAAGCTCCTTAACGGTGACAAATCCATCGTGAGAGACCTCATCTGTGAGAAATACTTTGGATCTAGAATGTCCGGTGATCTTGATGGCTTCAAGAACGTTGGGAAGGTACTTCTTGGATGTAATAATGATCTTAGCCTCAGAGAGCTTGAGTTGATGCACCACTTCCTTAGCTGTCATAGCAGTGGATGTAGGGGCCACTACGCCTAAAAGGCGATGAACTGCCAGCTGTATAGGAAGTGTATACACGGAGTTCTCAGAATACAGAACCACAGAGCGATCGAACTCGCCGTGCCCCGGCTTGCCTGTCGCCAACGTACCACTCCAGTTCTTCTTCACGTCCAAAAGAGGTGCGATAGATGAAGCGAGGTTGTCGGTAAACACTTTCATCTCTTTGAGGTTTCTGAATTTAGTGTCCGAGAGGCCAGAACACAGTACATCCTTGTCGGACGGTTTTGAAGCAATGTACATGAATTGCTCAAGGGACAGGTAGTCCGGTACCTCGGGGAGCACGAACTTATCAGGGGCCTTAAACAGCATGGCTTATAGGTGCAATACGAACGTCTCTTTCAGGAGCAGATGCGATCTAAGAAGCGATGTAAGAAGCTCTCTGTATGTGTTAGAAGGGCTCGTCGGATATATTAGAAAAGCTGGAAACTCAAAGGCTTTTTAAATACTTCGCTACATCGGCTATAGAAAAGGTAATCTGCGGGGTTGAAACTTTAACCAAATTATTCCACCGGATGAAATCAGTTGCAATATGCTATCTACTTGTCGCTAGAGACAATGTGAGAATTGAATCGGTATCGAGAGAGTTTGGTGCACTGCTATGGATTGAAACGAAGCACTAGATATAGCCACTAGACAAAGATATGTAACATCACATGGTTGCACATACTACACTTGTGAAACCTCCGGAATGATGATCTTCCTTTACCTGGCTCCGGTTGTCGCAACCTGCACTCGTTGCACAAAATTTATTCATTTGACGCTTCTTTATCAGATTCCAAAGCGATCCTTGCTAAATTTTATAGCGAAACAACACGAAAGGTGCTGACAATTGTGATACTGAGCTGTCAGATCTCGCTCGCTTACGGTGTGACAAGATGGACACCCTGACAACCCTATGTCACGTGAATTGACGTTACTCGATTGGGATTTTATGAACTCTGAAATGACGATATAGCTATCCAGTAAGAGGCTGTTTTCGGCTCAATTACTCTTTTACTTCCCTTTTTTTTAGCCTTGATTAGTGCACACCGGGTATGTCGGCACGGCGATGTTTGCATAGGATCAAAATATCCGATAAGCTAAGAGCTGCGAGACGGTACGGCTCGCTTAGCCAGATAGAGCCTCGGCGAAGTTCAAACCCACCTCGAACGATCGATCCGTCCGCACAGATGTCGTTTCCTTGCGTCGACAAAATTGAAACAAAAACGCATCGTCTGCGTAGTGACGGACCAGAACCACAGTATAACAGCACAACAGAAGGAATCAACCTTGCAAAGAGCATACATCCACTAGCGCTGGACTATGGCGCCTCACTACAGGAGTACGAGCTGGCATACGAGACCTGGGGCACTCTAAATCAGGACCGATCTAACGCTATTCTTCTGCATACAGGGCTTTCTGCTAGTTCGCACGCACATTCACATCCAGGCAACACTACTCCAGGGTGGTGGGAATCGTTTATTGGGCCAGGCAAGGCATTGGACACCGACAAGTACTTTGTGATCTGCACTAATGTGCTTGGAGGCTGTTTTGGATCAACGGGGCCGAAGTCAATTGCTGCCGACAAGCAGCCTTATGCTACTAGATTCCCTATACTGACGATCGAAGACATGGTGCGAGCACAATTTGAGACCGTATTACCGCGGCTAGGCGTTGAGAAGCTGCATGCCTCGATTGGATCCAGTATGGGCGGCATGCAGAGCCTATGTGCTGGTGCGATGTACCCGGAGAAGGTGGGAAGGGTAGTATCTATATCCGGGTGCGTTCGATCGCACCCTTCTTCGATCGCGATGCGGTTTGCACAAAGGCAGGTCCTGATGGCTGATCCGCTCTGGAAACGAGGCTGGTACTATGACAGCGTGCCGCCACACTCAGGTCTTAAACTTGCACGTGAAATCGCCACTATCACATACCGATCTGGACCCGAATGGGAACAGCGGTTCGGACACAAAAGAGCTGATCCTTCAAAACCCCCAGCGTTGTGTGCGGACTACCTGATCGAGACCTACCTGGACCACCAGGGCGAGAAGTGGTGTCTAGAGTACGATGCCAATTCCTTCCTGTACATTTCGAAAGCAATGGATCTGTTTGACATGAGACTCAGCGCACAGAAGGCCAAATCGGCGATCAGAGAGTCTGTCCAATCGACGCCCAACGCACTGCCCAGTAAACCATACCAAGAGCAGGGACAGGAATCAGAGATCCGTGAAGAGACCTCTGCAGATATCGCGGCGGACATAGCACAAGGAATACAAACTCTCGCACATACACCTACCTTGGTAATAGGTGCAGCGTCTGACATACTGTTCCCGGCGCGACAGCAGCGCGAAATAGCAGATGCGCTGCACGCTATCGGTAATGACCGCGTCCGCTATGTCGAATTGTCCGAGGACGTATCGCAATACGGTCACGATACGTTTCTACTGGCGGTCGAGCATGTGGGTAAACCTGTTAAGGAGTTCCTTGAAGATTAGACACTGATCAATTCGTTCTCCAACCGTTTCAATGACACCAATCAGCATTATCGTCCACTATCAACCACAGCGCGTCAGCCTGTTCAACCTTATTATACCTGCATTAATTTCCTTTTACTACCATATTTTGCATCATAATAAAAGTCATTTAGATGCGTTTACCGTGCACCTAGATGTCTTGTAATGAGCCCTATACGTGTGTAGGGTTGTACTCTGCACGGCCACCAGGTGCACCAGACGCAATTTTTGAGCAGCGCTTACACGTTTCAATCACTCATCAAGCACCTAAATGCGATCGAAAAGTTATCTCTGGTCAATAGTAAATTCACATTCGCGAACAGAGACTGCTTCTTCGCGCGTGCATGCAATACCCCTTGGCATCGACATCCCTTTGTAGACAGGTCTTTGAAGACTGAAATGAACCAATCACATTCACCAAATTGAAACTTTAATCTAAATAAAGCGCGTCCCCCGCGTCACGAATACATTCCAAAGGAGTTAGCTTCAACTGCCCCTTACGATTAATTTTTCTTTCAATCGCACTATCCTTTTTTCTTCGTCTTCTCTTCCTTCACCCCTCTCCGTTCGCTGTACTTCGATCGCCTTTTTCTATAATCTCTCGCTATGGCCGATGATATCGCTACAGTGACGAGGACCGTCTTCGCTCAGGTCGAACCGACCACCACCAGAATCCTTTCCTCATACGACACTAATCAGTTTCAAATCGTACAACCCACTGATACCCCTGCAGCTGCCGCAACTGAGGCGAATTCTGCTGCCGCTGTAGCTAGCAGCATCGCGTCTCAGGGTATCGATGCTCCCTTTGTTTCTGAAAGCTCTTCTTTCCCTCCTTCGACTTCTACTCACATCACAACTTCTTCGTTCATCACCTCTTCTGAAGCAACTATTACTTCTGTATCCTCTTCCAAGCCTTCATCAACAGAGATCTCTTCCACAACAAGCGCTTCTTCCTCTTCTACTTCTACTTCGTCTTCCGCTTCCCCGTCTCCTACCGCATCGAACTCGGGCGGATTGACTGGCACTAAGAAGATAATCGCAATCGCCGTGCCTTCGGCCGTAGGTGGAGTGCTGCTATTGATTCTTGGTTTAGTGCTTTTCTTTTGTATGCGCAGAAGGAGAAGAGCCAGTGAGAAGAGTATGGCCCAGGCGAACACGTTTGGAATGACTGACTCTCCTTCCTCTTTCTCAGAGAAAGATGTCTCTTACGCTTCCGCCCAGTCCCCTGCCGGACTTCGTACCACAGAAGGTGCTGCCGCTGGCACAGCAGGAAAGAGGATATCAAAGAGAATGTCTTCCATCATTAGCAATAATCCGAAAGGTTATGCGCGTATGAGTGACGATCCTGAAAATGCAGCCCCAAACTCTAATGCCGTGTATGAAGTAATTATGGATTTCCATCCTTCAATGACTGACGAGCTTCGACTCCAGAAAGGCCAACGTCTTAATATACTGCACCAATACGAAGATGAATGGTGTTTGGCTTCTCTTCAAAATAGTCCAGACGTGAAAGGCGTGGTCCCTCGTGTCTGTCTCAGTGTTCTGCCGGTATCAAGCTCTGCAACTACAATTGCCAGCAATCTCTCTCAACAGCGACCCTACCAGCAACCTACAGCTTCTTCACAATCAAGCTATCCGAATGTGCCTTCGCCGTCTAGCGTGCTTCCTTCTCCAACTGGCGCAAACCCCTATGCTTCTTCATACCCTAACGTTCGGCGCTGAGCGTGAACGTCGCCGCGAGTCTATCTTATATTTATTTGGAATATTTTCTTATTTGTTTATTTACCAACCGCTTTTTGTTCTGATGCAAACTCATCAAGAACTCATATTTGGAACACTTGTCAGGAAAGATTGGTTACTTTTTCTGCGATTAACATTACTACCTTCGTTTATAACCTCCCCCGTAGTTTGTTTCTACGTCTAATCTATTTATTATTATTCCTTTTCTGACAATTTATAGAAACAAAACTAATACTCTTACACTTAACTAGACAATCATGTTATGCACTAGCCATATATTTTCCAACCAACACCCGCTTAGTAGACGGTACCGGCTTAAATAAATCCGCAGAATCGGCAAAAGGATCATACGCCCCATCATCTGGTTTCTGTTCAACCCATGTTCCTGAATATGGTACAATAATAGGATCAACCTTCGGCTTGGCATCTAGTCCTTCAATTCGGAAACGTGCAGATATGCTTCCTTCAGCAGGCTCACAAGCAAGTTTATCAGTAGCGAACCGGGCTAAGAATCTATGTGACTCTCCAGAAGTCAGCGTCAGCTTATCAATGCGCCAGGTTAATCGGCGTTTTTCGCGATTAAAACTGCCCGGAGGCTTGGCCTGAGCACCAGTCGAAAATGCGCCATCAATGGTAGCAACAACAACAAAATCAAACACTGACACCGTTTGAAAGGGAAAGTCATCGGCTAACTTGTAATCCAAAATCAGTGAAGCTTGATTCTCTTGAAACTTCCAAACAGGTTTAAGAGAGATGGGAGTAGTTGGACTTTCAATGCTATACCGTAGCAGAACAGCAGGTATCCTTGGTTGAAGTGTGGCGGTTTTCAGCTGGAATGAGGTTGCACCAACTTTGCTATCCTCGATTTCAGAGTCAGATGGATCAAGTGCGGGCGGGCCAATACTTGAAAGCTTAGAGAGGCACCCAGGGTTACCAAGTTTTAAGATGTAATTAGGGGCAACTCCGTTGGGTTCAGCTCCAGTAGGATTGTAGGCAAATGCCATCTCTCCAAATGAGGAAGAGCTGCACAGTTCACCATTCTTATACTGAGCACTAATAACCTCCACAATACTAGAACACAGTCCCTCATCATGCAGTTCTGGATGTCTTACATTTGGACCGGAATGAGATAATGTAGAAATACCTGACTGAATAGAAAGGACCGACTGTGCATCAGCCATTTCGGATACAGAAAATCCACTCTGCGAGGGAATATGAGGCCGGGGCGTTGTCAAAGGGTGAGGATTAAAACTACCGATCGTGCCTCTTGAATGAGGGGGAGGAGGAGCAGGAGCCGATTCAGTTCTGGGCAATGGAGCACCATATGCTGGAGCTGAAGCCGGAGCCACGGCGGGAGAAGAAGTAGATGCGGAATTGGGCGCATCAGTGTTATCTAAACGGCCTCTATTCCGAATGGTAGGGCGCCTTTGAACCGAGTCATCGCTTTGCATAGCTTTAGAGACCTCATCAAAAACAGAATTTGAGTTCGTGCTTTCTTCAGAGATAGGCTTATCAAGAATATTGATTTGGAATCCAGAAGAATCGGTACGAGCCAGACCAGCTTGTCCACGCGATTGTGGCGGCGGAAACGTAGGCTGGTGAGATTTAGGAGCAGCAGAATCATTGGAAGCAGGTTCAGAAGCAGAACCTTGTGCAGCCGGTTCAGAAGCGGTCAAGGAAGGATGTTGGGCGAGCCCTTGAAAGTGATTTGTTGATCTTTCAGGAGATCTGTCGGGCGATCTTTCGGGAGACCTTTGCGGCGAGCGAACAGGGCTCGGGATGGATACATCATCACTGTATAGGGAATCATTTGTTTGTCTGCGAGTAGGAGAAGAGCCAGAAGAAATAGAGCTTGATTCAGCCATTTCTTTATCACTCTTTTTCCCAAAGATGCTTCGCCGTTTCTTTTTGTCAGAGTTGCCAGATCTCATAATTGAGCCAAATCTAGACCTCAGTTTTCCATGTTTTTCTTTTGCTACAGCAGGAGAAGTGCTGGTCTCAGGTACAGGAGGGAGGTGAGATTTATTTCTTGAAGACGGAGAGGTGACGACACTAGCAGCAGAGCTTGTGCGAGATACCGCGGAACCTCTTCGTTTGGGGCTACCGGAAACAGCCATTTCTAGTTGTAAGGGATCAGCTTTGAGTTCAGCCGCCAAATCGGCATATCTTTGAATGTCCTGACCGGGCTCGAATGTGAACAGCAAATTCAAAAGAGCTTCATTTTGACTGAGCGATTCCTGTAGATGGTCTATCATGGCAGTTTGCAATTGAATTAAAGCGTTCTTTAGGGTGAGCCATCTCTCGAAATCGGCAGATTCGAAACTTCGGTATAAATGTTCAGATTCGCGTTCCCATTTTTCTGTAGCGCTTTCGAGTTCAGATTCGGCAATCTGTGTCTTCGTAGACCCACTTTTGCGACGGTGCTTATCTAGCGTCTGAGAGCTTTCCTCGATGCGGGCGACTACCTTTGCCATATCGGCGTGGTCTGAGCGGACCGTTTTCCATAGAGTTGATGAATCTGGATAATGACTCAATGGGGTAGCGACTTCCGCAGACATTCTTCGAGAAATTTCCAGGCCAGAATCGGCACTTTTGACGACGGACTGAACGACGCTGTCCCATACCGGGCCAAATGCGCCCAGAGCAGTTTCGGAAGCACTGAGAGTACGCTGTCTGGCCAACGCATAAAGACTTTCGCTGTAGCTTTGTTCTATTTGCGATCTTGCGCGAAGCCATTCGGCTACAGCGTCATTGATCTCTTTGGCGGACCTCATTCTGTTTGTAACGAAGTCGACCGCCTCCGCGGGTTTGAACAGAGGGAGCACTTTCTTCTCGTAAGTGTCGTGGTTATCCATTTTTTGCAGAGAGTGGGGGTAAAAATGGCACTTAAATTGCAAATAATGCTGTTAGAAGAGATTGAATCAACAATTGACAGAGTTGGCGTGGTCTTTGCGAGGATCGCGGACAGGTCGGGAGGGTGTTCCGCGTGGAAAGTAGTAAGGAGTGAGTCGTTCGATTACGCTTCTGGATGTCGAAGCGCGGTTTTCCCTTTGCAGGTTTAAAACACAACACAAAAGGAGATCAAGCTGAATACAGCAGTGATCAACAAACAGGGTAATTCACAGATAAATACCGCTATTTACCAATACTTGAAGGATGGTCTCGGGAGTTAGGTTAGGGGGGAAGAAGAGAGGAAAAGCCACCCACCCAGATTCGGCATAGTCCATTGGGACAAATGCACCCAATAAGGTTAATTGTCCTAATTGAGCTAGTTTACTTTTCTCTAAAAAGTGTCTCGATGCCATTAGAAGACGTGAAACATGGCGATTTGACGTTCATTCTGCATAAAGAAATATACCGTTCACCGCTATCAAGCGTATATGATGCACGGGCTTTGCGACGGCATCTCGACATTGACCAGCGGGTGGCGCTTAAACGCAGCTGGCGGTCACCACAACCCCATGATTTTCGTCAAGAAGCTGCCTTGCTCTCTTCCTTCTCTCATCCGAATATCATCAGATGTCTTCATTCATTCATTGACGACGAAGATGAGTTTATTACTGTTATGCCATATATACCATTCACACTCACAACTCTCGTCCAACACGCGTCTGGTGACTGGAACTACAACCCTCTAGTTCACCAACTGCTGGATGCTGTGACATACATACATTCTCAAGGCATCATTCATCGTGATATAAAACCAGACAATATCTTAGTAGACGGACCACTCGGACCTTTGTATCTCGCCGACTTCAGCACTGCCTACACCTCCGGCCCAAAAGTCTGCGACGTCTCCACTTCAGTGTATCGTGCACCAGAGCTACTATTCGGCTACACTTACGATCAATCCTTGGACATATGGCAAGTGGGCTGTACTGTAGCATTCTTGGCCCTTAGAGCTCCGCTTTTCACGTCTTCTGCAAACGATAACATTTCCGACATACAACTTATCGCAACAATCTTCGGTTCTCTCGGCCCTCCTACTGAGGAAGATTGGCCTGAAATCTCACACAGCGAATACATGCCACATATTAACCCGAAATCAGTGCAATATACACCAATAAAGGACCTCCTAAGTGCAATGCCAACTCATGTTCAAACTTTAGTCGCTTCGTGCCTCAAGTACTCCAGATCTCACCGTCCAACTGCTCAATCTTTGCTATCTTCATATCCTCATTCAGATTCAGTCTGATGTCATCGCAAAATCTTCGTCATCTAACGAGTCCAAGTCGTCTAAATCAACATCCCACATTGCTACATCCTTCGGCAATTCAGACTTGTTTCCTTCCTCTGCAGTCTCAGCGAAATTAGGATGGATCTTGGACTTTTCTTGGTATTCCTTTAAATGCTCTAACGTCCACACACTAATTCCCTCTTGGTCTTCAGAATTAGCCGGTTGTGCCATCGATCTCAGAAATTTCTTAGCATTGGTCAATGACATATCCGTAGATAGGTTGGACTCGGAATCCAATAATGCTTGATTAATCCATTTAGGTAGTTGATTTCTTTTCCTCGCGAACCTTCTATCCGCCAGCACCATCACTCCATAGTCGTCTTTACCACGTAGAACACGCCCTAGACATTGCGCTGCATGTCTCATGGCATCAAATGAAAGAAAATCATTCTCTCTAATGTGAAAATTGTCTCGTAAAAACTCCAGTCTGGCCTTCAATATACGCGACTCCGTATACTGAAACGGAACGCCTATCATTAATACTGTACGACCATAATGATGATCAAAATCAACACCTTCAGACACTTTTCCTCGTGCTACAGATAGTAGCACGGCTCCTCTGCCATTACAGCATGCTTTGCGGTAAATTTCCAGCGCTAGGCTCGTTTCCTGACTGTCTGGCGTTTCCACAAGAATGAGTTTGTGTTTCCAGACTTCATCTAGTACACCCATAGTCTGCCACTGACTAATAATGCTCTCCATATAGAGATAACTGGGGAAGAACACCACAAATCCGTCAGGAGTGATCTTCGAATATTCAATGAGAATGTTACCGTAGTTGCGAACAACACTCGGATCATTTCGAATTTCAAACCGCGAACTAATTGCAACCTGATCTGCACCTTTCGTGACAATCATAGGCAGGAAAGATCTGCGTGCAAGAGACATGCTGTAAGACTCTTGAATTAAAGTAGTGAAATTCAGCATCTTAGGGTACATGTCAAGTGGGGAGATAGTTCCCGAAGTGATGATGACAGATCTGAATCGCTCAAAAATTGGCTTGATGGCAATTGAGGCATCAAGACACGCAAAGCGCAAGATGGGATTAGGCACAGTAGCGGTATCTGACTCGTACGGTTCCAGAATCAGGCGGAACCCTTTTTCGTATGTAGCAACTAACGTTGCAAAAATAACAATTTCTTTAAGAGAAGTATACTCCTCAACATCTGTGAGCTCTAAAGACCGTACAAGATAAGACAATCTTTCAGAACAAAATCTAAGAGGTTTCCTTTCGATGTAAGTGAGTTCTTTGAGATGTTGCAGAAATGAACCTGGAGTCTCAGATACCACATGTAAGACTTTCATGCGGGTTTTAAGGTACTCTATAAACCTCTTTAAAAAGCTGATAAAGTGTTCAGCTCGGCGCATATTCCCCGGAATAGCTTCTGTGAGAATATCGTCCGGTAGCACGGGGTTAGCAAGGAAAGCATCTTCTTGTCTAGCTTCGTCAGCTTCTCTCAGGCCACGAACGAGTTTTTCGTACTCGTCTTGCAACTTCTGAGAATCAGAGATTTTTATTTCGTCAATAGTTTCCCCTAGTTTTTGCACACCATGTGCTGCTTTCTGTAGGGTATTTTCTGTGATATCAATGCTGAGGGATTCAATACAGACATTGTCTATATTATGAGCCTCATCAAAGATGACAATACAGTCTTTTGAGAGCTCTTTTGAAACTCTTTCGGCGATTTTTGGATCAAGAAGGTAATGGAATGAGTAAATGATAATGTTGCAATACGAGATCATTCTCCGAACCGTAAAGTAAGGACATCTCTTACTTTGTTCACCATATGTCAGTAGTTCTTCGAAAGTCCAGACGCCATTAGGTATTAAGTCATGCTGGTCTAAATCGTATAAGTTTTCATGATATTCGCAGAGTGATGCCTGCATGCCTGCTGCTATTTTCGCTTTAGCCGCGCCCGAAGTCATGCTTCTGCATTTTTCGTCGACAATTGTGCCTTTTTTCTCCTTTTTGACGCTAGGATGTAAACACAAGTTCTTTCTACTTGTCAATCCAAGACCGCGGAAATCTTCTTTGTGACCTAGTTCTGTCTCGCGATAATTCATCAGCTTTTTGAGTTCCACTAAAGCCTTCTCGATCTCACTCATAGTTCGCGAACAATAGACGATCTTGCGATGATCTGCGTTGTGCATTTGATACGCAATAGTCAGCGATAGTAGAGTAATCGTCTTTCCTGTGCCAGAAGGCATTTCCAGTATACAGTTGCCGTCACCATCGAGTGTTTTCTTCAGATCGACCATGTACTTGTACTGTTCTAATTCATGTTAGTTAGGATGCAAGACTCATTATCGCCACGCTACTATACTTACCTGGGTATATCCGAGGATACGGAAATAGTATAGGAAGGTCATCAATATAAAATCTATTAAATTGTTAGAATTGTACAATCTTTGTTTGATCTATAATGGTCACTTACTTCATGATTTGTGAGTTGTTAAGTGACTGGTATAAACGGGATTTACGCACATATAAAATTTCCATTTCTTTTATACTTCGACATACATTCATCTTACAACAATGGATTTTGGACTTTCTTATGTTTATATACCGCCGTCATTTGATGGAATATCTCCGTCAACAATTGTAGTTTTGAAGAATCTGATGAAGAAAGATGAAACTACTAAAGAGAAAGCCCTTATGACTCTTCAGAAGCATCTGGTTCAACCTTGTGATGTGCTCCCCATCTTAGACGCCTGGTGCACTCTATATACTAGACTCTGCATAGATACAAGCAAGAAAGTTAGATCTATAAGTCATATAATAAATGGTACACTCATATCTCGCGCAAAAAAGCAGTCATTGCCTTACTTAAAGAGAACTATCCCTCATTGGCTCGCTGGATCGTACGACACAGACAAAACTGTAGCTAGATCTGCTAGATCTTCACTCGAACAGGCTTTCTCTTCTGAGAAAATTCAAAAGTTATGGCTCGCATATGCACAAGAAATATCTGATTACTGTATTGATGTCCTTACAATCGAATCGCCAGAGTCGTTATCTGATCCTCGAATTGTCTCTAAAGACGATTCACTATATAAATTTGTCCTTGTATCCGCTGAAGCAATGTCTCTTCTCACATATCTTTTATCTTGTCTTCCTACAAAATCTATACCAATTGCAACTACCGCTCTACAAACTTGCTTGCAGTCTGACAAGTTCTGGGCTCTCTCTTCTTACATAGATCATGGAATCCTCAGATCGGTTCTTCCCTTTCTAACTTATGTCGCCGAAAATTACACAGAATTGTTATCTTTACATACATCCGACATGATTAAAATGCTTCGAAAATGCCTTTCTTCTGAATCTTCTGCCGCATACGCCCCTTACCTCATTCGTTTCTTAACTGTGGTTTCGTACAAAACACCAGATATATGGCATGCAAATGAAGAGAACCCTAAAAAGTCTCTTTCTCCACGATTATTTCTTTTTCTTTCTAAAATACCGGGAATAGACGATCCCTTAAGACGCTGCATTATTGATCTGATCTCTAAATTGCCTCAAAGCTGTTTATCAACTGACAACTATACTAAAATTATCTCCGAGGACTTCTACTTTGATAACCTTTCAACGCCAATATCCTGGAAACTTCTGTTCGTTATTATCTCTTGTGTCGCTAATACCGATCCCGACTCTCTCAACAATTTTGCAAAGTTTCTCGCTTCAAAACTCTCGAAAAATCTCTCTAAACTATCTGTTAAAGAAGCTAGAAACGTGGCTGCAGAGTTGAATGTCTTTTGGAATAGCCAGCCAAATCTTGCTCAAAGAACTTCTGAACTGCTACTTGATGAAATTGAAAATGAGTCCAGGTTCAATAATCTAGCATTCTTTCTCGCGGTTGTATCGCAACAACACCCTGAATTGCAATTCCCCTTAGATAATAAATTAATGGGTATGATAACAGAAGGATCAATCAGCACAACTGCCATTGCAATTGTCTCAGGAAATGAGCAATTATACGAAGACCACAAAGAACTATTCCGACAAAAAGCCAACCAATCTTTGAACTCAGATACACCTGATCTTAAGTTACTGAAATCTATTGTCATTTTGGACCACGATCCTGAGTATCGCTTGAACCTCGTTCAAGAATCTTTCTCTAAATTACGTTCTGATCCCTCATATCTTTCCTCATTTTCTGAACTAACGTCTCTGTTTAGCTCTATTACTTTGGATATTGACCAGCTAGATCTCTACCCGACATTATTGCATATCGTCGATACATTAGATGTATCCAAACTTTCAGAAGCCGCAAATTCACTTGTTTCGATTGACAAGAAGTTCTTAGATCAAGACTCAATTCTGAACTTATTGCTACGCATATATACGCGCTGTTCGGATGAAGGAGCCTTGTATACGGTGTTCGCTGATATAATGGATAATGTCATCACAACAGATCCATTATTAGCCAAAAAAGTACTAATTTCAAAAACTGCTAGCCCGTTTACTAGTTACATATGGGATATTTCTTCTGAAACTGCGTCATCTCGCAGCATTCAGACCATTTCCGATTTCGTTACCTCTCAGCTAAACAGATCGGATAAGCCTATTGATCTACCACTACTGACATCCCTAGGGAATCAGATAAAAACCGATATTCTTAGCTTCAAGCCATTTGATAATAGCATGGACCGCATCTTTTCCTTACTTGATACAATTAAGGACGGTTCAATCTCTCCAAAGCAACAGTTTGATGCTCTTTCATTCACTCCATCAGATTGGGATAGTGCATGGTCTGATATTGACACCTTCTTGGTACCTCCATCAACTGTACTATCTTCTTCGTTGGGCTCGGCATTATATTTATGTGAACCGAAAGAACATTCAACTAAGTGGACCGACGGAAAACTCCTTCTAATTGCTATGTACACAACTAGTGTGATGTCTTTTGCATATTTTGACAATAACGTCACTTTGGATGATGTACTTGTTTCACAGTTGTTAGTACTACTTGAGTTTGTATCCGATATTCTGAACTCAGGTGCAGTCACTGCTCTGTCCACCTCTGCTATGTCTCATCAAGAATGGACTACCAACATCCTACAGTTTGTCACTTATGTCCAGAACACGATTACTCCTCTCGTGTCGGAAGGCGTACTTGAGTACTTACTGCAACATTCAGATAGCAATTCTACTACGTCCTATTATTTTAATAGGGCTTACGCTGCTAATATTTCTATTAAAGCGGTGAATTGGACTGAGTCCGAGGCCTCTGAGTTCTATGAAACACACGAAATTTCTAGTACTAATTTTCTTCGATCTGTTTCCCTTGCTAAGATCATTTCTGCACTATCATTGGTCCCTGAATCCATTAAAATGCACAGGAACAAGATTGCTGAACGATTTTTGCGTGTATCTACGGATAACTTACAGGAGTACATCTTTACATCCACTTGCCTTGCTTTCCTTGTCTCTACAAATGAAACATCGCAACTGTTTGCACAGAACAGATACCTAATGATTATAGAACATGCCCTTAAAGCTGATGAATTAGATGTCGACGACATTAAAGCAAGAGTTGCTTCAAGTTACCTTTTATGTTCCTTGCTCAAAGAGGATTACATACCGTCGAAGACGTTCCATGCTATTGCAGACTACATATCAGACAGTATTACTCTCTGTGCGGAAATGCAATCTCTAGATTTAATTCCGTTGGCATGGTGCAGTTTCAGAATTTACAGAATCTTAGCGAGAATAGCAAAACAACACAAGGACTTATCTGATATCTGGGAGGAGATAAATGAAAGCGTGTCGTCTGATATTCTTGATATATTCTACAAATCCCCTTCTTCTGCAGAGTTTAGTGTTGATACAGAAATTCGAGATCAGCTATTATCGCAGCTGGTTCTTGAAATGGCGCCGAAGGTGGACTTGGATATGGCTATGATATATCCAATTCTGGGACTAGATTCCTGGCCACTACAGAGAGCCGCTCTAGTCCTACTTCATGACCAAATAGTTCGAGATAGGGAAGCTATGGCTATTGAAGCAGCCTTGCAATCGGACCAAAGCGTCAATGCTGAGCTTCCTGTTGAACTTGTCTCCTTTGTTACACAAGTACCGCAAACTAGAGGATCCGGAAACGAACCTTCTCATGAGGAGATTTCATATGTAGGTGCTTTCCACCTTATATTTGATCATTTTGAATCAACGACCTACAAGGTACGCAGTGACTTAATGAATAGTTTGAAAGGCACGGGGTATATTGCAGGTATGCTCGATTATGTTGTGTCTCGCTTGAACATTCAAAACTCGACTAAGGACTTGCCGCTGGTCAATAGCATTGTCGACGAATTAGACATACAGGATGGCTTCATAGGAAGCATAATGCGAATGTATTATGAATGCTTGCTCTATTGTCCGTCTGAAGCTAAATACTGGTGGAGAGAATTGAGTAACCGACAACTGCGCGATGCCGTGCTCACTTTTACAGAGAAGTTTTTCTCCGACAGCATACTTGATGCAGAATATGCTAAAATCAGGCAAGCGTCTTCAGAATTCAGTGCTGGTCAAATTTCTATGAAAGTCAAGATGCTGAAAGCTGTACGTGAAGTTCTGGCTGAGTTCAATATTGACGAGCAGAATATGGAAATCAAGGTGACAATTCCAGGTGCCTACCCTTTACAAGAGATGACTATATCTGGATCGAAAAGGCTCGCGGTGAAGGAAAAGCAATGGAGGGCGTGGATACTTGCTTCACAGTCGATTGTGAATACGCAAAACAGCTCAATTTCTGATTCACTTATATTGTTTAAAAGGAACATATCCTTACACTTTGAAGGAGTTGAGGAGTGTGCTATATGCTATATGGTTCTACAGCAAGACCTCAGTTTACCAACCAAACGATGCGTTACTTGCAAGCATAAGTTCCATGCTATTTGCTTATACAAGTGGTTCAAATCGTCTAATAACTCTTCATGCCCGTTGTGTCGATCAGCATTCAGTTTTTCTGCATGATTTGCATCTAGTCTAGGAATTCGTTTATAAAAAAAATGACACGTGCAATATATATTACTACTATCTTAATACATTAAACACTTTATTCGTAT
The DNA here is from genome assembly GCA_001661475.1 of Tortispora caseinolytica NRRL Y-17796. NCBI lineage: Eukaryota > Fungi > Ascomycota > Trigonopsidomycetes > Trigonopsidales > Trigonopsidaceae > Tortispora > Tortispora caseinolytica. The sequence continues at coordinate 2,923,519 of KV453841.1, forward strand.
AAAATAAAAGAAAGAAATAGCCAAAAAATTTGGACAAGTCCGGGTTTGAACCGGAGACCTCCAGTATGCAAAACTGGCGCGACTACCAACTGCGCCACATGCCCTAATTCAACTTTAATAAGTTTCTAGTAATACATATAGCCAATACAAATGTAAACTCTAATTCAATAACATCTTTACAGCACGTCACATTCTGTGCCTATTTTAATGGACTTTATTGCAGGTGGACAACTTCATCTACATTTGTCAATTCGACATGCCAAAAATTCCTTCTCAACGGAGACAAGGCCCTGGATCGGGATTTACACCTTATTCAGGTAAACCTGGCCAAAGCACCCCGGTTCCGAGAAGATCGCAAGGCGGTTTAATATCGAGAGTGAAGGCCCTGTTAACGCCTGCTAAATGGATGTCCGATTCAGGTTCTAGATCCCAGGAAACTGAGGATCTGCAGACCCCTATAAAGGAAAATGGAATTAGCAGCAGCTATTCTTCTCCGTCTAAGCGAAGCCCTTCAGGTTCGCCGTCGCAAAAGCTGGCGGAGTTTTTTAGGGAAAATGGTGATAGACCCCTAACAGATATCGAAACTGAAGGAGTAATGTCTTTAATTCGACAAGCGACTGGAATCCCTACTTTAGGAACACCTCTTGCTAATCCTAATACACCAACGAGCTTAATAACATCTCCGAGCGTCCTTTCTAATGATTATCCTGCTGACGACATTCGTACACCGGCTACAATGCAACATCCCGCAGCATCCAACCCATCTACAACTACTCTTTCAGCATCAGAAAACAGTCCTGTAACCGTGCCTAAATACAATCCAAAATACAAGGATATTGTCAAACCTAGAACTCGATTCAGTGCTGGAATTGTTACGCCCAAAGCGTCGTTTCCGTCGCTTTCTACTCCTTTCAAAAGTTCTGCTATTTCTTCCGCTATGACCAGTAACTCCTCTTCGGGACCAGAAGTTGCTGATAATCACAGCAACTCACAGAAGGAAGCAGACACGCAAAAACTGCTATCTCGAACTGCTACTACCCTAATCTCATTGCTCACTGAGCCCGAAGAAGACGCCAAAGAAGGCTCAACTGATTCCTCTGGTATGGATATCGAACCTGATGAGAATCCTTATGTTGAAGTGGATATAGTTCCTAAAAGCACACATACCACCAAATCAGAAGATGAATCTCCTAAACAATCTCAGGAAGAGGAACAAAATGTTCCACTGTTATCCATAATCTCTAAAGCTCGCCCTGAAATCAAAGGTACTTCTTCGCCTGCTCCACTAAACCAGATGTTTGAAAACTCGAAAGATGGTGGTGATTCTTTGAAGTTGCCGTTGGTATCAGAAAAGTATAGACCAACTAAGAGTTCTAGCTTACGGCTATCTTTCAGTGCCGAGCCTGACATTCAAATGGGCAACTCTGATCGCTCCTCTAAGCCTCAACCTGCTAAACCGAGTCCATTCGTATTTGGCCGACGGCAAGAGACGTCAATAGAGATATCTCCATCTAGACCTTTGGCTCCCGCGAAAAGTGCTGAGTCGAGCGGATTCCATTTTGGAGGACCTAGCGCTCTTTCCAGAAGTGCAATCTCCTCCGATCCTTCACAGCCGCCTTCGCAGTCTATGTTTGACTTCAATGCTAAAAAGACTGACAAGGGAACTCAGAATGGCAATGTTGACTCTACTGTTGCTCAGAAGGTCATGAGTGCTGTTATACCAGATGAAATATCTGGTATGTTCGATTTTAGCTCAGTTGTGCCAGCCACCCTATCGGGTGACCTTAGTTCTTCTAAGCAGAAAGCCCGTGATGCTCCACATGAACTCGTACAGGCAATTCAAATTAGTCTATGACTTAATACGAGTGGCTACGTAAGGGCACATATTTCTCGAACTTCAGTGTGCACGAAGACAGTAGAGATGTGGAATACAACATTAGTGTGGAGCTCGAGTCGCGATGACTTGCTTGACTAGGCAGCTTCTACTCTCCACCACGCACTACTACTAAACAATAATTTCAAAAACAAAAAAATAACATGTTTCTTCACGTAAATTAGAATAAATATGCTGCAGATCAAGCCAATGCAAATATCAATAACCCATTTGGTGCAATCATTACATAGCATATTAGATCAGGTTAGGGTATACATTTAATCGATCTAATTGCCCATAATCACTATTTCGCTTCAAGCCCATACGAGATCATTAAATATATTAGTTTATACAAAGCAGGCCGCTGATATTTATTATTATTATACATTTACGCAGTATAAATAAGAAGCAAAAACCGTTAAAAGTTTGTTGAACGGTAGAAGTAATTCTGTGAACGTTCAGGGCTGGTTGGAATATTGCTGACTGCTTCAACGCATTGACTTGATTGCATTGCACCTTAACCAGCGTTCAAAATAACTGAGAAGACTAATGATTGCTGGCCCAAGCACGCAGTCGAGTAGAATTTCAGATACTACTCGCATATCCTTCAAGTCTCTTGAGTCAAAAGTATCATCAAATTATCCGGACTCAGAGATCCACATATCTGATGAATTATCTGTTAGTCAGAACGAAATCAGGACGCTAAAATCTGCTATTTCTGCTGAATCGAAGCGTAATTTCTTTTTGGAGAAAGATATTAGGTACCTTGAATCACGGATCGGGTCTGCTATACAAAACAAACTAACTAGCTCGGAGAAAGATGAGCTTCTGAGTAGGCTAGACGATGGAATCGCTTTTCCTGAGGGAAGTCTTCAAGATCGTAATGCCTTTGAACTCTATTGTAATTTATTTTATGTTCTTCAAATGGAACCGAAACATGTCGCTGAACTATGTGAGCTGATATCTCCGGCCGAACGAGACTTCTTCTTGGAACTGATCATGTTCACATTATATGGCAATCAACACGATAAAAGAGAAGAGCATTTACTGCTGCAAATGTTTCAGATTGTCCTTGCACATCAATTTGATTCTTGCACAGAGTATTCTTCACTGTTGAGATCAAATACCCCTGTCTCCCGAATGATGACCACTTACACCTGTCGTGGCCCTGGCAAAAATTATCTCAAAGCAGTATTGCGTGATCCACTTACTAAAATAATCGAGGATATGCAAGATGAATCGTCTATATTTAATGATGCACTGCAACCTGACACACATGAGGAGAGAGAGAGACTAATAAAAGCTCGCGCTGATGCTACATGCGAAGGCGTGAAAGTACTCTCTGAAATCTTACTTTCGCACGTTGAGCAAATCCCTTTTGGCCTACGCTGGATATGCAAGCAAATACGTATACTGGCGCGTAGGAGATTCTCTAATGCGTCTGAGGAGCAAATATCTTCACTAATTGGCGGATTTTTCTTCCTGCGATTCATCAATCCCGCAATTGTCACCCCGGAAGCCTATGACATATTTGAGATTCCACCTACGCCTAAGGGACGTAAACAGCTAACACTTATTGCAAAGATTATGCAGATGCTCGTGAATCAGAGCATGTCACATAAGGAAGAATACATGGCTGTCTTCACCACATTTATAAATGAGAACAAGCCTAGATTGGGCAAGTTTCTACGAGACGTTTGCGACGTGCCAGACTTTAATGAAGAATTCACGAGCGAACAGTTTGAAGCTCTCACAAGGAAAGATCTTGAAATTCAGATAACAATTAATGAAATTTACGAAACCCATGCCCTGGTCGCGAAATATTTGGATAAGATGAAGTCGGACTCAGTTCATCATCATCTTCGGCAACTTATAGAAAGCCTAGGAGATCCACCTCCGCGTCGACCAAAGGAGGAAAATTATATAACAACGCTTGAACTGTTCACTGTTTGGGATACCTATGTTGCAGGAATAAACCAAACACTGCCTGATTCAGAAGATAAAGATGAGTCACACGACTTACTTTTCCTGAGAGCAAAGAATATGGTAGTCCAGCTATTCCGTTTGTTTCCTACTCAAACGGTTACTCGAAAAAACCCGATTGACCTGATAAAGCTTATCGATATGGCATCTGCATCAACTGATGACTCTATAGCCAGTATTGGATCTGCTGTTTCGACTATCATTTCTGGAATGAGTACACACGAGCAGGAACTGCTTGCGACCGAAGTATATGACGAGTTGAGACATCTAGGAGAGCTTTTACGGAGAAACAAGGAAGAACTAGAAGAGCTTAAGCAGATCAAAAAAGCAACAGATGACCGCGCGGTGTACCTGAGAAGCCAAAGAGAGGCGTTCCACTTGTACCTGCAAAGCGTCACTATGGATGAAGAGAAAGATGAAGCGGACAACGGTAAGACTGGAACCAAAATACTGAATACTATTTTTAAAAGAGGAGCTGCTGGAGAACAAGAGTCAAGGAAAAAACGACAGATAATCAAGCTAGGACCGCGCGAGATGGAACGCTACCAAATCATTGAGACCTATAAGGACGTCAAATCGGACATTAGATTGATTCTAGGACATTCTGGCGCTGGAAGGATTCAACTTACGTTGGTACAAGGTACATGGCGACCTACAGTGCTGAATACGTTACGATGTTCTGTTGACGATCTAACGAACATGATTCGAGATGGCGTTTCGACTGTAGAAATGGGGCCGCTTTCTCTGAGCAGTGAAGGAATAGTAAAGACTATTCAGGCCAAACTATTTTAAAAGTTGATTGATATAACAAATGCTCGCTGATTATATTGTACAAAAAAGGATAGCGGGAGAAAACTATAGATGAATATATCAATTCAGTGTGACATGGGTGTATGTCAAGATATATGTGAATTAGACATCGCGCTTAGAATGGGATGCAGACTTATAGACAGATGTAGCTGGTGTGTCAATAAGGGAATATGTCGATATCTTCAGGCGTCAGATATATGTTGTCAGGATCATGGCCGATGCGGCTATGTGGAGAGTACAGAGCGGAATTGATCGAGCCGAGTACAGAGTGGCTATGGCCAGGGAAAGCAGCGGCGTCCCAGACAAAACCTTGTGAACTGCTCAACACCAAGCTCACAGATGGTCCGCCAAACACCGGTGAGAATATTTCAGATGCATGATATTTTTCTTGCCTCATTGCGGGAGACAGGTACGAGTACGATGACACATTGCTGTTGCAGGATCGCGGCAGGTTGATGGGCGATTCAGGTGCAGAGGAGAGCCTGCGCGATCGCATAAGCTGCTTTGAATCAATGTCAATAGGAGCAGACATGTTCTTCTAAATGCCGTGTATAGTCAAAAGAGGAGGGGGGCTGCCGCGGAACTAGTAGTGGTGGGGTAAAAGTGGAGATTAGACAATTAACGTGGTATCATGGAGGAGCGATCGGAAGCGGTTCAAGATTTCTTATTGGCTACGGACTGGTGTAGTTGGGACTTCTATAACGGGCAAATGCAATATGCACGTGATACATCACAGATTAGAACGAGAGGGGTTCAGGAAAGAAAGCATAGGGATCTAGTCACATTTTGCTAGACTACAGGACTGAATTGGTTTGCATCTTTCTTTAATGTATGCTGTAGGAAGATGATGATAGTCTACGGATTGTGTTTAAAGCTATCGACTAAGGATGCCAGCGATAGAATCGAATCATCTCAAAGTAAGGTTACTGTAAAACTCTGCTGAATTTTTGAGTTGGCTCAATGTTCATGTGGTTCCGGCTACAAGAGATTGAATATGCTGGCTGGCATTGCGGCCACTACAACAATGATTGTGTGAGGAAACTAGCTTGTATGAATTTTATGCATTCTTATTGCTCCAATTGACACTTTTTGTTGGTTCAAGCAAATTCCATATACCCTGTTCAAGAAGAATTACATTGTGGAGTATCCGAAGCCGATTAAAAACCTTATACTTTAAACCGATCGATAACCTTATACTTGAAGGATAAGACCACTTTAATTATGCCCCGGATAAGTTTTGCGAACGAATATAAATAGAAGCAAAAGCTGAACTATTATTTCAAATAGATGATAACATCTACATCAAAGTTTCATAGAGATCTCTTCCAATGTTAAGAGTTTTGAAACCGCTAGTCAAGTACCCGATTAAACGAACCTCGTCAATTTTCCTTCCAAGTCAGTCATATTCGTCCACGGTCATGCAAACGGCATTCCTTTACAAACCAGGCCATGAAAACCTAGTTCGCTCCGAAATACCTATTCCAAAAGCCGGAAGAGGTGAAGTGGTGCTCGAGATCAAAGCTGCAGGCATGTGCCATTCTGATCTGCACGTGCTTGACGGCGGAATCCCGCTCCCTGGACAATTCGTAATGGGCCACGAAATTGTCGGCACTATTCACGAAATCGGTCAAGACGTGACCGGATTCAAACAGGGCGATCTGTACGCAGTACACGGCCCTAACCCCTGTGGTATCTGCACGTTGTGTCGCGAGGGCTTTGACAACGACTGCACTACTGTCGCAAAGACAGGCCAATGGTTTGGCCTTGGCCTCGATGGAGGTTACCAGAAGTACATACGCATTCCTAACGTTCGCTCGATCGTCAAGGTGCCTGAAGGCGTCTCAGCTGAGGCAGCTGCTAGCTGCACCGATGCCGTGCTCACCCCTTACCGCGCACTCAAGCAGGCAGGAGCCTCTAATAGTACTAGAGTGCTAATCCTTGGTCTTGGAGGCCTGGGACTCAATGCATTAAAACTCGCTAAAACTTTCGGCTCTTATGTATACGCATCTGACCTGAAACCCTCTGCTCGTGAAGCCGCTAAAGCTGCAGGCGCTGACGAGGTGCTCGAATCTCTTCCGGAAGATCCTCTTGGCGTCGATATCGTGCTCGACGTCGTTGGCGTTCAGTCTACATTCAATTTGGCCCAGAAACATGTAGGACCGCGCGGTATAATTGTACCTGTTGGCCTTGCTAGCCCTCAATTGTCATTTAACCTCACCGATCTTGCCTTGCGCGAAATAAGGGTCCAGGGAACTTTTTGGGGAACTTCTAACGAACTTGCTGAATGTTTGCGACTTTGCCAGCTTGGACTCATTAATCCAAAGTATACTGTCGTTCCTCTCGAAGAGGCTCCAAAGTATATGGAGGCCATGGCTCACGGAAAGGTGGAAGGCCGTATAGTCTTCCACCCGTAGAACGGAAGGTCATCGTTGTGCGTTATGAATGTTATTACTCCACAGATATATGCGCGTAAGTGTAAGATAGCATCATATTCTTCATAAAGAGTTAGTGAGGAGCCTAATGAGGTCATTACAGATTCTTTCCATGCTTCCTGAAAGTAGCGCTCTTTCCAGCGCGTGGTGCAGACGCCGATTTTTGCTTGTGCCCTTTTGGAGCACTAATACTGCCGTAAGGATTAAACTCCTTATGCGCGCCAGCTGATGATTTGCCATTCTTTTCTGGGTGTAAAATAGAAGATCCAGATTCCGCAGAGAAGTCAATCGCGTCGTTGCCTGTTGACTGAGCCTTCTTCGCTCTCTTTCTGGCTGACCTGCTCGAAGGTTTAAGAACAATCAGCTCATTTTCAATGGCACTAGGAGCTTCGTCAGCAACAGCGGGAGAGTCTGCAAGCTCCATATTGTCAGAAGCATCGGCTGCAACATCATATGATGTTCGGAATGTCTTTTTAGTAGTAGCAGTAGAGGAAGCATCAACTTTGATTTCGTAATCTGCTGTGGCCATAATATAGGGTGTCTTTCCTGAAGTTTCCCAAAATTGATTTCTTGCTTTTCGAGCGCCTCCAGAAGTTCGGTTGTAAAGATTAATCGACCTCGCTATATCAATGGCAGATACATTCTGACCTTTGGAATAATCTTGAGCATTAGTAGCCGAAGCCACAGAAGACTGGCTCTGCGTCTCAACTGTATCGATTGGGCCTGATTTTCCGTCATCCACGGCTTTTAGCAATGATGCAATCTCTGCAGCATTATCTTCAACGTATGTTGACACTTTAGAACTTGTCTTCAAGACAGCAGTAGCCGTGGTAGGAACACTCATAGCCAATCTAATTATGACGTGATTGGGTAACACATGATGGTAACTCTCATCGTGAACGCGGGCTATCCTGTCTCTCCACATGCAAAGAGCTTTTACTGCTGCAATAGTTTTCTGTCCGCTCAATCTGTTCTTCGCGACGAGATTCTTCCATCCAGAAGTTCCCTCACCTAATTCAGCACGGTCGAAGGGTTTCTCGTACTGTGTAGCTGAGCGGCTTCTGCAGCTTCTGATGACATCGTTTAACAAGTCTGAAGGCGAATCTATCAGAGCATTGCGAAGGTTGTCGTAGATGTAAAGCAGAAAATGTGTATCAGATTGCGCATACGCCATCATAGAGGGAGAGAGAGGTCTCTGGCGCCAATCGGCAAGCTGGTATTTCTTTGCGGTTACAAAACTGCAATATTTCTCGAGCAGATAAGCGAGTCCCATTTTTTCCAGGTTAAGCGCTTTAGCGGCAATCTGTGTGTCAAATAGAGACACAACGTAGAGGCCGAAATGTTGCTGGAGCCAATGTATATCAGATTGTGCGCCGTGGAATACTTTCAGAATTTGAGGGTTAGCAAATACATTGTTAAAGACTTCCATGTGGTCATATAACGAGATTGTGTCAATGAGCCAGTCTTTTTCACGAGAGCTAATTTGCATTAGACACACGAAGCCGTAGAAGGAACGCACGCTATGATGTTCCAGATCTACGGCGATCTCTTTGAGTGTGGACAGTTCGTCTACAAGGTCATTCAGTTGTTCAGGAGTATCGATCCATATAGCAGGATTAGAACCCCAGGGTTTTGGCGGTATTGGGTCTGCCTTTTCGAATATCTGATCCGGGAACGGAGAATCTTCTATTTCAACTTTGTAGGGGTTGTCGTAAAACAGTCTGTCGCCGTATTCTGCCAAATCTGTTCGCGGTTCCAGGGACTTATGAAGCGGGACTTTCGCATGTGGTTTTGAAGTAAGTATTGGTTTGAAAGGTTCCATTGAGAAGTTATCGGGTTTGCGTTTAAAAGCAGTTTGCGGTTTCTCGATGTTGAGCGAGCGTGGCATTTTCGAGTAGGACTGCGGCTCAGAAGCGGATCCTTCTTCGAGATGAGTTTTTTCGGCAGGGATCTGTTTTGTATGAATTCCGCGTTTAGCGTCACGAATGGCGCCGGCAGTTCGTTCGAGCGCAGACTCTACAGAGTCGGAGAGTATGGAGTAAGAGTCTAGCAGAGACTTTGAGGTTTTCAGAGGTGTTGAACCGGATTTTAAAGCGACTGAGTCTATTATACTAGTCAAGCTATTTTCGACATTAGATATTCTGTCTGAAAGAGTGGGATCAACGGATTTCAAGAAGGATACGTCCTTATTTGCGAGCGAGTTGGACAATCTGACTACAGAGGTCAGCGACTTCGTCAAGTCGGCGATTTCGTGTTCCGACATTGACCGTAGACCACGTAGCAGTTTATTGCGAAAGACTCTTATTTTGAAAAGAATTTTATTTGAAAGATCGCGAAGATACTTCTCAACTGCGCAACAGTTTAGGCAATAATTAGACGGAAGAAGAGTTTTTTCAGGTGAGTATGTGATAAGTGCTTTTTTCAGGTGAATATGTGATAAGTGCTACAAGGAGGTGTTTTTATTCCTATTGGGATCGGAGAACTTACTTACTTTACTTACTTCTTCCCACCCCACAATGTCGGCGAGTTTCGCAGAAGAATGCACTGAATTGAAAAAGAAATATGACGGTTGCTTTAATAACTGGTACAGCGAAAAATTCTTGAAGGGGTTGAGTATGGAGAATGAGTGTGCGGATGAATGGTCAGAGTATGAAGCCTGCTTTAAGGTAAGGATGCACTACAAACCACCCTAAGTGGACAGACTGTCAATGGTACTGCTTGACCACATTTACTAACAATTAGAACGCATTACGGCAAAAAGGGCTAATGCCTATGCTCGAAGACGCCCGCGAGGATGCCCCATTTGAAGATGGAGGTCGTCTTAAGGGCGATAAATAATTCGTATATAACTAAATCCTCGATCTTGGCTTTGTTCCTCGTAGCCACTAAGCTCCATATCTCCCACCCACCACATACCTTGGGAAAGACTCTACCTAACCTCTCTTTTCCAGTAATGCTCAGACAGATCGCCCTGTTCAAGCCGTTGCAACAGGCTGCAGGCGTAAAAACACACCATGGTGCAGCGAAAAGGTTTAAGAAAATAGCTACTGGTGAATATAAAAGAGTAAGTACAGTTATCGGTCTGTAAGTAACCTTTCTAACACACACTAGAACAAAGCGTACTCGAACCACAATCTCACAGGCCTTCGCCACGACACTAAACAGAGACTGTCGAAAATTGTCTTGACCACGAGTAAATCGCACGGAAAGCTCACTCAGCGCGTTAAAAGGCTCATGCCGTTCAGCTAGTTGCGCCATCAATGCCGTAGTCCCCGGGCCACCCTTGTACATAACGTTTCCCCCTTGTCCCTCTCCCTCTGTGGGAGCCAAGAGAAAAAGAACACTACACTTTCCTCCCACCCTACATCGTACCGTATCACTTTGTATGCTTCTCTATATCCTACTAGCAGCATTGCCATTCGTATATTTTCACGTCGACATTTATAAGCTGCAAGCTGACCTGCTGTGTCTTTGGAGTATCTCTCTTTTTTCGAACATTGTGTGCGCATTGCTTGCTTTGCTTGTCGCTTTCGCAGCACTGCTAGCATTCATCTATACTCTCTCCGCAAAAGAAGTTGATTCGAAACCCATAGTGTTACCAACAATATCCGCTAAAGAACAACTCCGCCGCAGAGGAAGCTTCTAATGCAGCAACCTCTCTCACGAGTATTTTGGCCCAAAAATATCCCTCCTTCAAACACTCCTCGTCTTCTCATAGGCTGGAAAACCAACCACAATGACTACCTCATAGTTTCGGCCCTCCATATAGATCGCGCCCCTGCTTTGATGCCTCTACTCCTCTCCGAAGACAATCCTGCCCATCTCACATCCGCAAAAAAATCGTTGCACGAATTATACGCCGCCTGCGGTAATTCAAAGCTTTCAGTACTCGGCTTGCTAGACGTCTCTGCACAGCAAGACATATTGCGTCTGAATCTCCCCAGCAAGAAACAGCTTCTTCGAGTCTCTCTTCCTACGCGATCGCGACCTTTATTTCACTCGCATGCACCCGAAGCTGCCTTGCACTTCGTTTACCACGTGTTCTTATACTCCCGTCCAAATCCCCGCCGTCTTCAGTTCTTCTCAATAGATCCTATACAACTAGAGCTGCCCGGCAGACAGTCTGTGCCAGTCATGTATCACGATTACGAAAAATCAATAATTGACCATCGTGCGCGTCAAGCTCTCCTAAATAGTCTTATCCTTCCTCACGCACCGGCTCGTGCCCTCTCTGTCCAGGAAACTTCTCTAGACGTGTTTGTTCTACAGATTAATTGCGCTCATGAGGTCGACCAGGTATTGACATCCGCTACAGCTTCTCCTGCTCATTCATCTATACTGTCTCGTCCTGAATTTACCTTCTTTTTCTCTACACTATGGTCCTACTTCATTCTTGTCCTCACATTCCTCTTCAAGCTAATATTCATTCCTTCATTCCTTCTGCTAAGATGTTCCTTCGAAATCCTATTCGCTATCCTGGAATACCGAATCTCTTCCTCCTACTCGTCTTTAAAAGAGATATCAGCAACTGCAATGCAGCTCGACCTACGTTTGCAACAGCTCTGCTATTTGCCTTCTCAATACGTTGCCATTTCTACGAAAAATAAGTCCTGGAGAAGTCTCCAAGACTTTCAACCCGACTACATTCGTTTTTATAACACTCTGTGGCTAATTACTAACGACGTGATTATTGGCACTGGATTTGGCGCTCTTGTACTAAACAACAAAGAAGCAATAGTGGCCTGGATTACCGTCACTGTCAACAGCCTTCTGATAAAATTACCAAGAAACCTAATAGTCTGGCTTATGGACGCTCCTGCGGGCATAAAGCTCAATATACAACTTGCTGAGTTCTTTGGAGAATTGTGTCTCTGGATTAATGATGCAAATGCTCAGTTCTTGAAGTTCTTAATTGGGTATGCTCCCCTAATTGTTACTATTGTTGGATACTCTGGATACTTGGGCTTGACATTCTCATTGTCATTGATATCTGACCTTGTTTCGCTTTTTACGTTGCATATATACTCATATTTTGTTTCGTCCGCTCGCTTCTATCACATGCATACAAATACGTTAATCTCCCTATTTCATCTGTTCAGAGGCAAGCGCAGAAACGTCTTAAGAAACAGAATTGACTCTTGCGACTACGACCTTGACCAGCAACTGGCAGGCACTTTGCTCTTTATAGTCCTGGGCTTTCTCTGGTTAACGGTATTTGTTTTCTATGCTGCGTTCGCGATATCTAGGATAATCATCATATCAGTGAACGCCCTGCTGGAACTTTCTCTGGCGTTTTGCAATCATTTTCCCTTGTTTGCACTTATGCTTCGGGTTAAAGATTCTAAAAGGCTTCCTGGCGGCCTAAAATTCAAGATATTACCAACGGATGCGTCCAAGGTGGAAACTGGATACGATACTGTCATTTACATTTCGATGGAGTCCAAACCTCTGGAAGTATCAAGCATGTTTCGCCAGTATATTGCTTTATGGGAGATAATGAAAGTGTATTATATGTCATTTCAGGTGATTAAGCTATTCAGTTTCGGTAAATATGTGCCGATGAGGCGAAACCGCCTTTATAGCTTGCTTTACTCAACTTTGCCAGAGAAACCTGTCAGCATACCCGAGCTTTTAAAGCTCCTCAAGATTACTCAATAACCATTATGTATAATTCATTATAGTTATCAACGTAAAGATTTCTCAGTTGTTCGTGGCATCAGCAGTTTAACGGCCACGTCTTCGTTGATTAAACTGGGCACCGCCAGGTCTACCGTTAAAGGTGAATTTTATGTTCTGTCCAAACGGCTGACCGCCTTGGAAAGGATTGAATGGCTGCTGGTGTTGTTGTTGCGGGCCACTTCCAGGATTCTGCGGGTCTATACCCATATCATGTTGTCTTCTTTGTTCCGGGTCTGATAAAACTTCATAAGCCAAGTTTATCTCAGCCATTTTGGCTTCAGCTTCCTCGATGCTCATATCCGCAGGCCTCTTATCGGGATGGAACTTTTTCGTCATAGCACGATACGCACTTTTTATCTCTTTTTCGTCAGCGTTCTTAGCAACACCTAAAATTTTGTAGTAGTTCTTAGGCTTCGGTTGGTTCTTTCGTCTCTTCAAATCCTCAAGCTTTTTTGTAATAGGCTCATGATACGGATTTTCTTTTTCTTCTTGCTCTAAGAGTTTTATTGCTTCATCGAAATGATCATCTTCAGCAAGGGCCTCTGCGATGCAAACGTGAGCAGTATCAAGTCTCGGCGCATAGATCAGAGCCGACTGGCAGAACGATTTAGCCTCAGCGTATTTATGTTTTTCGCAAAGTTTAGTACACTTATCAGTATACAATCTTTCCAAAAGATAGCTCTTTGATACCAGATCAGGGACTGACAATTTTTCACCAATATCCTGAAGTTTGCGCACCAGGTTATCGATGAACTTCGGCTCGGCTCCCAAAGCGAGACTTGCGTGCTTTTCCAGATCCTTATTAAAAGCCTTAACAGATTTGAACAGTGATTTGCATTCTTCGAAGTCAGGATCGAACCTTGTGCATTTTTGAATCGTTCTCAAAAATTGATTGTAGTCGCCCTGATAGTAATAGACTAGAGACGCGAGAGATGCAATGCGCGAGAGATTTGTAGGTTCCAAGTTAACGGCGTTCGTTAAGTCAACCACCGCAGGCTGCAATTCGTTTACTTTAACATAGCAAAATGATCGTAAATCACGCGCTCTTGCAGAATATGGAGAAGAGTCTATTAGCCTCGAAGACAAGTCTATACAGGCGGCCCAATCGCTATTTTTGATAGCCTCATTGACAGAGGCTTCCATATTCATTAGTTGCTTTAATTCTGAAACATCATGACCAACTGCAGAATAGTCTTCTTGCGCTCGTTCCCAGTCACCTCTTTGTATGAAGCTCTGAGCTCTCTGTATTCTAGCAGGTTCAAATGAAGGTGCGAGCTTAATGACCGTGTTAAGATCGTTAAGAGCCGCTGAACGTTTACCTAAATACATATTCGCTATCGAACGCTTGTATAATGTCATATAATCATCAGGATTCAACTTCAGAGCTTCATTGAATGCATTTATAGCCGCATCATAATTACCTGACGACAAGTTAGGATCGCTTGCCGTGGAATCAGCGTGTGTCAGGCAGCTCAGTACCAACAACACTAAAGTAGGCAAGAACCACATAGTGCTTTAATTAATGCGACCTCTATTATTTTACTTGTTAAACGGCTAGAGATTCTGATTAAACGACACCGCTGCCTTGTGCACAATGAGTAAAGGACAGGGTGCTGGTTCTGTTGGACAGCGTGTTTTTGCAACGGCTTCTAGAATAGTGCGGCTGTTAAAGTTCATTATGTCAAATCCGTTCATTGTTCCGTTTGCGCCAGTCTGATAGTAGCTAAGTATGAATCTGGATAAAACAATTATACTGAAATAATAGTGAACATCCAATACCGATTTCTTACGACAATATGTATGCATTGAGGCGTGTGTCAGCCATGCGTAGTTGGTCTTGGTCCCAAGAAACGGATGTTGCTCTTGTTCACCTTTCGATCATCATGGCGACGGTGGCACATTGCGCTTACGTGTTTGAGGTATTACGGTGTGAGATCAGTAAACCAAAAAAGAAAGCTAGATCGCTTTCTGAGATTACAGAAATCTGTGCACAGAAGGGCTACGAAGTTTCCTCGACCGTGAATGAAAGCCCCCTGTTCGTCACTTACGATACCATGCCAGGGGATGATTTGCGTGGATGTATAGGCACATTTTCAGAACTGCCAATTGAGCAGGGACTCAGAGAGTATGCGCTGATTGCAGCATTGAGGGACCACAGGTTCTCGCCTATTGCAGAATCCGAATTGCCCTCGCTAAAGGTATCTGTAACTCTGCTGACAGATTTCGAGGATGCAAATGATCCGCTGGATTGGATCGTCGGAGAGAACGGTATTCAGATATATTTCAACTATAACGGCCGCAGGCTCTCAGCGACGTTCTTGCCAGATGTAGCTTCAACTTACAATTGGACTAAGGACGAGACACTGCAGCATCTAGTACGCAAAGCAGGGTTTGGTGGCAACCCTAAGCAATGGCCTACTCTGGGGATCAAGCTGGTAAGATACAAAGGAGCCAAGGCTTCGTTGCTGTACAGCGAATATGAGAAAATAATATCATAAGGATCGGAACCGTTTAGTATGAGATTTGCTGTGGTTCATCAGCGTCTTGGTCTACTATATGTGCGTAATTGCTTAGACGCTGCTCAACGCCTTCCTGAGCAGCTTTTCCTAGAGCACCGGCAATAAGTTGAATGGCTCGTACCGAGTCGTCGTTAGCAGGAATAGGATAACTTACTAAACCAGGTTCGCAATCAGTATCGACAATTCCAATAGTAGGGACATTCATTGACGCACATTCGCGCAACGCAGTCTTGTTGTTGATGGTGTTGAAGAAGATGACCACATCAGGTTTAGCCGGATGTTCGGTAGACGAGAGTGTGGACAACACATTGTCGCTCATACTTAATTTGACAACATTCTGCATTCCTTCAAACACACGCGGATTAGTCAGCGTACCTGGTATCCAACGATCAGAAATGACAGGGGACCTCGATAATGAAGCCGCCTTTGCGACATGCGGTCGGGTCAGCTCATCACTATTTACAAAAACGATCAGACCGCCTGCTTGAGCAACATCCCTGACGACGCCAGCAGCTCTGCGGAGATGTGTCAGCGTTTTCTCTAAGTCTATTATGTACAGGCCAGCACGTTCACCGCGAATGAATGGTTGCATCGATTTCTTGAATATTTCCGTGTTGTTTCCTAGATGTGCACCAGCCGCAAGAAGATGCGATATTGTAATCTGACCAGGCGATATCGGATCAGTATTCTGAGACTTGTATGAGAATCGCTCCGGGATGCTAGAACCCATGCCTCCGAACAGTTCTAAGAAACGATTTGTGCGTGCATTTAGTTCGTATTCGGTAAATGGTTCATCACGCGAACTTTTTTTGGGATCTTTAGCGAACAAGGACTCGTCGGTTTTTGGAGTTTCATTACTCCGCATTATAATCTCTTCACTAGAAAAAACACTACGCTTAACCTCTTCAGATGTAAGCAATAATGCTTGCGCTTGCGTGAACTTTATGGCTGCTGTTATATCATCCACGGTAGGTTCTTGTTTCTGTGCTGCCGAGTTGGTCTTAGCGACATCAGACTTTAGCGTTTCGCTTGACTCAGTTTCTGAAGGCGCTTTTACTATCGTCGATTTATTTCTGGCAATTAGCCTCGATCTAGCTACCTTTAAAAGGTGTCTTTTTATCATGATTGGATGCGCGATGAAAATTCAGGACCCTCGGTCGGTCTGCTTGAGTTGGGTGATGTTAGGACTTAGGGTAAAATTCGTACTCCCTAGCTATTCTCATTATGGCAGTTGATGAGAATATGAAATAATAGCATTTCCGATCTATTAAGGCGCTCAAGAATGCGCCCATGTCGTATCACAAATTGCGGCTCATGAGCAGCGGCTGCACTGTGCATGCTGGTCGGGTGAACCGCGCGCGGCCTTGGTTGATATATTTGGTAGCGGCTAACGGGGGGATCGGCTGAAGGTTTCGCCGGATTTGTGTGTATTTTCGGCGGCAGTTTGATTCCTTCCTTACGCAGAAATGATGATTTAATGATACAATACTACAGTGATGCAATGATACAGCAATAATGATACAGCAATAATGATACAATGATACAATGATACAATGCTACAATGATACAATGATACAATGATACAATGATACAATGATACAATGATATAATGAAATAACGAAGTAACGATATTTCGAAATAATAAAATAATGACAGATCGCAATTTCCGAATTTGTGCTGTCAGTCAGCCAAACTCCAGGAACAACACTCATTAGGTTTAACGCTCCTTTTTTTTTGTGTCATTCAGGCCGAGAATTAGATCGATCCGCGCCTAACCAGTATATCTCCTACATCCCGTGATTAAGTTTCCAAAACCCGCCTTGAAGTAAAGCGATCTTTTGGTACGGCGGCTCTGAGTAGCTTCTGATGATCACCGTACAAGAAAAAGGTAATCTTTTTGTTCTGTTTTCGTCCCAGTTATCGCCGCTTTCGGATGTGGTACAATAACCGCTTTCCGCTTCAATTACCTCGCTGGATCGATCGAGTTATTGAACTTTGATAAAATGAACATACTGCGCCATCCTACCGTCACGTGTGCAGTTCATTTTATAAATGAATGATACTCGATAAATGATGAACTTTACGAATCACTAATGAACTAGATCTGCCACATTAAGGTAAAAAGCTTACGTGGAGTTCTGATATCCAACTGAAAAAAGTGGGGATGGGTGCTGCGCCAAGGCCCCTTACTCCTCCTGCCTAAGGGCGGTCAGTAACTGCAGCTGTAATAACATTAATCTACTATGACTAAGAACCGGCGCCTATTTGAACTACGTAAACATTGAATCGGTGGCATCGTAAGCGGAAGATAAGAAGTCTACAATGACGGAAAATTGCAACCCTGAATTAGATAGCGTTCATTAACCGATTGGGGTAATGATTAGACTAATGATGTGCGATTATATCATACAATCTGTTTATCCTAGTTAATGAATATCGATTAGCGATTGGTCGATCGAAAATTGATTTTCGTTCAGTTTCTCACAAGATGTCTTGAAACTGTACTCACAATATGTGGGGCTCTGTCTTATTTACTGTTAGTGTTTTCATTATCATGGTTAATTAATACCTAGACCGACAACGGTACTTTCCTAGAAAGGCTGCTTACCTGGCTGGAATGTTGATTGCGATTGGCAGGCGGAATTTTAGCTTTTGAGGTATTCCGTTTCTGGCAGAAGTCGTTTTCGAAAGCGTATCTAACTGGTATTAACATGTGATTATTAACATGTGATTGCCACTCTCCTCTTGATACGTCTGCAGATCAATTCGCAGCTATATTTCTAACTGAAACCAGTACAATGACGCAGTTGTGCCGCTTATTGTCGTGATCTACCTAAGTGCTGTGGGTATCGTGCTGCAGTCGGCCAGCCAAACGTTTGACCACTCACGAGAGATTCAGGGACCAGAAAATCGTTCCGGAACTTTAATGATCGAGCAAACCCACCGATTGGGTACCATAATATTGTTTTCTTGTTATATGGATTGTGGCCTCATGTTGACTTTACCGCCAGAGAGATCTGAAGTATATCGCTCGAACTTGGTCGCAATAGATATAGCAAATCATCATTTGCGATCGCTCGATCGGTCATCATCCGCTAACGCCTAACTTTGCGGCGCCTCGCCCTAGATATAGCGGAGCCGCCCAGCACTGTCTACTGATTCCATTTTTATATCTTCCGATAGTTTGAAACTGTCGGCTAAAACTTTAAAGACGAGCTGATTTACAGTTTCGATCTATTTTTGAGTATTAATCAGCTGGTTCTAAGGTTAAGCTTTCTGATATTGTGATCTCCCAGGCTGAAAGACAAAAGGCGGAGCGGGTCCCATAATACACTCAAAAAACCTTTATTACATCCGCAGATTTCCAGTTCTCCCGCTTTTCTTCCCCTCCATCCTTTCTATTTTTTATTTGATATACATTAGATAAATCAGCGATCGACTTTTTGCAGTTTGTACAACGTTGATTTGCTTGAGGGACTGTTTACTCCTGCGCCGTTAACACAGAGCTTGCACGTCGGCGACCCCTTTCCGGTCCTGGCCACACCCTGTTTGGCGTACTTCATACCCTAACACTTTCATACTGCCAGACTGCGTTGCAGCCCTATTAGGGTAGCTGTATCAGGTCCGAATACACCTACATCCAGTGGCATTCCAGTGTTTTTGATAATCGCCTAAATTTTTCACATTTTAACTTCTGCCGCCGCTTCACTAACTCGCCGCATAAGTGGAAACTCTCCCCTGACCTATTCCACATTCACCTAACACACCCTCTATAAACGAAATGTCAGACTCTCCGAATAGGAGAATATGGGTTCGACGACCCGGAGGCGTCGCTACCACTGTTCTACTAGGCGATGCCTCAATAGTTGACGATTTGAAGTCCGCCGCTTACGCCAAGTTCCAAGCTGCGATCGGTCATTCTTGCGATCCACCTGACTTGATTATCCGCTGCAAACCAAGAAGTGACGCCTCTTACACAAGAGTCCTTGAACCTGACGAAACGATAGCTTCTGTGATCGAACAAGAATACCCCGATGGAATGGGTATGAAAGATGCTCTCATCATTGAATCTCCTACTTATTCCAATCGTCCTTACTCTTCCGATTATGCCATTCCTTCTGAGATAGAATCTTCCAACACTCTTCTCTCTAGAACTTCCTCTACTTCTTCCAACAACAACGGCCCATTGACGAGATCATACTCACATTCCCACCAAAAACGCCCCTCTGATTATAATCTTTCATTGTCTTCTCCCCGTTCACCTCGCATTTCCGTTCCGAACACAGCTGTTTCACCTAGTCGTCACAATATTGCATCCTCTCACCATGCTTCTTATCTCACACACCCGCATAATTTCAATCATCCACTTCGAACAGCTTCTCCCACGTTTAGAATGGGAAATATCGAAACGGGACATACTAGACGAACTTCTGAAACTTTAGGACGCAAACCGAGATCGAAATCCACTCGGTCTCGTTCAGGTCAGTCCGACCTTGAGTATGCTGATAACTTTTATCAGCAGGAGAGTGCCGTAATCGACAGCGATGATAGCCTGCCCGGCCTAGGCCTCGATTCTACCGAAGCTGATCTTACTATCTCCAGGGTCATTTCGAATTCAAGGAACCTCAGACCCTCGCCAGAATTACGGCGGCAGCACTCCTCACAAGGCGATAACCAAGAAAACACGTTGTCTGTACTGCTGTATTCAACGTCTTTAAGCGAGCCTTCTCAATCCTCGAGAGATCCAGACACTGGTACGTCTGAAACTGGTCGCAGAACATCCGACGAAGACTTACAATCTGAACAGTTTGATCAATTAAATAGCCCTAACAATGATAATGTCGTGGATACATTTGACCCAGTGTTCTCCGATGCTTACCGTGCTGGTGCAGTCAATTTTTCTAACTCTTTTGCTGAAGAAGGCGGCATTATTTTAGCTCCGCAATACCAAACAACCAAGCGACAATCTGAAATCGATATACTATCTGAAGAGTTTGATGACCTTTACTACACAGATCCTTCTACGATACTAACATACAGCACTGCTGAGAAAATTGACGACAACCGCTATGCCGCACGTAATTCTCTGCTGGATGATGTTGTTCCGCCTATTAATGTTCTGATTGTTGAGGACAACGTTGTCAATCGCAAAATTCTTGAAGCCTTTCTAAGCAAGCGAGGAATCAAATACTCTTCTGCGTCTGATGGCAAGGAAGCTGTTGAGACATGGCGCTGTGGGGGGTTCCACCTAATTCTGATGGATATTCAGTTGCCAGTGATGTCCGGCATCGATGCATCGAAAGAAATACGAAGGCTTGAGCGAGTCAACAATGTAGGTCAAAGCTTAACTGGTGCCATAATGGGCAACAAGGGTAATATTTTACCATTTGAATCTACATTTGATTCAGCTCTGAAGCCCGATGTATTTGCTGCTACCAAAGAAGCAGATATTCCTAAGGAAGATCGCCTTGATCGTGATGTTTTCCGAAGTCCTGTTATTATAGTTGCTTTGACTGCATCATCGCTTCAAAGCGACAAAGAAGAAGCATTGGCTGCAGGCTGCAATGATTTCTTGACGAAGCCAGTGTCGTTTACCTGGCTTGCGAGAAAGATTTCAGAGTGGGGCTGTATGCAAGCTCTAATTGATTTCGATGGCTGGAGAGAATGGAAAGGTGGTAATCGCGTGTTTGGACTTGTGAATGACAGGGAATCAGAAATCTGATCACTGGTTTACGTTCATGTGATTATTACGACAATACTGCTACATGCGCATGCAATTTCCCTTTTTTTCTTATTAAAGAATTAACGACACGAAAAGACTTTAACTTTGATCATGAGACGAAAGATAATAGCGGCACGATAGATATATATACGCTAGTCTTGCGCCATTGATGAAGTTAGTGTACTATAGAATGGTACTAACGATTTACGCACATTGTGCACGCATTGCTATTGACTCTTTTTTATTCTATGATAACAATTCATGTCTGCCTTTATGTATTCTATTAGCTTATTTAATTTGTGTCATGTGTCTTTTTCCATTACAGTTAAGCATATACTGCTTGAAGCCCTAATTATCTGAGTACTGACCAATCATATGTGGTAATTATTGTGTTTCAAACTCTAAGTATGCGCAATTAGATCTCACCGGTTCTACAGACCGGTCCAAAAGGTAGAAGTGAAGCCAAAAAGGCTCTAGCATTACCTATTTTTTGCCTCCGATATTGGTTAATTGACGCTGTTCATACACCCCTGTATATTGCTGCGTCAAACTACTAAGTAATAATAGAGAGCAGACGTATAGTTCTTTACACTCGCATACCTCGGCTTCCCCCCACCGTATCTGGTCCAAAAAGTGGAGGCATCGACCCTCGAGAATAATTCATCTGGGAACCGGAAAGCCACATCTATTTCTTTACCAGCACAGTGGACTCATATAGTTTTTCTGCTATTTACCAATACCTAAATACATTTCGCAATCCATAGTAGATAATTTGGACTGCTTTACTCGCCCTTGTTGTGCTTGCCACTGTAATATTTGCTCGAACCAGCCTCGGCCAGTGTTCCCCAGGTTTCTTGCCCCAAGCAAAACTATAAGGGTGCTTTACCGGCTAATCACATCTACAATTCTTTGACAGAGCCCCCTTTTTGCGTCCTATATCCCTAGTTATTCCCGTTTTAGGGCGAATAAAATTACTGCCTACCATAAGTTTGCCTGTCCGTCTTATTTCTTATCCTGATTTTCCTTCGGCCACTACTCTTTTCCATACTTTTCCCCCCCTGTTTGGCCAAGCACACAAACTGAAAACAAATTGCGCGATCAACTGCTGCCCCCACATCGCTCTATCCGATATATCTATTCGGTAATTTGGAGACCTGAATTTTGATCATTTTTGCCTTATCCATTTTACTTCTTTTATTATAAGGGTTTTATGGCCTAGACCTCTTATATATCTTAATACCTTTGAAATTGTTACGCCCTTTCTTTTCTGGTTTCCGCAATGGCCTCCGTATCAACAGCCTCTATCGCATCCTCAACAAGAGATACTGCTATACAAGTTATCCCTGAAGAAGAAGAGGAAGATGAAAACACTTTTCAACCCGCTCCAAAGTCGCCGACTAGAAACGCTCCTGCGTCCAGCTTCCATTCAGTGACCTCTCCGCGCACAACTGCTGCTGTATCGGACATCACTTCTATGCCTTCGGATCAAGGTGCCCAGCTTAGACCGATTTCCGTTCAAATACCGAATCATACTCCGGCCGCTTCTGACTCCTTATATTCATCCTCGTATCAAAACGCTAGCTCAAGCGTTACCTCAATTGCATCCGCTCCTTCTACCCCGGCTTCTCACTCTTCCATGCTGCTTCCTTATGATCCTGCCACTGAGCAATCGTCTAGACTGAGACCGAAACATTCTCCAACATCTCCAAAACCAACTTTGCCCCAAAGATCTCCAACATCTCCTGGCTCCCTCGAATCTGCCCCTGTGCGCACTAAATCAGGCAGGTTTGCCCGTTTCATATCAAAAGCAACTCACCTAGGTCATCACTCGCCTGACCATAATCATGTATCCGAATCCACGTTTGGTAAATCTACAAAGTCTTCCTCTGTTAAGGCTGCAGCTGCGCCATCGCAACCCAAACAAGTTACGCGTCATAACAGAGCTGTATCAACTCCTATTCGCTCGCCCTCACATCAGATAGACCTGGAACCAATCGCCGCCGTCCTTGTACCGTCAGATAGCAATGCTTCTGAATCTGCGGCCGTTAATGCACCTGCTGATAAGTCCACTGCCGCTGTGAATCCTCAATCACTGCCTGGTGAAAAGGTCTCGGGCGGTAGAACTATCCCGTATTCAAGACCCTCATTCAGTGCATCAACTAGTCAAGTCGGAAGAGATTCTGGCTTTGTATCAGGTTCTAGTGCTTCATCGACGATGATTGCTGAGAATGCCCCTTTTGAAAGTTCAGGCCCATTCCCACGTGGACCACGAATCGAGCGAACGAGCTCTATATATCGCTTCACAAGGCCTACACGTGCTCAATCTATGAATGACAAGAATGATGCTGCTTATGTGAGCATTGGAATTACCCGACCAGCAGATGTTGGTATTGGTTCTAAATCTAAAGCTCTCAATCCCAATCTACATCTCCCTGAGGGCTTCCAAGGCCCTACAGAACCTCTCAGTACTAACTACCATTTGTCAAAGCGCATTGGCAAAGCAAAGGAGATTGGCCAAGGCGCTACTGCCGTCGTCCTAATTGCTGTCAATAACACTACCCATCAAACAGTGGCTGTCAAAGAGTTTAGAAAACGTTCAGAAGCCGAAAATGCCACTGAGTATCACGCTAAACTCGCGGCAGAATATATGGTCTCAAAGTCTTTGCATCATCCAAACATAGTTGAAACTCTGGATTTGGTCTACAACTCAAATGATAGATGGTGCCATGTGATGGAATATTGCGGAGGAGGTGACTTATTCGGCCTGCTAAAGCAGTTTAATGCTAATCCATTACAACCCCTCATGGGTGCCACCGAAAGGAATTGTTTGTTCAAGCAACTTTTGATGGGTGTTAATTATCTGCATTGTTACGGTATTGCCCACCGTGATATAAAACCTGAGAACCTTTTGCTGAAAGAGGACGGCACCCTTAAAATTACCGATTTCGGTGTTGCTGATGTTATTCAAAAGAGTAACTGCGATCCTCGTGGTACCTGCAGATTATCTAAAGGCCTTTGCGGTTCTGAGCCTTATATATCACCTGAAGTTTTCCATGCAAAGAAAGCCGGTACTTCTTATGATGCAAGAAAGCTTGATATATGGTCGTGTGCTATTGTGTACATTTGTATGTTCTATGGTGGAAACCCGTTTATAAAAGCCGACGAAGACTATTGCAACAGGTACAGGGACTATTATGATGCTACTCAGACCTTTTACACGAAGCACCCTAGCTATAACATTTCTGCTAGAGATGCTGAACTGCCCACAAACATCAAGTTTCTTAACAGACTTACTCCTCTTCCTTGCAGACGCTTGCTATGGCGGATGTTACAGATTGACCCCGCGAAAAGAATCATTCTTCCTGATATTTTGGAATCTAGCTGGATACAAGGGGTTGACACCTGCTGCCCAGACCCTGCTGAGGCAATACCGAGATCTATCCTTCCAGATAATCTTACTTCTCCTCCGGATGCTGGATCAATACGCCCTTCTCCTGTTCTGAAGTCGTCTGTCAACTTGGCGCCTGCGCCTGCTTCTCCCGCGTTCAATTTAGACAACGTTCTGTTAGATGGGGACAGTTCGTTAGGCATGAATGCTGATGACTTCTCATATGTTTCTCCTTCTGATGGTGGTGAATCTATTAAAGAAAGTCCTGTGGCTGAACACAGCAAGCCCATTAACATACCTTCGGGCGCTTTTTATGAAAATGGAAAGAAAACAAGCCCTGGAAATGGTGGCACATTGCCGCAGTCTGACGCTTCGTTGTGTTCTACTATGTCTGTCATAAGTTTAGCGGATAGACAGGTCAAATGCAGCGCTGAGTCTTCTGTGGACAGCAAACCTTATGTTCGGAAAATTCATGATCATTTTCCTCACTATAGAAAGCCAAACTTCGGCGATAAGTTGCTCAATGCTCAATTGAGCGGTTTGGAGCATTACCAGTGATCGTCATTGATTTCGATGCAGGTGTGTAATGCAAGCCCGTTGTATATTTTATGTAATCATATATACTGGTGCAATATTTTCTATATACTCTGGAACATCAGAAGAGAAAAGCAGATAATTTACTGTAAAAATCATTTCATTCCCTTTTAATTATAAAACTAGCATGTAAGTTAATGAGAGCTATCACCGTTTGACGAGGAACCGTTATCCCGGTACTTCTCATATGAGGCATCATCAGCAATGCGTTGCTCACGAAGACGAGATTCAATGTCGTCCAGTTCTGAGTCACGTGAAAACAGTTGCTTTCTCTGGTCTTCCAAAACACTTTGCATTTTATTTTCGTATTCTTGCAGTTTGGCAGACTCTCTGAGAAGCTCTTCCTCTTTGACGCCAATTGATTCGTCGGCAGCACTGCTATAAGCAGATTTAGGGCCAGAACCATCAATGCGCTTGGAGAGACATTCGGTACGGTAATTTTCGTATAAGAAATCGTGAGTAATTTCTTTCAAGTCTATCAGATGAGAGCCAAGAATTGCTGACTTCAAGGTTAAGAAATCAGAGTGGATAGAATTTTCGACTTCGACGACTCCCCAAGGATACTGGCGTCCTCTGATTTTTTTGCCATTAACATCGAAGAATTCTTCACTGCCTACAATAGCGAAAGGAAGCATGCTTCTGAGCGAAGAGTTTTCTTCAATGGTTTCAAGGTCGTCCTCTTCAACATCATAGGGAAAATTGTAGATAGGAATTTTGTAGTGTTCAATGTCTTCCATGACAAGACGCTTCATATCAGCAAGTTCAGAAGGAGTAAAAGAATCAGCTTTACCGATAACAGGAATGACGTTCACGCGAGGCGAAAGACGTTTCATCAATTCAATATCAAGTTCCCGCAGGCCGTGGCCGGTGGGTGTGATGAAATATAGCAAGCAATGGACACGATTATCACGGAACCGCGGGTTACGACGAATCCTAGTCTCTTCGCTAAGGATGTCGTCGTATTGTCGTTCAAGATAGCCTAAGATTTCATTGAAGCACGGTTCATTATTGACGTTGTCGCCGAAGCCGGGAGTGTCGACGATAGTCAGAGAGACACGGGAGCCATCTGAATCGTCCAAATCGACGCTCACAGGAGTGATAGAGATACTAGGATCAAGGTGAGCATTGGCAGGATCTTCATGCTCCATATGATCCAGAGCTTTTTTGCCGCAGAGGGTATTGACGAAGGTGGTGCGGCCAGTTCCAGAGGCACCAACGACCATTAATGTGAAAGAAACGCCTCTTTTAACCATTTTCTTTCGACGTATGACAGCTGACATATCTATAGACATTGTGAGTAATTATTCTTCTTATGAATTCCAAAAAGAGTGTGCTTTCAAGCGTATGGGTATTCGCTTATAGGGGAAAGATATGACGGGTATGCAGAAAGTAAAAGATGGTGGGTATTACTTCTGTATATGAGACAGAACCAAAAATTCTTCAAGTTATAAGATCCAAAAAAAGATAATAAATAAGTAAAGTCTACAGCTGCCTCTAAATTGTAATGAAGTGTGAGAAACACGGGGCAATAATACGTACACTTGACTCAGTACACGACAATAACAGTATTAGTGAACCTGATAGTTCAAGGGATGCGTTTATCACTTATGAGAGAGTCTAGAATGTTTCTAAAACCAGGCAACTCGTGAAACGTAAAGTTGAATGCAGATCAAGACTAGTAAAAGCACAATATCTAGCGTATATGCTGACAGATGACCAAATAGTGCGCACTTAAGGGGGGGTTTTAAGGAGAGGTGTAAACGTGAAACCCTCTAGAGAGGTTCTAGACAGGCCAAAAAGGACGCGCTTAAACTTAATTGGGTTGCTATAGCAATGATAGAAACGCATATCGATTTACCTAGTTTCATTGACGGAATGCGGATGCTGCTAGACGATATTTGTATGTAAATTAAAACCTATTGAATGATATGTTGTCGGTTGAGCATTTGTATTAAGTTAGTTAGGCCGATTCGAGGGTATGATTGCCGATAGGAGGTTTCTGAGTTAAGATCACGAGACAGTAACACCTTAGAACTCTAATTTCGATATTATTATGACCTCAATTCGAAGAATGGTTAGTGTACGTTATAGTATGGCTAGAAATGATCCAAAGCAGGATAGAATTAACAGAATAGACATTGACAGCCGAGAAAGCGTCTGCGCTTGATCAGTATCTTATGTCTGACGGCGCATACTCCATAGATCAACTTGTAAGTATACCATTAGTGGATTGGAGATCATCAATACCGTGCTAACCACCCACCCCTTACTTAGATGGAACTCGCCGGTTTATCTGTTGCTTGTGCAATTAGGCGGTGCTACCCTCCTAGTGATTACAAAGGTGTTCTAATCGCTGCTGGTCCTGGAAATAATGGTGGCGACGGGCTTGTATGTGCTCGGCACCTTTACCTGTTCGGTTACTCACCTGTGATCTACTATCCTAAGCGGTCCGGATCGGACTTATACCATCGACTTGTTAAGCAACTGGAGAATTTTGATATCAAGTTTACTGAAGAGCCTGAAAAAGAGATTGCAGATGGCAAAGTTGATCAAATTGTAGATGCTCTATTTGGATTTTCTTTCAAACCCCCTATTCGTGATCCATTCCGATTCACTATTGAGCTCTTTGAGTCTTCCAAGCTACCGATAACTAGTGTTGATATTCCTTCTTCATGGGACGTCAATAATGGCCCTCCTTCAGAGGGTGAGCTCGGTAGCAATTTTCATCCTAGCGTCCTTGTCTCGCTCACCGCACCTAAACCTGCTTCGGAGTACTTCAAAGGTCGTCATTTTCTAGGAGGTAGATTCATATCCCCGAAACTGGCAAAAGAATGGGGATTCACCGTACCAAATTACGAGGGATCTGACCAGATAGTCGAATACACAGACTCGCGCATCTAAGAAGTGTATATAAATATTGATAACATTAAAAAGTCCCTTCTAAATAACCCCTGGTGTATAGTCCAAGTAGCCTTTAGTATTAAGACTATACATTACTGCCTTCCCGTGAATTCAATGTGGATTGCTGAATAGAACGACTGATACTTTCTCTGTGATTTCTGTCTGCAGTAAAATAGTCCACATCGCCGTCCTCATGCGTCTCCTTAATGAACAAAGAAAGAGAAAAAGCTATAATGAACAGAATGCCTCCAGAGAAGTAGATCATGCGAGGCTCAGAGGAGACTGTCATTGCATATATAACCTGAAACACAATTTGTCCAATGATCGCTAGGACGCTGTTAAGAGCAGAAATCGCCGCCAGAAGACTAGCCACACGGCCGTGAGAAGTGAACTTAGTAACTCCTGCGCGCATAACAGGAATAAGCGGAGAACACAGCACGCAGAAAACAAAGTATACAACGGTGAAAGCAGTAGCTGTGGGAAGCAAAGGAGGTAAAATGAGTCCAATTGCTTGAAATCCACAAGTGAAGACGATAATAATGCGATCGACTGTGTCCATTCCTAGTCTGGGTTGAAGAGGCTTAAAGCACACACGCAGCGCTTTCAGTACCAACGGATAAATAGTGAATATACCGATAGATCTGAAAAGGCCTGCTCCTGAAATAAAGTAACTTGTTTGCTCAGTAGTCCAGTGATACATGTACTCCAAGAACAAAACGACGACAGAACTGAACCCGGAAAAGAATAGTTCAGTAATAGATAGGATAACAATCAAGAGGATCATGTTGAACCTCGCTTTACCTGTAAGATGAGACACCTCATTGTGTATAAGTCTAACAACGTTGTATTTTTCCACCACAGCGCCAATTTTTCCGTATCTTTCAGTAGATTTGGTCCACATGTCTTCAGACCTGTCTGTTGCTTGCTTGCGTTGTTCGGGTGTAGAGCTTTCGGGAAGCACAAGCAGCGCAAACACCGTTGCAATTAGGAGCAGCAAAGTAGAAATCAGAAAAGGTATCGCAAGAACATGTGTAGCCCTTAAGGCAAAACCGGCGCAAAAAGGACCAATCGCAAGAGCTGCGAAGACGGCGCCGTGAATGTACCCGAAGCCATGTGCTCTTGTATGCTTCGAGGTGCAATCGGCCACATAAGAGCTTCCCACAGTGAAGACTCCTTGAATTCCGCCAGAGAAAGCGGAAAGAATCAAGGCTACTAGGACGCCAGGGAGACCAAGAGTTTCTGGAAAGTAACAGACGGCGTACATCATTGCAGGATTAATGATGAAACAACAGAAGGAGTAGATGAGGGCAGGACGACGTCCATACTTGTCGGCGAAGTAGGACACCAAAGAAATAAAGCCAATTGCAACAACGCTGTGCGCAGTAAGAAATGTAAGATTAATTAAAGAGGCCATCTTGTGCACTTCAGGTATTTGGCACATCGGATCAACTACAGCGGGAAGCGGCGAGGGGAAGTCCACGGACAGCTTCTGGCTCTTGTAGTGAGTTCGACAGGCCAGACTGAGAATGACATTAACAGCTACAGGCATTGTCATTGTTAAACCTACGATAGTGAGAAGCATCGGGAACGCCACAAAGAGAGGGCTAGGTCGCTTGTACCAAGGTAGATGAAGTCTCAAGGCGTCAAAAGGGTTGGGATCTTCTAAGTTATCGGAAAGAAGTGGATCTGTCTCCACTGAATTATCATGATTAGAAGCCATTATGCGTATAGCTACAGCAAACGAATTATGATTCTGTATTGGCTTGCGAAGACTTGCGAAGTAGGAGCCACAAGTGATGATCGAAAGGCGGATCAGATTAGAACATAAGATTTAAAGTTTCAGAGGTTGGAACGATGTTCCGAATAACCACCGCCTTGCGCAAACTTTTTGATTCTACTAGGAAAGAAACGAATCTAATAAGATGGTCGTGCGGCTTCGGTTATCAAGGTTTGGTAGAAAGAAAGAACCTATTTACAATATTGTAGTGGCAAATGGAAGAACCGGCAGAGATAAGAAGCCCATAGAAGTTATCGGGACATACAATCCTCGGCCAGTCAAAAGTGAGTCGGTCGACCTGCCGGTGAAAGAAGTTCAACTGGATTTCGATCGCGCTAAATACTGGATAGGTGTTGGTGCACAGCCTAGCGATACCGTTGGTAAAATGCTTCAAAGGGCAGGTCTGCTTTCGGACGCCTGGCCAGGTCCTTCTAAACTCAAGAAACAGCCACCTAAGGAACTCATTCAAGAGCCTACAGCGGTCGAACTATAAACAATCGCTGTTTCACAGCACAATCAAAATTTTATTCCAGTGGTGAAGCTCTGGGCTCTATGTCACCATTCGCCTGCAACACCGATCTTCTTATAAGTCGGGGAAGAGTCACATCGCACACCCTCTCGCGGGTCAACAAACTGTCAACGAATTCATCAATATAACTCAACCTCACGCCTGATTGGTCGTACAGTCGTAGCTTTCTGTAATCGCCTAGTAGCGGCTCAAGTGTCTTGTAAACTGCTACAGATGGCCAGTTTAGCCTCACGTACATGCACCCAAGAACTGTCAGATACTTGAAGTGCGGCTGATTGATGTATTCTAGAATTATGTCAGTTTGCGGGGATATTTGTTGTAATTTTAGTAGCAAACATAAAAATTCTGAAGGCTTTTGGTTATCTAATTGGCCTCCAATGTATTTTAATTGTACAGCTTTGTCACATAGTGTAGCCGCACTCAAGCCAAAACAATCAGCCTTCCAGTACATTGACTCCTTGATCCTTTCTCTGACAATCCTGTCTATATTTTTCTTTTCAATGTTAGATAGCCGTTGCAAGGCTGCGTTCAAAAGCATACATACCTCTGGATCTGTATTGTTGCTTAAATGCTGTATTCGATCCTCCATCTTTGGGGTATTAGGGTGTGTAAGTGTGAAGGTAGCATAGGTGGGACGGATAGCTGGCCCCCCATAAAGAAACATGCAATTATAATTTTGGTTTCAAGGTACTTCAACGTCAGCAAGGAAAGGATGCTTTAATGCCTCTTTAGCACTAATTCGTCTTCTGAAATCAAGTTCAAGGCACTTAGAGACAAAGTCGAGACCTAACGTTAGTTCCTCGTTACTGCAGCGCATAGGGTCGTCTTCAATTGATTCGTCTTGCAGACACCATTGTATAAATGAACTGAAACTAGTGGTGGTATCTTTCACCGTAGACAGTTCCAGTTCAAGAATGGAACCGTGTAAAGCGGCGCAGGCCTGCATCCGCCGCTTTCCGAACAGCGTAGCCATTTCAATCAGTCCGTCCACGTCATCAAGCGATCGCATCACAGGGTATCTTCGGCATAAATACGCCAAAAGTATCATACCCGCACCCCAAATATCCAGCTTAGTAGTTTGGTTACCGCATTTGAGAAGAACCTCTGGTGCTCTGTACCCTCTAGTACCACCGCGATTTGCTCGGCGGCTTGGTCTATAATCTTCTTTGGGGAACCCTTTGACGGGCTTCTTTGCCAACGCTTCTTTGATGCGAGCAGAAGTGCCTGGCATTCTGCAAGGGCACAACGCATTTTTTTGCTCTGTCTCAGCAAGACCAAAATCAAGGACCACACCTTTCCTGGTCTCGATATTGTACAGAAAGTTGGCCGGTTTGATATCTCTGTGGATGATTCCTAGATGATGAATGTCAGCCAAACCGAGAAAAAGGTTTTTCATATAGAATCGTATATCATCAAAGGTCATTTTGCGGTATATAGACCTAAAGTAAACTGTCTTATAGTAAGGAACCACTGCTAATATCTCGTCTTGATATCGCATGGCGGTAATCAGAGGAATGACTCGACTGCTGAACGACAAGCTTCTCATTGTGTTCAGTTCGTTCAGGATCCTCTGTATGCTAACAGTTGTATAGATTCTTTTAATTGCAACATAATGCTTTCGAGAACTTCCAAATCCCCTGTTCGCTGCTTCTTCTAAAGACAATTTTTTGTTTGTGTCCCATCTGTTTTGATAGCTGTTGTATTTCAAATCGATCGCTTTGTAAACACTACTGAATGCTCCGTCGCCGATCTTTTCAACGACCTTATAATGCTCAGACAATGACGGAAACGCTTCATTAAAGCTTCTTATTTCTTGACGCTGTTCTTCGTCTAGTAACTCGTCATCTTCGTCATTGTCATCTGAATCACCACCTTCTTCCTCACTTAGCGCATTGAGTCTCTTCTTGCGTTCAATGGCTTCTTCGAATCGCGCCAATTTACTCACAGACTCATTTTCTTTGTCCTCAAGACTCCGTTTACCCTCTCTCCGCGTAGTTGGCGAGTTAGGAGACAGTGTCTCCAAACAATACATGCTTGGAATCTACAGGATAGTGTTTAGACCTTGGTAGTAGCTGTATCCGCGTCACCGCGTCCAACAAACACGTTAATCACGTGACATTTGACGTTGTTATGCAAACACCCACCTTCACACACACCCGTAAGTAAACAAGCCACTGATTACACATATTCGTATTCGCCGTAACTACACACACTTTGTAATGAACGAACCCTTTCACTTAAAAACGTACTGTCAGTTGTACGAAAGTGGCGACCTGGGAGGCGATCAGCTTCAGAGCTCGTTGGACGAGCTAGTGCCGGATCTTTCAGCTCGAATCGCCGAAGATCATACGCTCTTCAATGATCAAGAAATATTCAGTGTCTTGATCAACATATCACTTACTGATCTTTCCAAAGCTGACAGGCATAGCCGATTAAGACTAAATGAATTTGCTGACAGTATTGGCTCTATTATCACATCTTTATCTACATCTTTGAGCACTGCTATTGCTTCTAAAGACGAAGAATCACTCGCCGTTAACCGCGAGCTACTCGAAAGAGTCGGCTTTATTGCCTATCTAATTTGTGCTTCCACGCTCACATATACCCCGTCGGCTGCAAAGGAGTCTGCTCGAACAAAAGATGCAAAAAGTAAACAACGCGAGCTTCTCGGCTCGGAAAGATTACTCTCTGTCATTCTCCCCCTAACAGCTCTATTCCAGTTACAGCTCTCTATCCTGTTCGACTCCTCGTTAGATTATAAGGATTTTGTTGGCATGTTTCATAATATTTGCATAGCGTTTTACCAAGATGATCGCAGATGTCTTGACTCTCAAGCTCGTTTGCCGATCATTAAACTGCTCTGCATTATCATGAAAAACCATAACTACATTTCATACTCTGTTGTTCCACTTCTTTCAGCAGTACGCTTGTATGAGAATGTTTCTAGATATGTGGCCGAGCTTGTTAAAATTTTTGCTGTTGAGTATGAATCTTCTGCTTTAATTGATGAGATGGTAAAACAGATAAAAGATGATCACTATTCCGCGACC
Source organism: Tortispora caseinolytica NRRL Y-17796 (assembly GCA_001661475.1). Lineage (NCBI taxonomy): Eukaryota > Fungi > Ascomycota > Trigonopsidomycetes > Trigonopsidales > Trigonopsidaceae > Tortispora > Tortispora caseinolytica. The sequence continues at coordinate 2,956,776 of KV453841.1, forward strand.
GATTCAAAGACCCCAAAGAACGTTGCAGAGTTCATAGTGTATCTATCGGAATATGTCCCCAGACCATTTCTTAGACAATTTGTTAAATTTACAGGCGATCCAGATGCCGGAGAGCAGCAGAACGTATTACTGAATAGCGAGAATTCTCAAATCAGGTCTGCCATCATAACTGCCACCGGGAATCTTTTGCTTTATGTTTCGAGGCACAGAGAAGATTTTACTACTGACCCACAACCGACTATGGACTCATTGTTTGCTGTACTCATTGCACATGTGAGTGATATGACATCATTATGCAGGAAAGCAGCTCTCCAGGGGCTGCAAACAATTATGGCAGAAAGGTCTTGCTTCCGCGAGAAATTCTTAACAGTAGCAATGCTTTCGAAACAAAGACTTGAAGATAAAACTTTTCTGGTACGACGGAAAGCTATTACAACATTGACAACTTTATTGAAAAACCATCCATATGGCATGATTCATGGCAAAACATTGAATAAAAACGAGTGGTCCACCAGGCTTACTAATACATCTCAAGCCATTGCAAAATTAGAGGCTGAAACTAGTTTAAAAAAGATTATCGAACCGGTTACTCCTGCACCTCAAAAAGTTGGCAAACTTGAAACTCTGAAAGAAACTGACGAATCTCAATTGGCAGACATTTTGCCCGCTGCACAATCTGAACTTGTATCTAATAGTCATGTTACACCAGTGAAAAATGAGCAACCGGATGCAACTGGATCTGCAACTGACGAAAATGAATTAAAAATTGATGATATTCTGAAGGAAAGGATCTTAACTCTTCAAAAATTGAGACATATGCAGGAGTATTACAGTGAAACGCTAGATTTCATCTCGTTAATGGAAGATGCATGCTCTATCGCATTACATCTGCTCGACTCAAAACGTAAAGGTGAAGTGATAGATGCAATGGACTTTTTTGTGACTGCTGAGACTTATCAAATCCAGGGAGCAGCAGCCGGAATACGGCAGATGATTCATCTCGTATGGGTAAAGCTAGCAGATGAAGAATCAGGAGTGACTACAACCTCGGTGCAGGGTAGATTGCTTGAATTCTATACCATTCTGTTTTTTACTCCAAGGTCTTCTAATTCTACTCAGCGTGATAAAGATCTCGAGGTGGCCAGATCGCTTATTACTCTTACTTATGGTTCTTCACTTGCAGAGTTAGCTTCCCTTGAGAAACTGATTACATTGGCTATGAGCAAATCCGTTTTTACATACGGAGTGATAACCTCTCTCTGGGATATATACAGCCTGCAAGGGCGCATGAGTCACAGCCAACGACGTGGCGCAATCATTATCTTAGGCATGATGGCTGCGTCCGACAACAAGATTGTAACTGACCGTCTAGCACAATTGACAAATATTGGACTTGGGTCTTACGGAAGAGAAGACCCCGTACTGGCTAAATATACATGCATAGCGCTTCGCCATATGGTGATTCCATCTGCTAGCAAAGATACGCCACATGATTTGATCCGTTTACCAACTGACCATGATCTTATTGCTCGAATCGTTGCTGTTCTTCTCACTTATAGTTCTAGCACTGACTGGTTTGGAGCATGCGAGGCAGCAGTTAAATCAATATATCACCTAGCTGACCACCCTGATGTTATCTGCACACATGCCATAAGGCAGCTTGCTTTGGAAGTATTTTCTGAAGACGGCTCGCCAGAAGAGGACTCTGTTGATAAACTCTGCCAATTAATATTTCTCGTTGGCCAAGTTGCTATTGAGCAAATTGTTTACATGGAATATTGCGAAAAGACATATAAGAGATTAAAAGCGCAGGAAAAAGCTCGATCTACGACCGTATCTTCTGCTGCTGACGATCTCGACAGAGCTGTTGCACCGATTGAAGATGACATCTCAGATACGATGAATATAGTTCGTGAAAAAGAGTTGCTTTATGGTTCGCGTTCACTCCTTGCACGATTTGCTCCAATGGTTAGCCGAATTTGCTCGCGCAACTTGACTTATAGGAATGCAAAGCTGCAAAACGTAGCAACTTTAACGATGACCAAGTTTATGTGTGTGTCAGGGAAGTACTGCGAAGATAATCTTCCATTGTTGTTGACCATTCTCCAGAACTCTAAAGATCCTATAATTCGCTCAAATATAGTGATTGGGCTTGGTGATTTGGCAGTTAGCTTTAATGGCCTCATTGAAGCGAATACTAGCTATTTATACAGCTGCTTAGAGGATTCCAATGTTATGGTTCGACGCACTTGTTTGACTACACTTTCTTTCCTGATCTTAGTTGGTCAATTGAAAGTTAAGGGTCAGTTAGGGCATATTGCCAAGTGCCTTGTCAATGACGATAAGTCAATCTCTGAACTAGCTGCTACTTTTTTTACAGAATTTGCGGCAAAAGATAACGCTCTTTATAATGCTTTTGTTGATACATTCTCCATCTTATGTGCAGAAGAATCTCTTGACTTTGAAAAGTTTAAGCACATTATACAATTCCTTGTGAAAAGTATGTCGCTGAAAGATTCGCAAGTTAAGCAATTAGTCGAAAGGCTTTTGTCCAGACTTGCGGAATGTCGAAAACACGAATGGGAAAGAGTTATTTTCACTGCTGAATGCATTGCTCCTGAAAGCGAAGATGTTAGGCATTACAAAGAAAATCCAAGGGTTTTTGATGATGTGTTGCTAGAATCTAAGCCGATTGAAAAGGAAGAGGATGCTGAAGATTTTGAGGATACTGCAGTCCCGGCGCCCGAGCACGAAGAGGAAATGAAAGACACAACTGAAGACAACCAGCCTATCGCTTCTGGACCTACAACAGGCCCAGACAACGCTAATCTTATGAGTGACGATGACGATAGTGAACTAGAATTTGAGGATGCGAGGGCTGATGCTGAAATGCTTGACGGCGTTCCAGCTGCTCACTCTCGTCAAAATAATGAAACTGAAAACGCAGAGTCTGATATAGAACTGGAACAGCAAGAGAAAATGGATGAAGATATTAGCCTACAGGCGGAAGAAGAGGCTGTTGAAAAGGAAGAAACCGACGAAGATGTATCCATGAGTCAGGATGCTTCATTATCTGTGTCTGTGGGAGCATGAGATACGTACTGTACTTTAGTTATATTTGAGTTGATAGCCATAAATTACATAATGTATTGACCATTGGAAGATTCAATAACTTGAGCGGACCGTTTTGCATCAATAAACAGAGATTCAGCTTCTTCTATATGTGGAGCATCAAGATTTTCGCTTCCAGAAGCCTGTGCCAGGATGTTAGCTGGAGTTAAAAGCTGTAGTGCATAACGAATAGAAGTTTTGACAGCTTCTGCAGCCAATGCATCCAGAGCTGCTTCGGTGACAGCAATAGACTCGATTTGAGCACGCTTCGCAATTATAGCACGCATTTCTTCAGGAGTATAGGGAAGGGTTCTGATAATTAAAAGGCGATCAGTTAGATCAGCAGGAATGCCATGAGGAGCCTGGATTCCATCTGTGCCACGAACAGTGGAGATTCCTCTATTAGAAGCAAGAACGACAACAGGAGCAAGGGAAGACTCGAGAGCCCTATTCAAGTAAGTAAATGCTTCTAAGTCGAGCATATGAACTTCGTCTATAAACAGCACACCAGGTACTAATTCAGCAACACCTTGGTCAATATATTTCCTAACAACCTTGTTTACTTCCTGTCGAAGTTTGTCAGTAATTTCTGTACGTCGTGGTCTTGAAAGTTGTCCCATGAGAGAAACGATGTCTTGGCCACCTTGAGGTTTTGCGTTTGCTATGTCAAGATCATGCAATGTGACATCCTGGACGATCTCCTTTTTCTTATGTACATCACCCTTTGGAAGAGGCACATATTCTTCAGCTTCGAGGTCGTACTCAGTGGCATACGCGTCAGATCGGCCAACGCGTTTAACAGCACCGGTATTGGCTTCAAGGTATATTACATCGCCAACAGTCACGCGTTCCTTCTGTATACTTTCATAAATTGACGGATCAAGAGACAAAAGCTTGGTGCCCTTAGAAGTTTTGAGACCGACTTGAACAGAAGATATAGTTTTGCCATAACCAGATGCACTAGAGAGAGGATTTTCTGCCTCTTGAGGTGATATCTCGGTGACTTCACCTTCGTAGACTTCTTTAGTCTCCCTAACGCGCAATCCAATTGCTTTTCTGAAGTTCTCCATTAACAATTCGGTCTTTTTGACTTCAGTGCTGTAAATTTCAGAGCCAACGATAGGGCAGAAAGGAACTCGAGGTCCAAGCTCATGAGAAATTGCCAGAGCTAATGCCGTCTTTCCTGTGCCGGGACCGCCAGCAAGAAGAACAGCCTTTCCAGAGAACTTTTTCGCTTTTATAAGATCCACAACTACACCGCAGGCTTCTCGTGCAGTTTCCTGTCCTATGAACCCTCCATCGACTCTTGCAGCAAGACCGTTCTCATCGAGACCCAGGCCCTTGATGTGGGTGTGGGTCGCAGTCCTTAGATCTCTAGTTTCGCCTTTGACTTCGCTAATTTGCACCATGACTAGAATCGATATCGGTCTTTAAAAAATAACTAGAAACAGACAAAATGATGCTGCACTTCAAAGGCGCGTATAACACTTTTAGTGAGGCTTCGGTGAACAAAAACTGGTGTTCCTGCGAAGCAGTAAAGGTTCAAATGAACATTCAGAATTTAGTTGTTATAACAACCATAATCAACATTAATGATTGGCTGAAAATATAAGCTTTTGACTGTTTACACCTGCCACTTTGGGATAGTAATTGGTTTACCATTCTGAACGTATACGTACACAAATATGAAGCAAGTCCGACTAGAAAGCACATATGAGCAAGATCTATCGCAGATTTCTGCTAGTATAGCTAAATCGAAGAAAGTAGTTTTAGTAACCGGCGCTGGAATATCTTGTAATGCTGGGATCCCGGACTTTCGATCAGCATCGGGCTACTACTCTTTAGCGCAGAACCAGTTCAGCGATATGAAGCTCAAGGGCAAAGATTTCTTTGATGCGATTATATTCAATAGTCCACGTACTACTCAGGCATTTTTCACTTTTATTGCCAATATGAGAAGTTGCATGCTAGAAGCTTGTCCGACCCCCACACACCAGTTTGTTAGGCAGTTGAAGGATTCCAAAAGACTCTTAAGATGCTATACACAAAACATTGACGGCTTAGAATCTCAAATTGGTCTCACAATTGGCACAACAAAAGAAAGTGATGTGGTGCAGTTACACGGCGATATCCATAAACTAAAGTGCATGTCTTGTTTTGAACAGTTCAGCTGGACGGCCTCACATATTGAGAGTATATATAGCAATGAACTACCTTTATGCCCAAGTTGTGCAGTGAGAGCATACGAACGAGAACAAGCCGGGAAAAGAAACCTAGGAGTTGGCGTACTACGTCCAGATATAGTTCTTTACGGGGAGGACCATCCACACGGGTCAGAAATAGGCAATTGCGCCGCGAACGACATAAAATCAGGACCTGATTGCCTCATAATTGCGGGTACCTCATTGAAAGTCAAAGGAATAAAGCAGCTAGTACGTGCTGCCGCTAAAAAGGTTCATGAACTTGGAGGTGTGGTGATCCTTGTTAATGTTGGAACCGTATCATACTCAGCGTGGAAAGACGTCATAGACTATCATGTTATAGCGGACTGTGACAATTGGGTAGCAGATTTACTTCAAAGACAACCTCTGCTAACTAAAGCACGGAAACCGAAATGTCCTCGAACACCCAAAAAAGCAAAGATTCCGACCCTGGAACCACCATATGCACCATTCTGCACCCCGATTCTTTTACCAAGGATGCAGTCACCGGTAAGATCCGCATATCGTATCCCTTTGGATCCGTTACTAAACAATTCAGATACATACTTCAGCCTACGCAGGTCTCCTCGGTCGCATAATAGAATGAACCGAATGTCGTTCGACTTTGCGATTCCCAATCCTCCGCAGTTTACCCCGGCTTGCGGCTATAATACTCCTATCAGACCAACAACAGTAAGGCTGAACTCGCCTAGCAGGATACAGAAAACGCCTCATACTGCACCAGCAGCAATCAAGATGCGTATGCGACTTGCTAGAGACTCGAACTGTTTCGATCCTGCAGCAAGCCCATTTGCATACCGTGCACAGGTCGCATAGCGGTCCGACCTCTGAAGCAACACATCTCGCCGTCGAAGTGACAACTTATCTGCAAATAGGGACAAATGAAATTAGCAAGTACGCTACATTATAAAAGTAAAATTGTCGTAGATTTATAAAACAAACCGTTACTGTAGTGCTACGTGTCCTTCACATTTCTAAATCCCCTTTGATCACGTGATACCCAGCAAAAGGCAAACTCGAGAGTCCATTAGAAAATCCCTTCATCACAGTTCCTGGTTAACAGTGTCAAGTTTCAGATATTGAGACCCCAAAAAAGACTTTTTCCCGGTAGAGAGAATACAGCAATTTTAGTGTTGGATTTTACTGTTTTTTTCGTTGTTTTAATAACTCGCATTTCTTCGATATGACACGGTTTTCACCAATACCGCGTCTCGGCGCCTTTGCATGGTCTCCTTCTTCGGACCCGCAATATATTGCAACGGCCTCGAAAGCCGGTGCGATAGATTCAAATTTTACTTCTACCCCATCAATCGATCTTTGGGATGTTGAATCTTTAGCAAAAGCTCTTAGTTCTGACGATGTCACGCCAGTGACTTCAGTGCCTTGCGATTCTCAGTTCTCCGCTTTGCAATGGTCTCCGGGTCTACCATCCAATCCTCAGGGAATCTTACTTGGTGCTCTCGAAACAGGTCAAATTGGCCTTTGGGATGGCTCTAGAATTGTCAATGGCATGGGTAGTCAGAGTCTCATTACCTATCTTGCTGCTCATTCAGGCCCCGTCAAATCTATAGATTTTAATCAACTTGACCACAACTTGTTTGTGTCTGGTGCAGCTAAGGATGAGGTTTTCATTTGGGATTTCAACCATCTTGAAGCCCCTATAAAACCATCTGTTCAATCTATAGGACTTGATACAATCGAATCTGTCGCTTGGAATTCAATGCATGCACCTGTACTTGCTACAGGAAGCTCCACTGGTTTTGCATCGATTTTCGACTTGCGCCAAAAGCGTGAAATTTTGCGCATTCAAGTCGCAGGGGCAGCTGCACGAGGCGCTATTTCAGCTGTCAGTTGGAATCCTACATCTTCTACCAAGCTGCTAACTGGCTGCGCGAGTGACGCTGCTGGTGATTTATGTATATGGGATTTGCGAAATGCTTCCTCTCCTGAACACACTCTCAAGGGTCACACTAAGGGAGTTCTTTCAGCCCAATGGTGTAAACAGGACCCATCTCTTTTACTTTCTTGCGGTATGGATGACCGCACTATTATTTGGAACCCAATAACAGCCCAAATGCTTGGTGAATACTCTCCTACTGGCAATTGGGAATTCCAAGTTGCTTGGAATCCTGTTAATCCAAACACATTTGCTACTGCATCATATCAGGGTAGCATTTCTGTTAGGTCACTCCAAAATCTCTCATCCAAGGCTGATGATTCTGCAGCAATTCAACAATCTGAAAATGATTTCTGGCAGGGAATTTCTTCAAGTGCTCCTGTGAGTACTGTGAAGGAGTATTCCCTTACTCAACCCCCTAAGTGGCTTAAAAGACCAGTTTCTGCTACTTTCGGATTCGGCGGTAAGATTCCATGTGTTCTTACTGACAAAGCGACTGGAAAATCGGTTGTCAAAATCTCCAACTATTCTTCCAGTAATGAACTAGAATCTACGTTTGCCACCTTCGAATCTGCTATGGAAAATAAAGACATGAACTCAGTTATTGATAATCGCATTGCTGAAAATCCTGACGCTTTTGAGTGGCAGATGCTAAAGCCTATATTGGAACTTGGCTCTAAATTCGATGTATTGGAATACATCGGATACAATAAACCTGTCTCTAAAGTCAAAAGCGCTACTGTATCTTCCGAGTCAGCTATTGTTGAATCAGAATTACCTACTGAGTCTTTGGAAGCTCCTGGCCCCGCCTCTGTTCGACCTTCATTGGATTCTAACGGTGGCGACTTTTTCCTCCAGATGTCTACGCAAACGCCTGAAGTAAATTCCGGTGCATTCCCAACAGATTTGAATGCACCGAGCGTTTCTGGTGCTGCCTCTATCGCGCCTGCTCTGTCCAATTTCCATTTAGGATCATTCGATATGTTCCCTATTTCAAATCCGGAACACATTACTACCATTACAAAGTACATCATTAGCGGTATGTACGAAGACGCTGTCGATGTGTGTCTTGAGAATGATATGCTCACCGATGCTTTTGCTATTGCGAATTTGGGTGGAGATGAATGCCAGAAAAAAGCTTCCAAAGCCTACTTTGATAAATATATAGGCTCTAGTCCTCACACCCGGATATTGTGTGGCATTTCTTTAAATGACCTTGCGGACCTAGTTCGTGAGGCTGATCTATACCATTGGAAGGATATCCTTGCTGTTATTGTTAGTCACTCCGGTGACAAATTCAAGGAACTGATTTCTATTCTGGGTGATAGACTGAATTCTGCTCGTGAATCTACCAGCTTGAATGATCAAAATAGAAGAAATGCCTTGATCTGCTATCTATCTGGAAACTGTTTGGATAGGGTTGTAGATATCTGGCTAGAAGAAATGAAAGAGAAGGAGGATATGTTACTTCATTCAAATTCATACAACTCCTCTAGTGCATTTGATATTCACGTCAAAGTATTGCAAGAACTCCTTGAAAAAGTGGTCATTTATAAGGATGCTGTTAAGTTCCAAGACCCCGATCTTAATAGCAATTCTAAGGAACCAGAATCTTATACGCTCCGCAACCTTTATCAGATAGCTATTGAGTATGCAGATATCGCAGCCGAATTTGGGCATGGTAATCTAGCTACCAAGTTTGCGGCTTGGGTTCCCGCAAACTACCCTGAATCAAAATTTGAACGCGAAAGGATTACTAAGCTTACCGAGAAGGTGGTACCTGCCAGGACTGCTGCTAGCCAGATTTCCAGATCTACTACTCCTTACAATTCTATGTATGGATCTCCATACGGTTCTCGTACCAGACCAAATGAACCTGTACCATCAGCTGCTTCTTATTCAGCTCCTGGTCAGTCGAGCTTTGCTCCTCCGTACAATAACTATACTCCTGCCAGAGCCCCTGCTCAGGCTGCACCCTCATTTCCTGACCCGCAGTCTATTGCGAACCGCTTACCTAACCGTCCAATGGTTCCTACTCCTAGCCATACTCTTGTTGGAATGCCTGAGTCTGTACAGTCTGCTATTCAGCACAAACATGAAGTTGAATCACATGTGGCTCCTCCTCCTAAGTCTCATTTTGTTTATCCTCAAGATACTGAAGCATGGAATGATTTACCACCTGCGCACTCGCTACCAAGCTCTCGACGGGCTCCTGCTTCTCAGACCACAGCCCCAACAGCTTCGCCTTTCCCCGGACAGCAGCCTATGCAAAATAATACGGTAGCTGCTCAAACTCCTCCAATGACAGGGTTCTCGTCTATCAGTAGGCAGAGTTCAATGAACGTGATTCCGCCGCCTCCTAAAGCCGCATCGTTAAGTAGAGTGTCATCAGTGGCGACTAATATTGGGCTTGGAATGGGAGAAGGCATTATACCTGATCAAGCGCAGCAGCAACAACCTCATTTGCCGCGTCCTCCGCAACGTGCTAATGGATATGGCAACGCTGCAGGCAATGTTATGGACTCACCATCTCTGGGACCTTCTAATGGAAGCACTGGTCCTCTGTCTAACGCATACGCTCCACCGCCAGTACTCTCACCGCCTCCTCCTCCTAATGCGACAGTGAACCCTGCGGTTGGTCTTCCTCGCCCGCCACCGGCGGTACCGGCGCCTGCATCCCGAACGCCTTCTGCGATGTACACACCCGATCCGTCGAATCCTTCTGGACCGGGAGGTGGTATGGAACCGTTCCCTACTCAGCCTTTATCGCCGGCGAGATCAGAAGCGCCTGCTCCGAGAACCCGGCAGTCTACTGTGTCAACTGTGCCGAAGCACCCTCGTGGAGACAGGACACATATTCCTCCTTCTTCTTTGGGTATATATGAAGTTTTAAGCCGAGAAATGGAACGAGTTGTTACTATTGTACCTCCTCAGCATGCACGTGCTGTGAAAGACGCGCAGCGACGTTTGAACATACTTTTTGATCACTTGAACAATTCTGAATTGAGTGAAGGACTAGTAAACGAACTGAATGGGCTTATTGAGAAGTTGCAGGCACGCGATTACGATTCAGCCTTAGCTATACAAATTGGAATTCAGACGGAGCGCATGGAAGAATGTGGACAATGGATGGTCGGAGTTAAAAGACTTCTTGAGGTAAGTCGAGCTATGGCAGCGAGTTCCAATGTTATGTAGTATTTGGCGCTAGTTTGAGTAATTTAGTGTGCCTAATTAGTTCAGATCTCTAATCAATAAAATAAAAGATAAATACCAAGGACTTAAGTGAGCGGAAAGTTTCAACGGCAGAAATCGTCAAACAAGGATGATATGCTGGTAAGTTTTGCAGGCTCAAATAGATCCAAAAAGACGATTGATAAGTTTTCCTAGACGGACACTTTCGGGGTTTTCACGAGCAGCGGTGATCATATAAGAAAAGCCTAACGAACTTTGCATTGCATCTAATTTTGGCGAAGAAGGAATGAACGAACGCAATGCAAACGGGGCGACGAAAAGCGCTAGGTCTGACCTTCGTGATGGTTTTTCAAGGAACACACTAAACCCGCAAACCAGGGATCCAATAAGAGGTCCAAGAGTTACATCAGTGTATCCAGGTGGCAATTTCAAGGCTTTTGTTACGTGTGTGCGACAAACACAGACAGTATACCATATACTGGCAGTAAAAACAGCCAGGAATGACGAAGAGCGTGTAGCGTCAATTAAAGCGTACTTAAGTGCAGACGGCCCTTTACGTCGGAGTCGCAAAAAGACGTGAAGAGGCAGATATATAGACATAGCAGAGACAAATAGCTTGTAGCAGCGATAAAGGCTGTGTATTTCACACGAGGGTGAAATGTTATGATGAATGAGAGAACATGGGATAGGGACAACTTTTGCAGGGTTGCCTGCGTCTCTAGGAAGACCTAAAGATTCTGCATAATCTTGAAGATCTTTAGACGATCCTGCTTCTGAACCGTACTTGAGCGATCCAAAATGGAGACTTTTAAGCGCTTCTAAAAGGCGAGGATCTGCATCTGCCATTCTGGAGATCCATTGGTTGTAGTACCGAGGTAGTTTTTCCGGATGGTAGAACCAGCAATACATGATCCTCCAACACGACAAAATAAATATAAGTGAATAGTAATTGGAAGCTGCTGATTTCGAGCCGCCAATAACGTTTTTCATTAGAATCGCGTCAAGCGATCGGACAGTAGTGACTGAAGAGAGCAGAGACAGTGCTCTGCGATTATGTCTATTCAAGTAAGAGAACAAATTAGTGGCCGCATAGGCACCCATAAAAGCAGAAAATCTGCTTCTAGTGGTTTTATTTTTAACAGCGCCTTTGAGAGCAGAATCGAATGAAAGAATCAACAAGACGAGGTACGCGCAGAATGCCGGGAACCTGCGCGGTTCGGCTTCCTTTAGCAGGACATTTTGTGCTTTAAGAGGCTTGCGTCTATATATTGATTTAGCAATTTGCATAAAGAGTGAAGGCCCAACATATATAGAATACGCCGTCAAATAGGCAGCTAATGCCGCTTTAATAGATCGAGGTGTATTCATGTTAGTTACGGTAGCGAAAGTGTCACATGCACAATAATGCTTATATGTAGCGCGTTCAAAAAACCTTAATGGATCTATTGAGCATTTATAGTACAACTCCGACAGACGGTTCTTGCGACACGGATCATGGAGGATTTTAATCCTACGATATTATATAAATGTCTAGATAATGCTATTCGCATTTTGCAGAAAAGAGAACGTGTTGAGGCTCATCCTGAAATTGTTTATGATGCTTTGGTACATTTAGAACGAGCCTTACCATCGAACAATAAAGTAATTGACCGCACAAAGGCAAAGATTCTTGAAATTTGCGACCAAAGTTTCGGAATTGCCGTAGAATCTATTCTTGTTAATACCGCAGGTGCTTATTGGTACCGCATTGGTTTTGTCGCACAAAGACTGAAATGCTCTGTACAATCTAGCTCTACTGGCCATGTGAGTACGCGATTATTCCTGTTTGGTTTACTAGGGATATGCAAATGCACAGAAACTGCTGATCATGTTTACACAGAATGGCTGTTAACTAATACAATTGGCCTTTTTGACTCAAATGACTCTGTGGTAAGCACATTCCTCAAGAAACCAATATCTTCTTACAAGAGTTTCATATCAACTTTAGCTTACAGACTGCAAACTGACCGTAAGTTACCCAAAATACTCTTGGATTTGGTACTCAACCCACTAAATGCATCATATCTGGCTTATACAGCTGGAGCACTTGTCTCTTTAGCGCAACAAGTTGCTGCTGAAGATTTGCGTGTGTCACATGTACCTTACTGCTTTGCATATTATCTTATGCTACTCACATACGACGACCTCGAACCGCGTTCGCGACGCAAGCTTAGCCATCTCCAACTTCCTGTATGGTATGGACTTGCATGTCTTTTGATTGAAAATTCTACAGAATTCGAGTTCTTTCTGAGAAAATCACACTCCTTAGAAAACACGTTCAGCTATCAGGCTGCAGAACTCAAATCCCATATATACCACAATCGAAATCATCAGATAATATACCCACAAATTGTCAGATTAACTCAACTTATTGGTCAATCTGCAGAAAATGAAGAGTTTTACTGTTCAGAGTCTTTGAATCTCATAAAATCCGCCACTACTATTATCACTCGTGCTGAATGCTGCGAAGTTTTGTCGATTCTAGCAATTGACCAAATTATTCCTCTTAATATTTATATTCTAAATTATTGCATGCTGATGTATTTTGAAGCATTTTCGAGCATCAACAATATAACTGAATCACATGTCGGCACGTTGCTCGACCTCTTTGCTGCAATATACCGTGGCACATACAGAAATATTCTAAAACCCAGCACAATCACTAAATGCCGCGAAATACTATTGGTTTGTGCTTTAAGAGAAAGACATGACCAAAATTACCAAATTGCACGAATGTTATATGCGGCTTATTGCCTTTCGTTTAAAGGACTGTTACATGTCCCTGATCTACGCGACGTTGTTTGCGCTCGAATAGAAATGGCTATTGAAAACAACAAAATTGATCATGCTCGTTCAATAGCTTTGGAATACGAAAACTTACTGTTAAGTCATAGTCAATCCCAGGCACTGTATATGAACCTTGTTTGCAGAATCAATGACGGGTTAATGGCATTGAGAGCATATGAATATATGCTACTAACAATCCAAGATTGCTGTATCGAGAGATTTTTGGAGATATTTAATGACGCAGTTAAATACCAAAGTGATGAAGTAGCTATGCTAACACTTGAACGTACTGTTAACATACTTCTCTTGGATGATAGATGCTCAGGTAACTTCTTACCTTATGCATATGCCCTTACAACAATGCTTTTACAGTCTTGCAAGGTTAAGTCTTTTGTTTCTGTACCAATGAGCTCAAAGCAATTGATGAGAGCTTTCAGAATATTGGTTCAAAAACTGGCCTTGCATGCTCATAAGTATGATACCTCATTTCTGTTCTCTAAGGCTATGGGGAATGTCGTAGAGGCTGCATTGCAAGCAATACCTTTTTCATTTTCCTTTGCAAAATATTTGACAATCGAGCTGATCTGGAATCTCAGATTCCATATAGACTCTGTCTTCATTGATGATTCATTTCTAATGGAGGCCATGAATTATTCGGCATTTCAACTGAAGACGCTTCAGGAGTTTATGGAACTCGAGACGTGCAGCAATAACTTAAACTGTAACGCTCTGTTGCGTCTAAACGCGCAATTAACGCGCAAAAATAATCTTCTAACAGCTTCAAGTTATATGTCGAACAAACAAGTTACAGCCACTGTCATGGAGATGTCTCACTTTTTAACTGCTGTCGAAATCGAAGGGCTCCTGAGAATACAGAGTTGGAAAAAGGCCAAAACGCGAATCTCCAGCTTCATTGAAAGCGTGCATGTCAATACAATTTATATGGACTTCATGCTTTCTGTGCTTTTGGTCTACCCTGTCCCCTTGGAGTTGAATGAAATGGTGCTTTCATCTGTTGTGCGCTCTCATTATATGCAGAAATTTAGTGATCTTTCATCTCTAGATGGACTTGTAATACATGTGATCAGTCAATCTTCTGCAGGAGGAATTAAACAGCTGCGCAGCACATACGATAATGCAATTGAACACTATTTGCGAGAATGTGTGAGGTTATTGGACAAATACCGGGCCGAACACACTACTATTATGCTTTGGAACACAGCAATTGAAGTTCTGAATCCTTTCGGTGTATTACACGAAGCACAAATGTTTTTTACCAACCTTGTTGCTCTAAGCAAAGATATATCACCGGATCTTCATGCAAGGATCAGCCAAAAACTTAGGCTTCTTACTAGCAGACTCATTGAATTGAATTCCAAAGTTCCGTTTGGTCAATTTAAAAGGTTTGCATTCGCATATGCCAAGAAACAAGAATGCCGCGCGATGCATGATCAAAATAGACATCCAATACCAAGAAAGGGCTTGATGAAACTTAATGGAAGCAAATCGCAAGTAATTATACTGGATACCCTAGCAGGAATACCAATACCTCAACCGAGTCATGATATTGAATATCTGCATCAATCACATATACCTATATCAGTACTAGAGCATCAATTCAGTACCAATACCTATAACGAAACAACCAGTGAATCAAGGCTTGAACAGTTTATCGCAGTCAGCTTTAAGAAGCGTCGTGACTCTTTCCTGCCGGAAGTTGAAACTGTAAACGTTCCAGTATCCGATCTAGAAGCACTAACAGATAACTCTGAACTAACATTCACAAAAAAGACAAGCGAAAACCTGGGATTCTGTTTCTCGTCAGTCGACGAAGGCCGCCGCCTCTCCGAAGGCGCAGTAGCGGAAACAACGTCTACTATAAAGCCAATTCCAGACATCACGGTGACGTACTATGATTAGTCCGAGATGCACGCGTTCAACATTGTGGCTGAGTTATTTGTGTATAGATTATAATAAACCTAGAATGCCGATCAACTAAGGTCTTGACTTGATATTAACTAGTTTGTATCTCTTATAAGGTTTAAGGTACCTGTTTTATAGCCAATAGTAGCTGATTGTGTTGCTCATTATCCCCGCTGTACGATGCATGATTGGCTACATGCACAGCTCGTAGCAGTAACTTAAAGTTCGGCTAAAATTAGCAACAAGGCTGGGTAGTACTACCAAATACGCGATCTATTTTAGCGATATATATATAGAGGCTTTTCTAATATTTACGAGCAGTCTTAATACTATTTTCCAATATATCATATTTCTTTTATCAGTCAAGAACTAGCATTTTTATACCTTTAATTCAACAGATTTGAGCTGGACTAGAAGCCGAGCTCTTTCTTTCTCAGGCTTAGCATCTCTTGCAACCCCTTTTTTTGGGGCATTAACACTACCAGCGGTTTTCCCTTAACTTTCACTTCACGTGTAAAACGGTTTCACTTTTCATTCGACTAGCACTATTCTACATTCACAATGAGCGTCATCAAAAAATTATGCATATTGATGCTCCCCACTTTACTCACTGCAGTTGCGATCACACTGCTTGTTTTCCCGTTCTTTGGTTCGATTAATAACACGGCAGTACTAAACCAATACTATGTCTACAGTTTCGACACGTCAGAATTATATGGCTTGTCATCAGAAACATCAGAAGAAATACAAGAGTTTATTAAATTAGCTCTAAGTGCTTTCGACTTAACGCGACTTAACGGAACTATTAATGTCGGATTATGGGGCTACTGTATCGAACAGGAATCTACTATTCTAAACTGCACGAACCCAGTCCCCGCTTTCGCGTTATCGCTAGACAATGTGCTCGGTGATACCACCAGTTCATTGGTCACCACGCTTCTACAGACGGATGACAGCGTTTACAATGAAGTACAGAGTGTACTTGATACGTATACTGCGGCCAGCAAGGCGATGTTCTCATTCTACTGCGCCGCATTCGGATTAGCTGTTATCACGTTCATTTGCAGCTTTTGCTCTCACTCCTCACGATTTGGTCTTTGCTGTATCAGCATAGCGGCTACTGCTGCTACTATCTGCGCCATAATCGCGTCTGCTTTAGCCACATTTGTTGGAGCAGTGATCAGGAATGAAGTTAACAAGTACGCCGAAGAGTATGGTATAACGGCTGCTGTGAACAATCAGAACCTGATTGTTACATGGGTTTCTACAGGAGTAATGTTCATCGGTACTATGTGCTGGTACTTAAGCATATGCTGCTGTGCATCTACTCGAAAGCGATCTAATTCTTATAGCAGCGAAGATCGGCCTATCGTGTACGCTCAGGGACCGTATACGAACCAGCCGTACAACGGCAAGTTCTATTAGTCTGCACATTGAGTCTACTCATCAGATATGAGTGTCTCGTTCGATTTGTGCGCTATTAGCATCTCAAAATAACACAATACGGTTTTGATTTAGATCGCGCCCGCAATATCACATCTTGCCTATTGCGAACAACGACGTTCTGGACCCAAATGAAACTAAACCAAACATTACTTAGAACCTTAAAGTCTTCGAAACGTTAACCTTGCCGAAGAATGGTTCAGATTACTTGCATCCTGTTTCCACCCTTCTTCTGCTACAAACTATCCCTGCAGAGTTTTATGTTTATTTTCTGAAAACGTATATAATTGCATTTGAATTTTTTTTCTTAAATTCTTTATATCTCTGTTTGCTGTAGTTAGCCGCGATAAATCACTCGCGAGATGTGGCTGCAACATAACTAAAATAAGCTTTTTTTGCTGCCCGATTGGTGTATAAAGGCGCGCGAAAAAAAAGAAAATAGCAGAAAACCCCTCCACTCCGTTACATTGAAAATCTTTACTTTCTTTTCGACCTTTCACATTGTTTATTTAGTCGCGCGTATTGCTATTCTAAATCTTTGTTGATTAACGTTCTTTTGCATATACATTTATACTCTACGTAATGCGTTCTTATTCTTTCATTCTTGCTCTCTTTTTGTCGATTGTGTCCGTCAAGGCCGATAATCCCATGGCTTGTGTCCTTTGGTGCGTAACTTCGGTTTCTAGCGAAAACTCTTGCAATGGAAATAGCGATTTCTCTTGCATCTGTTCCGCCAGCTCTGATTTCAGCAGCTGCATTCAACAGCACTGCCCAAGTGACGCCCAGTCCGACGCAGGTGATTACTTCGTTTCCCAATGCTCCTCTGTCGCTGGACAGACAGTTGACCTTTCCGGCTCTTCCTCTTCTTCCTCGGCTGCTGTGTCATCTTCCACTGTTGAATCTTCTTCTACACCTGAATCCCATTCTTCTTCTGAGCCTTCTTCTTCTGAGCCTTCTTCTTCTGAACTTACTTCTTCTGAGTCCTCGACCGCTGAATCTTCTACTGAATCTTCCTCCGCTCATACTTCTTCTGCGGCCCACTCCTCCAATCACTCTTCTTCCGAGCACTCTACCCTTTCCTCTCACACCGAACACTCCACTACTTCTGCCAACACTTCCACTACCTCCACTCTTTCCTCGTCCTCTGCGGCCGCTTCTTCCACCTCTACTGGCGCTGCTATGGCCTCTTCTCCTTCCTTGGTCGGACTCATCGTCTCCGCAGTTGCACTCCTCGCTGTTTTCAGCATCTAGGTTTGAGTGCGTCATCGCCCTCATTTCGTATAAATAATATCATCTTCTAGCATCATACATTTTGTTTATACTCTTAACCATCGTACAATCGTATACATTCTGCATCGCAATCATTCAAACCCAACCGTCTCCTGCAGCTGAATAAGATGATCATTCAGACTTGTTCTTGCCGCAATCACCTCGCTGCCACCAATAGCTGCAAACTGATAGATAGTGTGACTATACATCAGTTCAATTAACGTCTTCAACTCGTCGTACGTATACGCCAATTTCTCTGTCTTTAATTTCTCCAGCAAATCCGCAGGCGATAATGTAAACAGTTTGAAATACGCCGTCGATCGACTAAAAACAATGTCGGCAGGAGTGTTCACCACAAATTTCAATGTCTGCTGCAATGAAACTATATTGCTATATATTTTGCGGACTCCTGTGCCGTTAATCACATCAATCTTCTTCGAAGATCTAACAATCATATTGTCCATAAGCGAATGCAAACCAACTTTCACAAATGACCGCTCATGCCAAGGAATACTTTTCTGCAATACCTCGTCAAAACTCACAATATCGTTATCCAGTAAACCGATGTAAATATCACGGTCCTCTTGCCCAGGCTGAACATTATAACTACTGTCCACCACAGATTGCGTTAGATAATACAAAGAACGTGCACGAAGATCACATCGTAAAACAAACAAACACTCGATTGCAAATGAACGCAAATTATCTCGGATACTTCGCAAAATAGAGAAGTTAGGCGGCTCTGAAGGTTTCTCGTCATCTTTATTCCTCGAAACCGCCAACTTTATGCGTATCGTTCGCTCTGCTTCTATGCGTAAGTTCTCTAGTTTCTCCAGTAACCAGTTAGAACTTGTATATAATATTGCCATGGAGGAAAATGATTCCATAGAAAGCAGTTGGCTTTGCTGAATTTCTGTAGACTCAGTCAAAGCAAACTGAATCTGTTCAAAATCTTCGATTTTCGTATCCTCCGCATTGGCTGACTGATTACCACAAACTGCACGCAGTTTATTAGTCATTATATTGAAATATTTGGTATCCTTAGCCCAAATTCGAGCAACTTTCATTGAACTCTGCTCTCGCCCTTTGTTAGATTGCGAAGGAACGTCTCGCGATCCATTAGTTATCTCATCAAATGTGTTTCGATTCGCTAGTAAGAACTCTTCGAGAACCATAGCTAAAGGATTCACATTTACCATAAACACTCCTAAAGTGGGTTCCTGCGCCATCCAAAACCTTTCCATCCATTCAGCTGCCAACACCGCACCAGTTGTTATTGGAAACTTGGCAAACTTTTCCCAATTTGTGCTGCATTTCGAATTAGATGGCACATGCGCCTTTTCACCATAGACTAGCTGGACTGTGCTCTCCAAATAAGGAAAATATTGACTATTGAGGAATCGCTCTAAATAATTTCCTGAAGCAATCGCAGAGTACCGTGCAGTTATAAGTTTGCAATTACTCGAAAATAGAAGCAAACCATCCAATAATGGTTTCATATTGAACACGCTAGGCGCAACAATAACTTCAAAATCTCGTGCATTTGCATCCTTATTAGCTAACACCAAAGATTCTGTCGTACTGAAGTCTATATTAGCAACACCCGGTATTATATCCTTTAGGGCAGATTTAATGCTTCCAAAGAGTGGATCATCGGAGGAGCAATCAGAAAATAAGAAAATTTCGGCATTAGAAACCATATTTTTGCCTTTTGCAGATTTACTAGGTCTCTTTACCAAAGACCTAGATTTTTCAGATACTTGGATACTTAAATACTGAGAAATGAATCGAGAAAGATAGCTCTCCATGATATTCCATACTCCGGTAATGTCATAAGAAACTTTAGCACCACCAAGTGCAGAAGATACTGCAGGTGCAAGAACGGAAAGAGCTACTTGAGTTCGAATCAAACCAGCATACTTTGCGGCGACTTCGCTCGTAAGCATTCTGACGATATTTTCTGATAAAGGATCGCGCGTCCAATTATGATCTAAATCGGGCTTTCTTTGCATTGTATCTCCAATTTTATGTAGTTTCTTAGATTCTGAGATGATGTGCTGAAGTTGTTCATAGAATTCAAGACCTGCTCGTCTATAAACATAATCAACAGCAATTGTGATGTTATTTTTCAGACGATATGTAGACAACAATAGAAAGACCATGTATTTACACAAGTCTGATTCAGATGCGGATTGCTCAGAACGTACACGGGATATTATATTGTCAACATCAATATTTAACTGGTCTTCAGATATCGGTCGCTTAAGCTCCTGCCAGTAGTTATCGAGTGTGTGATTTTTCAGATATATGAGATTAGCTAGTTCATCATTCATAATTTCGGATAATATTTCCTCTTGTTTCAAAACTTGCGATCGGATATCTCTGAGTGCAGGAGTTAGTGCAGAACCATGAGATTCAATAGCTCGAAGAGTTTCCCGTATTGTTGTTGCTGCTTTTAAGTACCGTTTCAAAGTTATGTACTGGTCAATACGCTCTGGTCTAGCCTTCAAATCTGCTAAACTGTCTAATTGCGCAAGGAATTTTGAAAGGTTTAAGGAAGATTGCTGCAATGCTTCCAAGTCACGAATAGGATATTCGCTAAGGGTATCAGCGGTTTTGATTAGTTTCTCGATTTCTGCTAATTCAGCGCGACTAGATTCAACAGCTTCAAGCATACTTTTGTAATTAGTAATGGCGTTACTAAACTCTTGGTAGTTCTGTTCCACTGTCCAACCAAGGGCCATTTCGAGCTCAGAAGCTGCTTTTTGCAGAGCAGGAAGTTCATGCGCGCGTCCAACCGAAGACGAATCACCTAACTCCAAGGCGATCTGTATAGGATTAAAAGAATCTGATTTTAAGAATCCCCATTGACTATAAATTTTAGCAAGCAATCGACTGAGGCGATCTGTGATGCTAGTATCGATATTGAATCTATCATGAATGAGTGATGAACTTCGGTATCTGTTCTTCCGGGCGGCACCCGCAAATTGCGGTTCGGGGTACCTCAATTTACTGTTTTTCATAATATACGCATGTAATTTACAGACTTCCTAGCCAGATTAAGAAGCTAGTTATCGTTATTTGTTTTTATTTTGTTTTGTCTGTTAGCGTGTTCAAGTGGCTGTGAGAATAGATTTAATCCGGTAGCCTTTAAGGGTAGGGTAAATTAGTACAAGCAAAAATGACAGTCAGAATCGCGCCAAAACAAAGCGTGCCTTCTCCCATTAAAGAATTATCATTGTCATAAAATAGATAAGGCTCTTGATCTCAATAGAGCAATTGCAATCTGGTGCCTTCAGCTGGGTCGCTTTCTTGTTCGTCAGCAAAACCGCCTTGAAAATTGTTAGGAGCAAATGGCGGGAACATCTCCACATCATTATCAAATGATATTCCAAAGGGACCAGTAGGCATGGATATAGTTTGCAGATAATTTCTTAAAGCTTTCACCTCTTCACCGATAATCACGCAAAACAATTGCCTCTGGTGTTGAGTTAAACCGTCTAGAGACGTCCGCGAGAACTTAATAATGTCCCTACGCATGAAAGCCGGAATTCCAGTTAGGCTAATATGTCGTAGTCTTGGCGCACAGTTAAGAAGTTCAAGTAGACCAGGTATGCTTAAGCGTTCACAGTACGAAAGGTGGAGTCTTTCCAATGTATTTTCAGCGAACGTCCTGCGACGCAAGAAGTATAATGAAGTATCGGTAATGCGACCGCATCTCACTAGTCCCAGTCTCCGTAGTTTAGGCAGCTCAGATATACTACGCACACAGTTGTCGGTTAAGTGGATGCAAGATGTGAAATCAAGGTATCTTATGCGGGTGCAAGAACGGACAAGCACGTTCACACCTTCGTCGGTGATGGCTGTGCAGTGTGCTAAAGATACTAAATGCAGTTCAGAGGCTAGTTTGCTCAAATAAGACAAGCCTTTGTCAGTGAGGTTACATTTCCCAAGTGAAACACGGCTCAAGCAAGGCGCTGATTGCACTATATGTAGCACGCCCTGGTCTGACAAGTCTGAACAACCACTTAAATCTATTATACGGAGCTTTCGGAACGTGACGCCAACCGGTAGGTTTGACAATGTCTGATTTGATAAGCTGCGAATCAAAGAAAGATTCAATTCGCGAAGAGTTGTGAGCCTTATGAGTATAGTTTCGAGCATTTCTGCTGGCAGAGAGAATTGAATGTTTCCAAAAGAAAACGACTTAAGAAGAGGGCATAGACGAGTCACAGCCTCAATAGATCGCCAAGTGATTAAATCACAACCTTTGACATCTAATCGACGCAAATTCGGGCACTTGCTAACGATTCCGTACAGTGTATTATCATCTAGGTTAATACACCTAGTCAGTGTGAGTGTTAGCAGTTCAGTACATCGGCCGATGTACGATAAGGATTCACATTTTATATTCATTCCGTCTGTGAGGTCAAGATGGCTAATTTTGCTGTTTCTAACTAATATGCACTGAAGTCCATGGCCCTTAATATTCTGACATAAAGGCATATGAACATAGTCTAAACTAGTGCATTTAGCAATTTTAATGAGATCCTCATCCGTGATCTCTTTACCGAGACGATCCAACTTAAGCCGTCGTATAATCTTATGATAAGGCATAATGCAGTGATCCGAGTTAAGTATTTTAATTATACCCTGAAGGTCATCGTATGTTGATAAAAGAGGGTGAGTCCATAGTTCTCTGATGCATGGCGCAGTCAACGCTTTACACATTAACATAGTGTGAAATAAGTCATTTGGCTCATTAATATAAGACACTATAGAGTGAATGACCTCAGGGGGCAAATCAGTCAGAAGAAAGCGACTACTTTGCTCCATACTAAAAGTCGTTAGTTCCAGTTATAACTGGAAAAAGTTGTTAGCTGTTCAAAATGACGTTGTGTGGTTTTTGCGAATCAGATATCTTGCTTTTGGTCTAGTGTGTTGATCAAGAGTCAGAAAGCAGAGGTAAAGTAATAAAATTAATCAAATGCGTCCTCCTGAAATGTCGATCTCAGTGGAGTTTTAAAGCGAACTACGGAACCGCAATTTCTTAGACTTGAATAACTGATTTCTGAGGAGAGTGGGTGGTAGCAAAGGTGAGTACTGCTCAAAGGGTCGCAAAATGTGGCTACTAAGGTTTCAACGGTTTTTGATTGCTTATCATTATAGGAAAGCATTTCTGGCAGTTCATGTGTGGAAGACCTGCAGCTGTACTTTTCTTTACTTCAGCAATATTTATAATAATATAAAACACTTTTGGTGCATTTATCTATAAGTATTAATAACATCAATCGATTATCGAGTATAGAGCGGGTGTAACGGTATACTGAAAA
Source organism: Tortispora caseinolytica NRRL Y-17796 (assembly GCA_001661475.1). NCBI lineage: Eukaryota > Fungi > Ascomycota > Trigonopsidomycetes > Trigonopsidales > Trigonopsidaceae > Tortispora > Tortispora caseinolytica. The sequence continues at coordinate 2,979,992 of KV453841.1, forward strand.
GGCATTTCCTTTTTGGGACATACAACAAACAAAAATATCATACATACATTCTACATCTACCTATCATCACGTTATCCAAGTACTTATTCGCGATCCATTGCACCAATTTGGTCAGGAAAATGACCAAAAATACAAGTAATTTAAATATGAAGCATTCGCATTATAAAGACCCCACTTCCACTTCAGTCCTGCGTGCTGTTTCTGAGAATACTTTGAATTCTCTTCAATCATCCACACAAACGATAAAAGACGTACACTACAATCCTAAGTGGGATCTTCGTCTGCGCATTGAAAATCTCGAAGAACTTCTGCTTGATAATCCATCGTATATGTCAAATATACTGGAAAGTCAAAATTCGCACATTACGCGTCTGCAAACGGAACTAGAATCAGCAACATCTATGTTGGCTTCATATAAAGCCGAGATCGAAGATCTGAGAAACAAAAACCAGAAAATTGCTGCTTCACTTGCTGTCAAAGAAAAAGAGAATGAACTTTCACAAAATCAATTACGTTCAGATCTTGAAAGAAGACACTCGGAACAACTGCAAAAGCTAAAGGCTGAGTATATCGCAGATCGCGAGAAATACTTCGAACGCGAACTTGAAGCACGCATACAATTCAAGAACGAATTATACCAACAGCGAGATGAGGAATATCGTAAGCTAAAAGAGTCGTACACTGATCGCGAAATTCAGGCTAACTCGACTATATCTGTGCTACGTAATGAAAAGGAAACCCTTGATCTATCATTGCAACATTGCCGTGAAGAACTCGAAGCTGTCAAGGCTAAATATATCGATCAGTTGAACGCCAAAAGCGCTGAAATTGCTCCAGTAGAGTCTAAACTGCAAGAGGCTATGAACAACAATAAACTTCTCAAGGACGCAAATGAACTACTGGAAAAAAACTCCTGTGCATTAAAGCACGAGATAAAGAAGCTTTCCGATGAAGCGGAATCGCTCCGAAGAATCATAAAAGAGAAAAACAAAGCTTTAAGTAGCTCTCAAGAAGACATTGAGCGCTATCAGCAGGAACTTGAAAGACTTCAAACTACGTTGGCAGTACACCAAAAGCAACTGAAGCAACAGCCAATCTTGCAAGACAATAACACCGAAGTCTCAAAGCTCAAAGCCGAAAATGACAATCTAATCAAATATATACGAGAAAAGGACAATGCCTTAAGTGTCCTTAGGGAAGAGAATATGACTCTGAAAGGAAATATGCGTGTTTTTCTCCGTATACGGCCTCCACAACATGAATGCGAGACTATTTCCTACAGCATCCCTGACCCAAACCAACGCTCATTAGTTGTTTCACAGCTGAATGGAAAAGATTTGCAGAAATCATTTGAATATGACAAAGTTTTCACTCCAGATTGTGGGAATGACTCAATATTTCCAGAAGTTGCTCAGCTCATTCACAGTGCAATTGATGGATATAATGTTTGCATTCTCGCTTATGGCCAAACAGGTTCAGGAAAGACTTATACTATGCTTGCACAAGAAAATAGTATTATGCCGAAAACTGCTCACTATCTGTTTGATGTTATCTCGAGTATGAAAAACAGCGGATGGTCATTTGTGATTGAGTGTCAATTTCTTGAACTGTACAACGAAACCATTCAAGACCTTATGGTGAAGGAAAAACAGCTGACAACGAACAAAGGTTATGACATATTACATGATGAGAAATCGAGAATCACAACCATTAAGAATTTGACTACGAGGAAGTTTAGTTCACCTGCAGAATTGGTTTCTGCTCTAGAAAATGCTATTAAACGAAGGACGATGGCGTCCACCGAGTCAAATCAAGTTTCTTCACGTTCACATGCTATATTCATGATCCATATTAATGGTTCTAATACTAAAACAGGTGCCAAAACTAGCTCTTGCTTAACTTTAGCTGATTTGGCTGGATCAGAAAGAGCGATGCAGTCATGTGAGTCGGCTAATAGAATGCGGGAGACTGGAAGTATAAACAAGAGCTTGAGTGCATTTGTCAACGTTATCGATGCCCTTGTTCCTGGTAACTCTGCGCATATTCCTTACCGGAATTCGAAACTGACTTATCTGCTGAAGTTTTTCCTAGGTGGATCGGCAAAGACATTGGTTTTGGTTAACATCAGTCCTGCTCTTGCACATAAGCAAGAGACACTATCTTCTTTACGATTTGCCGAAAAGGTAAAGAAGGTAAAACAGAAGCCCATATGTCAGACTAAAGTATCTGACTGATACTGTCAATACTGCCCATTAATTATTGGTGATGTCTTATTATGATTTATAAACACTTGTCATTATTAAGGAGATGATTTAGTCTAGGGCTTCAAGGTCTGTTTCGTTGATTTTCATCCAGAGATGGTAAATAGGCAAAAGCTTGAAACGATCGAATATCGAATCCATAAACTCAGCAGACTTTTCAGGAGGAAACGTGCCGAGTTTTAGCTGTTCAATAGCCTTTTCATTGACGTCTATTAACGAGAACGTAACAGGAATGTAGTATCCTTCTCGCTCACCTTTGAGCGACTGAAGAACATCTGCGAAGTTTTCCAGCTGCTGAGGGCCACGATCACACATGTCATCTAGCAAACCGAACTTCTTTTTTGATCCAGGACCGGCAGGATCATTCAGTTTCAAGCTAAACCTACTTTGAATAAGATTCTCAATTTTAAGGTCCAAGTCGAATTTCTTGTTTTCTTCGAGTTTTTTTGCTTCGCTATCCGAAATCTCGATGTATACGGCAAGAAATGACACACGTGCTTCAGTCTTCGACACACCTTCAATAATCGCGTGCCGTGGGAAGAAGAACCGATCAGCACTACTTTCTCTGTATTCAAAGACCATACTATAAGGCTCTGGAGCTTTAGGTGGCGGTGGTGTAGGTGCTGGAGGCGGTGGTAGCTGCTCGGGCACAGGTTCAGGCTGAGAATGTAGTACCGTTGAAAATCTAGGAAAAGGCGTTTGATTTGAAGGGTTTGTATGACGATTAGCCAAAGCTCTAGTTAATTCACTGCAATATACATGGAACTCTTGTAATTCTTCAGCAGTTGATCTTCCAGCTGCTAGAGACTGCATTCGCTCCATAAGAACAGGATCATCATTTGCTAAACTCCGCAGTAATTCAATTAATTCTAGATTATCAGGTCTCAGAGCGGGGTTAGACTCAGCAGCCTTTTCCTGTACTGGTACTGCTGCTTTTGCTACAGACGATTCAGCTTCTGTGGTAGATACCTCTTTGTTTTCGGTAGTACCATCAGATTCAGGTATTGAGCCTTGTTGTTCGTTGAGTGTACCGTTGGTATCATCATTGGCTGTATCTTTGGCCGTATCTTTAGCGGTGTCATTGGTTGTATCTTTCGTAGTATCTTTCGTTGTATCATTAGCTGGATTATTATCCTTCTCTTTAACTTCAATTTGTTCTGATTTATCCTCATTAGGTTGTTCTTGATTGACTTGATCAATTTGAGGATTCTCTTGCTTGTATAGATCGCGTTGCATGTATATTCTCACATCGTACAAATGAACGCCATTACTCATTATACATTCACAAATTTTTGACAATTTCTCTCTATGAGCATCTCCAGGCATAACTTTTCGTACTCGTGCGATCCTGCGCGACCAATACTTACTAAATATTCTTCCAGATATCCATGTTTTCCGCGATTTAATAAGAAGTTCACTCAATGTCTTTAAAGGGAGTTCTACTGGTTTCTCAAGTTTCTCATAGTCTGGGGCTTCTATGGATGTAGGTAAACTGTCAACAATCTGGTATAATGGCGGTTTAGGTACTTCTTTCACTTTCGATCGACTTGACGGCTTCGATTTCGCAGGTTTTAAAGGCGTATTACCACGTCGAGCCTTCTTTACAACTTTAGTCATGTCTAATTACAAGTTGCTATAAGGGGTTCACCAGGGTATTCAATGTAACAGCTTATGGCGTTTATATAGTGCATACAAAATAACAAAAACTATTAACAAAGCCCAATTATGGTTATTAGATTATTGATTTAAAATTGCAGCCCATACTAGTGAGTGTGTCCAACTGCAACCTTGATCAATGTACTTTCTGTTGTATGGCGTGTTGGCGAAGAAATTATACGACGCAGCAGGGTTAGTCAGAGCAAGGTTCTGATAAAGAATTCCAGTCCATCCACTTTGTACTGAATCAATATAATTGTTAGGAGCAAACCATGTGTCCCATTCTTGCTGAACAAATGCCGCTTTCCTCACATAAAGACTAGCGGGCGTTAGCGGTATCATGTGAATTCCCTGAATGTACTCAATCTTGTCACCAAACCATGTAGCGTGGTCAATCTTGTTTTCAAACAAGATTCCTGCTACCTTGTTAGGAATAAAAGCTTCTGGTTCAACTGTATTGCTGCTGTCGTATAAGAAATAGCTGTTCATGGACTTCTCCATTATCGCCAGCATCATAGCTGCCCGATGCTCCATGCTTGAATCACCAGTAATAATACCCCATAGCATAAGACCAAGTGCTGAATTGTAGTCCTCAGATGATGATTCTTGATCTTTACCGTCGGCAGACTCAAAAGTTCCCTGTGCCCATGAATGTCCATGGAACCAATCGAATGAACGCGATACAGGAAACAACGTGTCATCCTCATTCGGGTTGCTGAAATCTCTTACAAGCGCATCCACCCATTGCCGGTTCCTCCTATCTGCAGCCCAATCTGGATCCACAAGACCTAAACTGGCAGCTGCATGCACAAAGTAACCGTAATGGAACTGATGATCATTGTAATAGGCATTTCCGAAATCAAATCCAGGCTGGCTAACCTGTGCACCATTGATAATACCTCCGTATACCGTTTCATATCTCAATGGCGAAATCATAGTGTTTGATATCCATCCATTAAACACTTTCTTTACTCCAGCAGCAATCTTGCTTGCTAATGTATCGTCTTGAAGTACGAATTTCGCATCCAGCATTAGATAGGCATACTTATCAGCACATTTTCCTGCATAGTAAACGCTCACCTCAGTCGCACATGCTTGATAAATCTTAGCCGTTACAGTTCCTTCAGGATCATTAACAAACCCAGTCTCCGTTTGCAAGGTCTCATAAATCTTGCTTTTCACCGCTTCCGGCAAGTTTACAATTGGAGGATCAATTGACGATTCGCTCGATGAAGATCTTGGCAAAAAGTACATGTTTCCACGATTAGGTAATACACTCGTCATGGTGAGCTCATTGCCAATATAACCTCTCATGCGTCCCTTGCTTGTGGAATATAGCTCCAGCGCAGTTGCGTGTGAGTGTGTTTCGGCATCAAACAGTTGCATATGATGAGGTAGTGCAAACTGCAAAACATTCGGGCGTTCATTCTTCTCGCCATAGTACTGCAACTTCACTACACCGCTTCCGCCTCCGTATTCTCCATATGTTGTCACCCAAGTGGCATATGATCCGGCAGCTTGGTCGTACACCCTTGCATCTCCTCCAGGTGGTATCGCTCCTACCTGCAAAATAACTTCTTCGTACTGTTTGGAAGCAAGGATATCTTGCCCAATTAGTTTCAAATCGACGAGTTCTCCCGCGTTAGTAGCTCCAGGTGGTACAAAAGCGTACAGAACCCAATTCGATGCTGCTCCGTTATCCACGTTCACAAAGTATGAACTTATTGTTCCGTTAACAATAGGCCCCGCAGTAAGACTTCTGATCGCGAATCTGGAAATGATTCGGGGAGTCACATTCTTGTATTTGGTAGTAGCCAGTCCCATGCCTTGCACAGCATACAGCTGCATTGTTTGGTTAAAACCGGCTGTGCTAACAAGATGACATTCAACTGACATCATTGCAGGATTTTTCAGCACGAACTGACTTGCGCTAGTACTTATTTCTACTGCCTGGAATATAATCTGAGGAGTGCGAACAGGAACAAAAAAATACCGACGTGCTCCAACCGAATTATACTCTGGACTGTAGACAAACTGCGATCTATCTTGATACATGACACCTAGACCAGCATTATTCTTCACATAATAAATGCTGTAAGGGTGAGTCCAGATACCAAAATCTTGAGATTTCACAAGCATGTTACCGTAAAACTTATTGGTCTCTGTTGTCGCATAGTCAGACACCATCTTAACTTTGGGCACAACGTTCTGTGCCGTTCCTAAACTATCCGCAGGATTGAAGTCCGAGGTGGAGATCTCATTAAACATCATTCCGTCGGTTATTCTTCTAAAAATATCTTCTTCAAGAGCTGCGCTGGACGATGGTGCGCTTGAAGACGAAGTGGAACTGCTGCTCGGTATGCTAGAACTTGAGAGTGTAATCGACGAAGAAATACTCGATGAAGAACTGGCAATTGACGAGGAAGAATTGAATCTCATACTCGATGAAGAAGTGGCAACTGATGAGGAAGAGTTGAATATCATACTCGATGAGGAACTGACAATTGATGAGGAAGAGTTGAATATCATACTCGATGAAGAAGAATTAGAAGTACTCGAAATCGAAGAAAAGTTCGTGGCTGTAATCTCAGGTGAAGAGATATTTGAATAACTTGACGTGCTGAGTGCCTGTGAAGATATATTGCTGCTTGATTCAACAGGTGAAAAGCTAATGCCGGAAGAATTTAAGACATTCCCTAAGATATGCGCATCACTGATATTTGACGGAAAAGAGCTATTGAGAGAAGAGGAAGATATGGTACTTGGCACTGATGACTGACTTCCATATTCACTTATTGAACTTAGCGTCGTTGGAATAGCAAAGCTGGAATAACTGAGAGACGAACTGCTGGTATCTGGTGTAGTTTGAGAGCTTTCAGAATATGTGCTGCTCGACGGAATAATTGATGAACGTGTCTCACTTGATAATGAACTCGTTAAACTTGTGAACGAAGTGGAAGAGAAGTTCCAGTTCGATGAGCTAAATATCGAGGAACTAGCGGCAGATGACTCAACACCAGAGGAACTGGATAACGAAGAAGTAGCTGCAAGTGACTCGGTGCTTGAAGAAGAAACTATTGTGGTCAAAACTCCAGCAGAAGACGAGCTGCTTGCTTGCTGAAAACCACTAGAGGGAATGATATCTTCAGATGAAAGGATACTCGATGCCGAAACACTGCTTGAGGATATGGTGGCAGGCAGTTCGCTCGCAGAAGAACTTGCAGGCATCGCGCGCAGGGTAGCGCCCGTAAATGAAACTTCAGCCGAGCTAGGTTCATATGAAGAAGCTGCCTCCTGCAAAACATTTCCTGATAATGAAGAAGATGAGCTGGATACTGATGAAGAAGAAAAGTTCCAGTTGGACGAGCTTGTTACTGATGAGCTAACTGTATCCAAAGAGGATACGAATACCCCTAGCACCTCGTCAGTGACTGAAGTGGAACTAGCAGCAGGTAGCGTGCCAGACGGCAAATTGAGCTCAGTGGGCCTTTCGACTCGCACTATTTCCTCACTTGTGGCCGCATTAACAGGTAGCGTAAGCGTGCCAGACGGTAAGTTGAGCTCAGTGGGCCTTTCGACTCGCACTATCCCCTCACTTGTGGCCGCATGGACAGGGGCCGCTACGTACTGGGACGATGATAAGTCCACCTGTGCTACACCTGCATCTTGATGGAAAGAAGGTTGAACAGGTGCGTGGTACTGGTCAGCTGCATCTGCTTCTGTAACTTGCGCCAGAGGTTTGACTGACGAGGGTAGAACCTTGTTGGGGTTTTGGGTATTGGGTCCGTTTAGTTTATTTTCAGGTAACGCGTTATGCGGCTCTGTAGTGTAGTAGCCAGACGAACTGCACTTTTGCTTGATAGTTACAGTTTCAACAACAGTGTAAATGGCTGTAACCGTCGGTTGTCCTGGTGGTACAGTGACATCGGTATTGATATAGGTTACCACGACCGGATCGACTGCTGTATTTTGATTGTATTCATAATGTAATGATGTTGCATATAGCAGATTTGAACTGGTCGACGCGGTCACGGTCTCTATTCCAGTCGAAGAGAGGGTGTGAAGTGGCTGGGAAGAGCTATCGGTGAGGGTAGACATCGAGTTGACGGTGACACCTATATCGATAAGAGGACGAGAACCCAGAGATATTTTTTGTGGTGTCAAATACTAGATGAGATGGGCGTCATAAGGGATATAAAAGAGATTTTATATACCAGCCCGTTCAGGGGTGATAATATCCGTTTCTAGCCTCAGTATTTTAAACCGAAAAAATGAGACAAAATAAGATTTGACATACGCCTGAAAGAGCCAATAATGTGCTAATTTGCTAAAAAGTATAAGTTAAAAATAAGAAAAAGTAAACTGTATAGGTATATTAAATTCGTGCAACAAGTTTGGCGGTGTTTTTGTCACGCGTATATTTGACCGCGTTTTAGTCCGCAACTGGCAATCGAATGATCGATAGTGACTTTAAGAAACCTCTTTAAAGAAATAGATCTCATCAAATCTGTATGTTACATATGAAAAAAAGGAGTGAAATTACTTTTAGTAGTTATTACACTTCTGAGTTAGCATCTTAACGCTCGCTACATAGTGTTTTAGTATAATTCTTATTTCTTAACATGCTAACCTTATCGCATTTACACTTGTTCTAACGTTATCGATGAACTGCTTTAATCTATGAAGGTTACCGGCCATTTAGTTCGCATTCTTCGTTAGATCCGTAATCAGCTTTTTGAACTAGTAAAACTGTTCTAATTTTTTACAATAACGCTTATGGTCTGTGAAGAGATGTGATCTTGCCGCCTTTAAGCAGCAAAGTTCACGATATTCGCGAACAACAGTGTGTCACGGTTGATTATTATTCGTAAACAACCTTGTATCACATTGCTAGTTCTTATTCGTAAACAGGAATGTATCACACACGGCTGGCTCTTAGTCGCAAATCGCAGTGTATCACATTGCTAGTTCTTATTCGTAAACAGGAATGTATCGCACGGCTGTCTTTTATTCGCAAATAACAGTGTATCACATTGCTAGCCCTTTTGAGAACTCAACCGAAACCTTATGCTAACCGGAGGGTCCATTCCGTAGTAAAACATATATATATAGCAATTTTATTTTCATGTCAAAGCCAGGCTTTTTAAGATTGATACTTGATTTTTGGGTTGACCAATCACGTTACTTCTAGGTCAAACAACAGAAAAACATCAATCACTCGTTTCTCTAAGATATACAAGATCTGAACGAAACAAAATGGTAGCCGCGCGTAACTCCTATTTCAAATAAGTATTATTACACTGATCGTAATAAAATTCACGTCTTAGGTGGCTGTTGCCGGATCCGTAGCCGATAGGTTATCTTTGGCCTCATCGTCTTCACCTAATAGCAGCTTTCTCACATCAGAGTCAACTGCAACCTCGCCATCCTTGTTCACTCTTAAATTAGCATTTTGTATCACGTTTTGAGTATCGTCAATATCACCATTATCACCGCACAGCATTTGTCTAGCAGTTTCGCCATGCCGATACACGTTTTCTTCGACAGTGTTTATCACTGTGTATATCCATGCAATTGTCTCACTGGTTTGACCAATCCTATGAATTCGCGATATCGCCTGTAACTCAAACGCTACATTCAAAAACGGCTCGCATAGAATTAAATATTTGGCGCAAACAAGATTCAGCCCGGATGATTGTTTCTGCGCGTTCAGAAGAAAGCACGTAATAGTTGAGTTTTGGGTAAACTTATCAGCATCTTCTAAAAACGCGTAAGTTACCTGATTTTCTGTCAATGCACGAGATAAAAGACTCAAAAATTCGCTCCATTGAGAAAATATTACGACTTGAGCAGACGGGTCAAATTTCTTTAGCGTAATAACGTGTGCAACAACTGTATCAAGCTTGGCGCCATATCTCTCTCTCAATGGAACATTCCTCAAATCGTGAAATCCAATGTCTTTAATTAATTCAAAGGTTTCAAACGATGAAATTTCTTCTGTTTTCAAAATGTCCACAACATCATCATAACAGACATCGTAACATTCATTCCTTGCCAGCCTCGTACGACATACGGGGCAGGTTCGTTTCACTTTCCACCATAATGACAAACACTCGGTACAATATTGGTGTCCGCAATAAGTCATAAGCCCATATGAAATAGTTCCTTGACAAATAATGCAAGTTCTGTCCATATCCGCTTGGGATCCGCCACCTTTCAGACTTCGTAGATACGCAATCCTCTTCCTGCTTGTTTCGATTATTCGCTCAAAGCTAAGATTCTCCCGCTCAAAGTTGGTCAGGAACGATTCCTCATCTGGAACTTCAAACCGAGCAACTGTATCAGAAAATGCCTGTAATTGTTTGTAATATTCAAGCCTTGCATTGTACACATCCGACAATGCAGTTAATGTCTTCTCAAATCCTTCAACAGACTCTAGAGCTTCCTTAATCCATTTCTCAACAAGTTTCACTAGTGACAATCCAATCTGACTTTCAGATAAATAGATATCAGCTTGTCTAACGTCAGCTTTTAGCTTGCTTTCAACGTATTTCATTCGGATGCGATCTCTTAACGTTGGAAAGAATAGTTGTGATGACGACTGTGCCCCTTCTCGTTTTCTCTCCAGTTCCTTGTACAGTTCAAGGGAATCACCTTCCTGTAATGAAGTTAACGGTTCAATAAGTTGCGCATGAGGTCTGTAGCCCGTAACAAATTCTTTGTAATCTGCTGTCACAAGCTGCAGCATATTAAGGTAAGTGTATGCATATTCTTGCTGGTCAAGAGATTTCTCGTATTCTTCACCATTAGCTTCACCGCTTTCGTCGACCAGCTTATTAATTAGGAACTCTTTTAATTTCTCTCCCCAATCTTTAATCAAGTCTGCCTGACGATTGAAACAGATTACCAGATCTTTCATTTGATAGTACAGATCCCCATAAGTAAGGCCAACAGACACAGATTCGGGAAACTTGATTTTGTATATATGTATTTTCAACCGCTTCTGTAAGCCCTGAATTGTGCCTCGTGCTTTCCCTGCTGATTCACGCAACGCAGAAGACCGAATTTCCTGCGCTAAATCATAATATTTAGATTCGTTCTCTGTATCCTCGAGCTGAAAGTAAGCAGTGCCTAAAAAGAAAAAAAGACGATGTACTACATCTTGCCAGCTGCGAACTCTCGCTCTATAAAGAGCAATTCTTTTGCGATCTTCCTCGCTTTCAGTCTGCAAAGGTGTTTCTCTGTCTGATTCGCCATTATTTTCTAATAAGTCTTGTTTCTCGCTTTTCAACAAGCCCGCAGAAGTGCTTCGAGATTTTACAGTTTTCTTTCCTTGATTGACACTATCCAAAAACGCTCTCAGTTGATCCTGCACAACAGTTAAAGACATCACTACTTCGCTCTCTATGCTCTTCCAGGTTTCTAAGGCTTCTTTCGGCAGTTTCCGTTGCTCTAAGATTTGGCCCTTATGAATCCATAATAGCGCCTTCGAGCGCAGGTGAGCAAAATACTTGCTTTCATCTTGATCAACCATTGCATCTAGAACGGCTGATATAGTTTTTATCTCTTGTGAACCAAGAGCTTCCTTGTTGATGTTACCGAGAGCAGCATGAGAGCAAGTTTGGCGTAACCTATTTAGCCATCTGATCATCTCTGCTCGAGATTGTTCAGAGCTTTCATGCTTGCCGTCTATGCATTGAGTCATGAATTGACGATACAGTTGCATGTAGTTACCGTGCTCAATAGAAGACAGCTTCACTTGCATTCTTTTGATATGTTGAACAGGTAGTCTTAGAAACTCTGACACCTCAGATTTTGAGTGTCTGATAGTGTGATCTTTACAGAATTGCTCAAACAGATCAGTCCGTACTAGCCTCTCAAAGGCCTGTAGACTGTACCCGTAAGGGGCAATTCCCAAAAAAGCAAATATTCCGTACAGGTCATTAAGAGATTTTCTCGCTGGAGTTCCAGATACACCCCAAGCGTGTATGCGCGGTATGAGTGACGCCACCATAGCGGCATTAGTAGATCCTGACTCCAGGATTTGAACTTCATCCAGAATGATTCTCCAGAACTGTGTAAGAACTAGCGGACTTCGAGGCGGTATATATTTCTTCTCACCTCTTAAAGTTCTATCAACAGGTTTATTTGCATAGTGTATCTCTCTTGAAATCACAGCATAAGAAGCAACAACTATATCATACTCAGCGAATTCATTCTTTGTTGCATTCTCTTTCCTATTTTTCGTACCATTGTAAACCATTACCTTCAGATGCGGGGCGTGTCGCCTAATTTCGGAAACCCACTGTTTGAGAATAGATTCAGGAGAAAGTATGAGAGTTGTTTTCACAGTGGTAATCCATTCGTTTGGAACGTACGAAGGAATGACTTTATTACAATCACTGTCTTCGCGAGGATTTAGCAGAATCAAGCTAAGTACTTCCACGGTCTTCCCTAGACCCATTTCTTCTGCTATTAATCCTTTCGCGCGGATTGTTCCAGAGGAGGCGTTTTCTGGTATCAAGTCCGAAACGTGAGCGAATGAGCCAATAATCGAATTTACATATATATCAGAGTTCTCCACTTGCTGCCATCCCAATGGTATAGAAGCAGTATGCTGGCAATCCACAATGGAATTCAGCTCTTCACTGTACATTTTGCCCTCATGTCTAAGCGCCCAGTTGACGGTATCCGCTTGGAATTCTAGAAGAGTGAATTTTGCAATGTCTTTGCGTATAACATACGATCTGAATTGTAAATCTGCAATTCCTTTGCTACTGTTCTCGTATAGTCTTGACAGATCATTGGGGTTGGAAGATGCATTTGTCGCCGCCCCGAAGCACTTGAATAGCTCATGAAGTTGTGAAGAGTTAGCAAGTGCATTTCTAAAATGAAATGACTCTGAGTATCGTACAGCGAATAAATCAACAGATAAAAATAATGTATCTGAATTTCTGTAACATGTGCTAGCAACCTTAAGTAGAGATCGCGATAAGTAATACTTTTGAATATCGATGGCGGCAAAGAGCAGATCCCACTGTACATTAGGCAGCCGCGCTGATACCGACTCTATATCGAGTTGCAACAAGAGCGTTGATTTGCTGGAAAATTCAATACACTTGTCATCGCGACTCAAATTTACCTGTATAGCGTCGCTGCTGCTATCGAGATCGGATCCTTGTGGTAATGGAATGGCGAAGGTGATATGGAAGAGTCTAAGTAAACTTGCATCTGTAGATAAATCAGATCTAGGTCGCTTGCGATGATGTTTTATTGTGCAAGGATTAGAATCTGCATTAATATATATCAAATCAGACGGTTCAATAGAGATCATAGGCAATATTGCAACTAGATAAGTCTGTATGAATATCGAGATGCTGTAGATGCGACTATTAGGGTTATTGGGTTAATCGATGATAGAACTAAGCATATATTATCTGTTCTGATCAGGCACAAGTTTAGTTGAAATAAAGCTATATTTATGTTGAATTATGTTAATCTTATAATCGATTTAGATATGCACCTATTTAAATATCCTTAGAGATATGTGCCTGTAGAACACATGTGACCTGTTTAGTGCGACTCTGCTCTAATGTGCGGCAACAATGAGCCGCACGAGGCTCTATAGTGTACTATACCTGACAATAGTGTCTATCTCGAACCGTACAGGACGGAACTTCGACAAATATTAATAGAAGTTTGATCAGATTACTAGTATTGGTTAATTATTCTTTTCATAGCAGACTCTACGAATAGTCCATTTAACGAGCCTTTCCCACCATACTCTAAAGATTATAACTCAGAATCTGATTGGACGACTCATTATATTGCGGCGTAACTAAAACGAACCAACGCATTCTAATAGTTGTGTGATTCTTTAATTTTGCCGGAACGGGCTTAATTGTTTTCAGCAGTGAATTTTTGCAAGTGCCTAAATTAACTGTTTGGTGTAGTGCAACGAGAGTGGTACATTGATCGACTTTAGAAGATAGTCTACGTATAACGATTGATTCATGAAAGACGAAATACTTGAAGAATGGAAAGATACTTGGAATTGGGGATGGATTATACTGATTGGAACCTGGAGTATAGGCATAATAGGCATATGGAGCAGTTTAGGACTGAGTCGACTCGTTATTACACATTGTTATAACGTGACAGACGAGAAATGCTACCAATTGTACCAAAAGATCTCCACATGGAGCTCGAAAACGTTTGATGGTACAGAAGTAGAAATTGGAGACTATTATATAATGATGTTACTTCTACTTGGAGTTATGGCATGGGTATGGTGCATAACATCATGGGTTGGAATGAAACTATTTCGGCATGCGACAGGCGAAGGAAAAGAACGAGAACGTAAAGGAGTCATCGATTAGCAATGAATTTTTAAGATTCTGTTTTGCTCTTTCTTTGTTTGTGGTTTGTACTTTTCCCAGATCATTCTATTCTTCAGATAGAACATATGACACATACTTGTCTATAGTAGAAGGCCAAGCTGCAGTGGCATCATAGGATTTCAAATCCTCGATACTAGAATATTCCTTCAAGAACTCGTATAGCATATTCCATGTATCTTTGGATACATCTTTTTTTAGTTGTGTTTCTGAAAATTCTATCCAAGACTCGGTAAGTTGGAATCTGTCGACTAGAAGCAATCTCCAGTAATCCACGGCAGTGTCTAGTGGCAGAGCTCGTTGGACTCCAACTTTGACAAATCCGAATGTGAATCTGTACACTTCTTTGAAGAAAGAATCGTCTTCGGTACTTGTGAAATTAGGCTTAATAACAGTTTCCAGATAGTGTTTCAAATCATCAATAGTCTTGCAATGGATTTCAAGCATTCCCTTAACAAATTCATCTTTATTGATCGCACCGATCTTCGATGATTTGATACAATATGACAGCGCTAAAACAATAGGATCTTCAACATTTAATCCTAGATCGCTTATAAATGCAATTATACCGTCAATATCCATTTCTTTATCCGAAGAGTATTTCCTAAATGTCTCTTCTATAATGATCTTGTCTTGCTTCTGATCACTCATTGTTTTGTCTGTAAGGAATGCATTCATCGCATTGTCAAAATCAAATCTAGAATTCCTTAAATACCTCAACGCTGTATCTTTAGATGTTTCAGTAAATTGCATAAATTGAGACACCGCATTCTTCTGATTCCAATTGAGTTGCGACATAGTGCAATCCAGAAGAAAGACTATAATTAATGTCTGTCTGCCACTACTCTCTTTTTACTGGGACATGCTTGCACCTCTTCACGTATGAGTAATGTCAATATTCAACTTATCATCGATGATTTATCTAGTACTAAAGCAACGATAAGAAGAGCTGCAAATGTCAATTTACGATATAAATTAGACAACTCTTTATTAGAAATTTCACAGGCTCCTTCATTGCTGAAAACTGCAATCACATCACTTGTCGATCACGAATCGCGCGATCAATCTTTGCTCTATTCAAATCGTATTGAATTATTGCTTTCAAATATAAAACAACTGGCCCGTTTATGCCCTATAAATAATGCTAGTCATCTTCAGCGCATTCTCAATCCACTCACTACCCTTATACAACGCCAATGTACAGACTCCAAACTACTTACGTCAAGACTATTACTCTCGCAAGTCATATTTCACATTTGTGAATCAAGTTCTCATGCAATCCCTCGCATATACCCGCATGATCACGAAATACTCGTTCATAATATTTGTTCAGCTATTGATTCAGACCTTCATAATTACAGAATTAATGCTTATAATTCATCATCTACGTTCTTAGGTTGTTTAGACAATCTGATCAAAACAGTCGATAGATTGCTGCATTCATCACTTTCTTCAGATCATTTCTCTCTTACTGTCAAACAGCTATCTACCTCACTGTTACCTTTATTTACTAATGATCGCTCTAATTTCTCTTTCTACTCTGAAACCCTCCGGATCCTATACCGTTGTTTGTCGCATATTGTACTGTATCAATTTGACACTCAGTTTGATTCACTCGTGCTACATCTCTCATACCATTCAGACGTTTCACAGATAGTACTAAAACGACGAGAATCAAATCAAATTATCAGTTATGGTATTGCTTATATACATCTGACCACCCTGGTATTCCCCTGGGCCTTGACTAACTGTGCAGCAGATCAAAAGCAACTTTTAACAGCTTCACTGATTACTCTTCATCAAGAAATCCAACTTTTTAGTCCTACCGAACAATTGACTCTTGATGATCTTGACTTAATAACTGGTCCGGCTCATTCTAAGTCAAACATTCCTAATGCATTCACCCTCGCGGATTTTATACCACTAGCGTTGTCTCCACACGGTAACGCTTCACAATGGCTGCTCTTAAAGGTTGAAACTGATCTTGATTTCATAATATCAAATCTAGACACGCTAGATGAACTAATTCTTACGCAAAATTGGTTTATAGTTGGACGAAATGCTACCAGTATTTTCCTAGAAACAATCCCCTCGGATGTAAACCGCTTTGATATCTCCTTTGCACGCAAACTACTTTTCCTTATTCCTTCTATAGCCTACTGCAACTCAGACTTTAATAGTCTTAGTGAAGTTTTGGTGAAGCTATTAAGAGCAACCTATGCTGCATTGACAAGACGCAACGAGCTATTGACTTCTTGGCTAATTGTTGTACTCGGTACACTTATATCGGCATTATCAAAGAGTTCTGTATCCTCATATCTCCTTCCAGATGTTTGTGTAACTTTGTCATCACTCTGTGAGATGGTCCCTACTCTTCTCGGCTCGTCGGGAACGTCTAGGGCTGTCGCTTACTTTTTCCATATAATGATTACCACTGAGTCAGTTCCTGATGACAGTTTAGACAACGTGATCCGACTTATTATTTCAGGATCGTTTTTGCATTCTCCTCCAGCTGTTAGTGATACATTCTTATTGCTTTGGCGAACGATTTTGAGATTCAAATGGTCTCATACCAACTCCTGCGCGGATGCTTTGTCTTTGATAGACTTCGTCATTAATTGGCTCACCAGCACCTATATAAGGACATGTGAAAGTAAGCTGGATACCAAATTTTTCATTCCGGAAAAATCACATGATATTCATATATACTATCTTGAAGATTTTGGAAAGACCCCGCCTCAGTATCAGTCATTTGCCGACCTTCTTTCCGAACTAATGATACCATGTCTGTCTACCCCTCCTAGATTTTGCCCCCATGCTATAGGTTTGTTGTATATTGGTACATTGTTTGAAGAACTTGCCTTCTTGGACTCTTATGGCTGGCCTTTGAGAGGTATTCTGTTTTCAGAATTCTCTAAACCGGAATACTGTTTTAACCCAGAAGCGAATAACAACGCGGTTACTGGCTACTGGAAGTCGAGCAGAAATCAAGTGGCTAAAACTTTGCGTGGAGCGGTTGAAAAACTCACCACAGTTTCTCATATGAATCCGACGGCGCATACGTTTCATCTCACTGTGTGCTTGGTTTGCTTCTTCGATTTAGCCTCTTCGGCATTTGAACATGAGATCAGCACAACAAATTTGGTATTAGCTCCAAGGGAAATTATATCAGGTGTGAAAAATACTCAGTACGGCTCTCCTCAAGTTACAATGAGAACATTACTCAGTTGTCTCATAATGACACTACCGAGTTTACTTCATAATGAGTCATCCACTCATATTAGTGCGAGCTTCTGCAGAGAGCTGGTCTTCATTTTAGAAAGTTTATGTGATTCAATTGAGGGAGATAATAACTCCACTCTTGTGGTTTTTGCTAATTTAGCAGCACAAAATGGGTCTCAAGAACGTGAATCTAACGGTGTGAAGCGACGCAGATTAGAAATGGTTGAGAATTCTGGTCTTATACCCACTGATCATAAACTAGATAGCGTTTTCTCATTTAGTTTCAGTGTAGTGAAACTTGTTTATCGAGCTTACTATGCATTTATGCTGTTTAATAGCGTAAAACTGAATCGCATTTTTGGTTTACGTGATTTATTTGGTCGGACTAAAAGTGTCTACCAAGAAACTGAGATTGTTGTTATTGCACATGAGTTCTCTTTTTGTGTATCATCTGAAGAAACTGATGTTTCTAGTATATTTCAGAGTTTCATTGAATTTAGTTTGGGTAGCGAGCGCAATGGAGACGATATAGTCATCCAATCTGGAATTATGTTGACTGAGATTTTGCTAAACTCTTATACTTTGCTAGACACCGACACTATTGACGGCATAAAGGAAGTATTAGGGTGGTATGACGGGATTGTCTCTACCAGTATGCTGTCAGATATGGCTCTTAGCCGATTAATTCATCTTTATGTGCGGTTTTCAACTAATGATATACTTGATTCGGCAACTAATGTTTTGAAATTGTCTTTCAAAGACCGAAAAGTTGCTTTTTTAATGCCTTTCAATGAACTTGCTACCACCAGATGTGATTCAAACACACTTGAACTTCTGGCATCATGTCTTACTGACATGACCTTTTTGTCCTCTTTAATTGATTCACCAGAATTTGTTCCAAGCTATTTAATATGGTTCAAAAGCTTTTCATACTTGCAGCCAATGAGTAGTGCTGCACTGATTAGTTTAAGCTACGCCATATCCAACGAAAAACCGTTCCTAAGAAGATGGATTTCGCATGCTCTTGCATTCCCACAAGGTTTCACGGGTATTTCTCAGGATATTATTGTGCAAAGGGAGTCATACTGGATATCACAGTTTCTTGCCTTTTTATTACCCGAAAAATCTGATCTTCGTACTACTATTCAACGTTCAACGATTCCGCCACTACTCATTGAAGAGCTGTTGATCGTTTCTAATGATTTTAGACCGAGAACCTGCAACCAGGAGGGACTGAATCAGGAATTTCAACGATTTTGTTTTACTGATGATCAAAACGCCCATATGGTTATTAAGAATCACTACGAAGCGGTCGTTGTTAAAATGCTCACACTTAAGCAGCTTATGTCCACTCCGTCTGTTTTCTTAAACGCCCCGTTGCAATTTATTAACATTCACAACGCAGATGCATTCATTCAGCGGCGTATGCCATTTTTGATTGCTTATGTGTTAACTCGCATGTCTCCCTTAAGCAACGTCCACTTATCTAGTGAACTCAGACTCAAGTACGGTCGATGCTTTGGAGGATCAGACTTATTTGAGCCATGGTATTCTTTTTTGTCTGATCATTCTAATTGGTCTGTTATTTTTGCGCTGATTCCAGTGCGTTCTACTGTTGATATCTCTAGTATTTATCTACTGTTTTACGCTGCATTAGGTAAAAAAGATTCATTGATACATGAGCTGGGAAGCGCGCGAAATATTATCATGTGGATTCATATGATTCTTAGTGTTTATCCTTTGGCAAATCATAATGCTTCATCTGCATTATTGGCACTTCGTGGTTGTGTTCTTTTTACCAGTATTGCTATTAGCAGTATAGTCTTGGATGATTATTCTGTTAATTCTTTGTTGGTGTTTCTTTTAAATTTGTCAACTAACATTATGAGCCAGAAGATTACCTACGTGAAACTGCTATTGGAACAATTTTTTGCTGTATCTACTCCAAGTTTTGGTACGCTTCTCAATATTATAAGACTCGTCGACCAAATGTTGGACACCTGCGAACAGCCCGAGAACAGTTCTACTCTTATAGACGAGTTCAAACAACTTTGCAGCTGGCTTTTTGCTGTAGAAGCTGAAAACTCGCATAGCCATGAGTGTGCGGTAGCACTAAAAGTATTAAAAGCCATCTCTGGTACAATTTATAATAGCCAACTCACAGGATGGGATGGTGGCGAACTGCTTGCAGATTATTTAGAATGCTCAGACCCGTCTATGCGATATCAAGATAGATCGCTGATTTTGCAGTTTGTTGGTCAATATATCACAGAAGCCGATTACAGTATGTGGACAAATGAGCATGGTATCACTTCTTCTCTGAGAATTGCCCGTTATGTTCTCATAGCCCGATTGAATGATAGAAAAGAATGTCTCAATTGGGTTCGGAAGCTGATATCAGCTGTTTCATCTGATTTGCCTAAAGTTATCGATGGATCGAAAAGACTTGCTTATTCTTCTGGGGAAGTTGTTTTGCAGCCTGTGGATCCGATTCTAGCTCTCAAAAAAGCCAAAAACTCCACAGATATTCAGCTCCTGCTGCTGCTCGAAGCGTATAAAGTGAATGCTTTATTCAACGACAAATTCCGATCTACTCTAATATCTTCACAGTATGAAGAGACAGATTATTTCAAATGGTGCAAAGATCATGGTCTATTATATGATCTTTCAACTTCTGTGGATGCACAATTTGTATACTCTGTGATAAGGCATATCATCACCTTTAAGGGAGATCTGGACAACGAAAATACCAGAGCACTGTTTGACAGATTAATGGATTTCCCTGTTGCAATTGTAGTGATTTTGGAATCTTTTATATACCACACGGCTTTTAGCTTAAAAGTTCCGCTCTTTGAACTTGCTCTGATGCAAAAACTAGACTCTAATAGGTCAGTCAAAGAGTTCCGTCTACTTCTGTGCAAATTATTAAAAGTGTGGATTGGTATTGCACTCGATAATGCAGAACTTGCTCGAAGTTTTTCCTCGCAAATCCTGAATGCACTGCGCTCGGAAGATGACATTCACAGTTTGTCGGAAATTTGTGGAAACAATTCTCTGCTTTTCACTTTGGAACTATTGGATGATGGTGAGAAGAAACTGAAATATTACTTTGATAAGGTCTTAGCTGTTTCTGATGATTCAGATTACAGGATATGTGCAACCCTAGAATGCGTTTCCTTACAGAATGTGGCTGCTAATGATGTTCATCCCGGTCTAGAGAACGTTTCAGCCTTTTATTCTGATATTGAATATCAGCAGTTTGAATCTTTGAAGTGTTTGATTGAAGAAAACATGAATCAGGCTGTTGGAGGCAATTCTGAGAAAATAACATTTGACTACCTCAAAACTTCGACTGAAGTGCCGAGTAAAAGAGAGTATGAAAAAGCTTATACACTGATGGACTGGTCTCTACCAGCGAAATCTGTTTACAGAAACGACGAAGAGGCTTTATTTTCTCTGTCCAAACGCTTGGTGTTCGACCGGGAAGAAGAAACTGATGCAATGGTTGCGCGGTGGCATATTTTAGCAGATGAGCTTACTACTTCAGGTCTGCAATTGTGCTTAACGAGGAGAAGTGATTATTCTGAATGTACCTCTTTGATTTTGCTTGCTGAAGACTTAATGAGAATGCGCCTGAATCATGCTAAAGAACTAAACTACTCTCCGGAGGAGTTAGATCAGCGCTATGGCAGAGGAAGTGACAGGATGGCAAAATGGATGGTACTCAGACATCTTTATGCTACTAAAATGAACATATTGCAAGAACCTGCTTTATCGTATCCAGGATTTGTCACAACGGCGCTATCTTTGGGTGATTGGTACAGATCTAATGGATTTGTGAAAGAAGCGTACGACCTGGCACTTTGGTTAAAAATGAAATCTCAAGAAGAAAGCACGGACTTAACTTTATGTCTTCTAGAATTTGCAAAGTGCCAGTATGCTTTGGGAAAGGATTCTGCATCTCTCAAAATTTTGTCTGATGCGTACAATGAGCGTAACTCTTCTACTTCCGAAATTAGAGCCCATTTGGGCATAGCGCTGAGTACATGGATGTCAGAATCCAAAACTGAGACAGCAAACACTATACTGATGGACTATTACGAACCTAGTGTAAGCCTATTACGAGCTTCCTCTAATGAGGCGGCAAAGGCAAGAGCTTCACATGCGTTTGCCACGTTTTGCTACAGCAAATACAGTGAATTGAATGAAGATGATCCTGAAAAGATTATATCTCAATCTATAGCGCTATGCAAGGAAGAGATTGAGGGCAATGGTTTGATTCAGAAACGGAATCACAATGCTGAACAAACTAAACTCGCCCGATCTAACAGTATACGGCTGAAACAGTTTTTAGAAGATCAGAAGGCCGAACTGAGCAATTTCTTGAGTGATAAACAAAGGTATCTTCTGCTCTCTCTAAAACATTACTTACTATGCATGGGAAACTCTGAAGTGTACGCAGATGCAATATACATTGTTGTTGAACTCTGGTTTGCTAATGCATCAAATGACAGTGTCAACTCAATTGTTTCCGACCTTATACTGAAGGTGCCTAGCTCAATCATTGTTGAAGTTGCAAATCAAATTACATCAAATTTACTTGAAAACGACACTTCTCCATTTCAGAAATCAATACGCGTTGCAATTTATAAAATTGCAGAATCATATCTGCGCGAAGTACTGTACAAGCTGATGTCACTCAGACTGCTCCCCCGAGACCAGGAATCTAGTCCATCGGTTACGATCCTTAGACAGAGAGGCGGCAGTGCTTTGTGGAGAGATCTAAAGGCTGATTATTCCTTTAATATTGATGTCTTTAAGGAAGTCGAGCACTTTGCGGTTCATCTATCCTATTTAAGTAAAGAAAAAAGTATTAGCAAATTCTCTGGTTCATGCAATGGCGTTAAGAGATCCAGTTGGTGGCTGAAAGATATCTGCAATGACAAAATAGTGCCCCCTACTACTTGTGGCAGGAATCGAATGATAAAATATCCGCCTTTTATTGTGAAGTTCCTTGATAAAATTGTTTCCGCTTCTGGATTGAGCAGTCCAAAGATTATAACTTGTCTATTAAGTGACGGTAGACAATACAAAATGGTGCTCAAAAGAGGGCATGATGATCTTCGTCAAGATGCTATAATGCAGCAGGTGTTTGGATACGTTAATAGGCGTATCGAAAGAGAAAGCAATATTAGAAAGGCGATCAACCCAATACTCACATATGAGGTTGTGCCACTGGGTCAAACTGCTGGTCTTATTGAATACGTGGACAACACTGTGAGCTTGTTGGATCTGATTGAGGACTTGAGGAAAAAGCATAGTAGCAACAAATTCTCTAGATCAAAAGGAATAGCTAAGCTCAAAGCGGCTATGCACAAAGACAGAGATACAAAGAAGGCCGTGTTTTGCGAGATCCAAAGAGAAATAAATCCTGTTATGAGGTATTTCTTTGTGGAATATGCAAAGACTCCAGAAGAATGGTTTCAGCGACGTATATCTTATAGCCGAGGAACAGCTACTATGTGCATGGTAGGATATGTTCTTGGTATTGGAGACCGCCATTGCAACAATATACTAATCGATAAAGTGTCAGGGGGCCCGGTACCTATTGATTTCGGAATTGCATTTGATTATGGCAAGTATCTACCTATTCCTGAAGTGGTCCCTTTTCGATTAACAAAAAATATAATAGATGGAATGGGTGTTACAGGCATTGAAGGTCCTTTTAGACTTTCTGCAGAAAGATCTTTAAAAGTTCTTCGAAGTAATCGAGATAATATTCTATCGATCTTGAAGGCACTGCAATACGATCCATTGTACTCTTGGTCCATCAGTTCTTTACGAATGCATAATGTTCAGCAGGATTTGAACAAAGTCGATGCCGAAAACAGAATTAAAGCGCTTGGTGGGGTCGCATCTGCTGACAATGCACTTCTTACAGTGAAAAAGAAGCTATATGGCGATCTCAAAATAGAAACGATCGTTAGCAAGCTGATCACTGAAGCTACCGATGAATATAACTTGTCAATGATGTTTTCTGGTTGGCTACCTTTCTACTAAACTCTATCAATGCATCTAGACCATAATATTGCGTAATCTTGTCACTACATCTATCAGTAATTGAACTGAAGGCCGTTCTCGGTGGGCAGTTGTTTCGTAAATTAAAGTTTGTCTAAGCCGTTCAGAACCAACCAATCATAGCTAATGTATTGTCGTCTTTCCGACAGGGACAGTCACGAAACATGGGTCTTCGAGATAGCAATCATATATATGGCAGACCAAAAATATGCATTTATAAACTCTTCAAATCTGAGCAGCTTAAATAATTAATCTGATTTTTGTCTTGTTGTCGCACTTAAAGGCATTGCATTGACCTATAGCGTCGCTTTCAAATAAGACTCTCGGAACTGCCCACTTTAGTGAGAAAACAGCATTCATCTGGGACTTCCTTTCGACCTACCTTTGTACTCCACCAGAACAGATTTTTTTCGTTATGGAATCTACTATTAGGAAAGCCAAAAAGATTTGCCCCTTTCTTAAGCAGGCATCCCCTACTGCCTTGAGAGCGCTATCAACTTCTTCTGCCGGTAAATCTTCCGGGTTGCTTGAAGCTGCTGGTTCATGCCCTGTCATGGCAAAAGTCCTCGCTCAACGTTCTGCTGGCATTCATTCAAATGCCAAAATTCATGCTCACCCTTCTTTGAATGAGATTCCTACGAAGGTTGAAGCTCCCAGCACTCCCCGAGCTACCACTGAAGTCAACAAGCCTTTCAACTACTCTCAATTCTACAAAACCGAGATCGAAAAGAAGAAGAACGATAGGTCTTATCGCTACTTCAACAATGTTAATCGACTTCGGGCCGAGTTTCCCCGTGCTCACCTTAAAGATATTGACAATAAAGTCACTGTGTGGTGCGCAAATGATTACCTCGGAATGAGCACCAATCCTAAAGTACTCAGTACTATCCACGAAACTGTGAATATGTATGGCGCTGGTGCCGGTGGTACGCGGAATATCGCAGGCCACAACCGTCATGCGGTCGCACTGGAAAATGAAATCGCGCGCTTACATCATAAGGAAGCTGCATTAGTTTTTTCTTCTTGTTTCGTAGCTAACGATGCTACTCTAACTACTCTGGCTTCTAAGATGCCTGGTTGTGTTATTTTCTCGGACCAATCTAACCATGCGTCTATTATTCAAGGTATTCGCCATTCCCGCGCCAAAAAAGTTGTGTTTCGTCACAATGATCTTGTGGACTTAGAGTCCAAACTGCAACAAATTCCTCTTAGCACTCCTAAGATAATTGCCTTTGAATCTGTTTACTCTATGTGTGGCTCGATTGCTCCTATCGAAGCTATTTGTGACCTTGCAGACAAATATGGTGCTATCACTTTCTTAGATGAAGTACATGCCGTTGGAATGTATGGTCCTTCTGGTGCAGGTGTTGCGGAGCATCTAGATTTCGAAACTTACGCCAACCCCGAGCTGGCAGCTGAAGCAACTGCCGCAAAAGCTACTGTTCAATCTCGCATTGACATTATCACTGGCACCCTTGGTAAAGCCTACGGCAATGTCGGTGGTTACATTGCTGGTGACGCAGTGATGGTGGATACAGTTCGCTCTTACGCCCCTGGATTTATTTTCACCACTACGCTGCCCCCTGCAGTTATGGCTGGCGCACGTGCTGCCATCGAGTACCAACGTGAGACATGCAAGGACCGTGTTGCCCAGCAAACTATCACTCGTTATGTGAAGGCGCGCCTTGCGGATGCCGGTATTCCTGTCGTGCCTAATCCATCTCACATTGTTCCCGTTCTCATTGGAGATGCTGAATTAGCAAAGCAAGCTTCTGATATGTTATTGGATGATTACAAGATTTACGTGCAAGCCATCAATTATCCTACTGTTCCTGTTGGGCATGAGCGTCTTCGCTTTACTCCTACACCAGGCCACTCTCGTGAGGTTGCTGATAAAATGGTTGAAAGTCTAGTCGCAGTTTGGCAACGACTAAACCTCCGTACCGTTTCTGATTGGGCCGCCCAGGGTGGACTTGAAGGAGTTTCGACCTTTTCGCCTACCGAACGACAGGCTTCTCCCATGTGGACAGACAAGCACCTTGCGTTTGGCGCAATTCCTCAACTCGAATACTCCGATCGCTATACTGTGAACGAAGCAATTGAGTTGCCCCAGGAAATTGCGTGTTCTGCCTGAATCAGAATTGTGTTAAGCTTTCTGTTTTATAAGAGACACTGTTCACTCACAGGCGTTAAACTATATTAATAGCTATAAGATTTTCTCAAATAGCTTCCACGTCAGCGCCTTGTAAAGATCGCGTAGTTTTTCCCCGCTTTGTTACCCTGAAAGGTTTATTATTCTATTATTTCGGATCATTGAAGGCATCAATAATTTGGGTTATTAATTGTCGGAGATAAGCTTAAGTCCTTTCAAGGTTTGCGCAAGGCTCCCGCGGCTTCGGAAAGAAATGAGCATATGTGCTGAATAATAGCCAAGGCTTTATAAGATAAACACTTAAAATCCATTGTAAATCGCCATCAGAAACTAATCAATGACCGGGTTGGTGATTAGAAAGCATTTAATGAAAGTGCAACAATAAGTAATAGAAAAGAAACCTCGAATCAATCTCATCTAATTCGCCGAATTAGGAAACGCAAGATTAAATTTTAATATCGACAAATGCGCGCTAGTAATCATTTTGTGAGGCATATTAGCTGAAGTATAAATACCACATGGATCACGGCTAGTACTATCACTTGTCCGTCTTTTTACCGTAGGATATTGACTTCTGCTGATTGTATTTATAGGCCCGTGATTCCACTTTTCATCCCACAGACTGCAATCAAACAACATGACTTACCCCGAAACAATTGATGCACTCGGAGTCGTGGACTACGACAAATGGCCAGTCCCTTCGAAATTCTCTTACAAGCCTAGAGAATTTCGCGAAAACGACGTTGATATTCAAATCGATGCCTGCGCTATATGCGGTTCCGATATACATGCTGCTAAAGGTGGTTGGGGCCGTCCTTACGCCCCTGTGGCTGTAGGCCATGAAATCATTGGTAAAGTGGTAAAGGTAGGGTCCAAGGCATCAAGCAATTTCAAAATTGGCGATAGAGTGGGCGTTGGTGCCCGATGCTTCTATTGCCAGAACTGTGATGCCTGCGACAGAGGGTTCGAGAATAACTGCGAGAACAAAGTATCAACGTACTTCGGAGTTGATAAAGAATCTGGTGTCCCGACTCAAGGTGGAGACGCCTCTCATATCCGCGTTGACGGACATATGGTGTTCCATATCCCTGACAGCTTGGAGACGAACGAGGCCGCACCTCTGCTATGTGGCGGAATCACTGGTTTCGCTCCCTTGTTGGATAACAATGTGACTAAAGGCACCAAAATCGGCATAGTCGGTGTCGGTGGCATTGGCCACATGGCGATTCAATTTGCTAAAGCCCTTGGAGCCGAGGTGACTGCAATTTCTCGTACTCGAAGCAAAGAAGAAGATGCAAAGAAGCTTGGAGCAACCCACTTTGTTGCCTCCGGCGATCCTGAAAGTATGAAAGAGCATAAGGGTACCCTTGATATCATTCTCAACACCAGTTCTTCGCTATCGCAGAGTGCTATTGATCCCCTTGTCACGTTGTTGAGAGCGAGAGGTACAATTGCACTGATTTCTTTTCCGCCAGCTGACGAAAAAATCGAACTATCTGCTCCGACTTTGCTGTTACCGAATTTGACTGTGAAAGGATCTGCTCTTGGTACACCTGAGCAGACTCAATATATGCTGAACTTCGCTGCTGAACATAATATCAAGCCATGGGTCGAAACTTTCGATATCAACGAGAAGAATCTTAGCGACGCCTGGGTGCATGTTGAATCAGGCAAGGTTAGGTACCGCGCAGTTATGACTGGTTTTGACAAATTCTTTGGCGATTCTCGTCAATAAACACATTTAAACGACTTCATTCGGTATTCGCAAACTTCACTTGTCCTTATCTTTGCTCAATACTTGAATAAGTAGTAGTACATTTTGATATTCACCTTCTACGTAGATCGTGCGCCCCATTCTGTTTAAAGCGCAGCTCCCCGTCCTGAACCTGACAATTTCAAGCATTCCCATAATTCTGAATTATTTATTTTCATTTTTTGGTAATACTCTAAAGCAGATTGAACAGTTCAAGACGTGCTCAGACGCTTGCTTGGCAAAGTGTCTTGGCGTCAGGTTGCGATTTGGGACCGGGGATAAAACGGATCTTTAACTCCGCTTCTACTCGCTATAAAACAACCGAAACTGAACGAAAACTGCTCATTGAATATCATCCCCAATGCCTTACCCTGAAAAAATCGATGCACTAGGAATTACCAATTATGATAATTGGAAAACACCTTCGAGGTTCCAGTATGTGCCGCAGGAGTTCCGAGACTACGATGTCGACATTGAGATCGAGGCTTGCGCTATATGCGGGTCGGATGTGCATGTTGTAAAAAGCAACTGGGGTCGCCCCTACGTCCCTGTAGCAGTTGGCCATGAAATAATTGGTCGCGTTGTAAAAGTTGGACCCGAATCGAAAAAGAAATTTCAAGTTGGCGACAGAGTCGGAGTAGGAGCGCAGTGCGACTGCGACAACACTTGCTCAGCTTGCATCGACGGATTCCAGAACAACTGTATTGCTCAAGTAGGCACCTATTTTGGCAAAAACCCCAAAACTGGTTTCAATACTATAGGCGGTAATGCATCTCATATTCGTGTAAATAGCGAATTTGTATTCAAAATACCTGATAGTTTGGAAACCAAGTATGCTGCTCCCATGCTTTGTGGTGGAATCACTGGATTTGCTCCACTTTTGAACAACAATGTCGGCAAAGGGATGAAAGTCGGCGTTGTAGGTATCGGTGGAATCGGTCATATGACTGTATTGTTCGCAAAGGCTCTAGGTGCTGAAGTGACTGCTATTTCTCGATCACGGGCAAAAGAGCAGGACGCTAAGAAGCTCGGAGCTGATCATTACTGTGTATCAAGTGACGAATCTTCGCTCAAGCAGAGCAACCGGACTTTAGATCTCATCGTAAACACTACCTCGTCTCTGTCCGAGTCCGACATCTCTACTATCATGTCATTGCTCAAGCCGAGAGGGAAGTTATGCGTCATTAGTGCGCCTCCTATCTCAGAGACCTTGAAACTAAAGGTCTTCCCTTTGCTGATGATGGGCTATTCTATTGAGTTTTCTGCTATTGGAAGTCCTTCTCAGATCCAATTTATGCTTGATTTCGCTGCCAAGCATCAGATAAAACCATGGATTGAGACTTATGATATAAATGAAAAAAGCCTTGGTGATGCATGGCAGAAGGTCGATAATGGAGACGTCAAATTCCGAGCAGTAATGGTTGGATATGACAAATATTTTGGAAGAGAAGCTCGCATGTGAAAGCGTTTTTTTCTTTTTCTTTTGGTTTATTTCTCTGCTTTGTCCTTGCTCGCAGACTTTTGTTTACTTTTAGCTCTGACGGCAGCATCTGCAGACTCTATATCTTTGATTTGCCTTTCGGTGAGCTCCCACAGTTTCGATGCAATCTCTTGGTTCAACATAGTTTTTGCTGCGTATCGTTTATTTTCAGCGCATTCAGAGATGTATTCGTCTTTGTATACATCTGGACACGTAGCAGCGTATAACACCGACTGAGCAGCTGCTATAGGTGATTTAAGTAATAGCCACCAAAGGGGCCATAAGATCAGGTATATTAGTAAACCAAGTAGAGACCCGCAACTCATTACCCTTCTTGTCATAGGAGTGCGAGAAACCCCAGGGTCAACAGTGAGCACTTTTAGCTCAGGTTTAATCGGTGAAGTGTTCTTTTCAAGATCAGTGTCGAGCTTTTTCTGATACGCCATCGCAAAGTAGCGCAGTGCTTGTTTGCTGGCGCCATAAACTTTCCAGGGCTGATACTTAGGGTACCCGCGAGCAGTGAATTCGATATCGTTGAGGTCAAGTTCACCTTTAAGGAGAGCTAAAGAACAATTCAGTAAGATCACACGCACATCTCTGCCGTTTGGTTGCGATCTTAGCGCCGGTGACAGGAGATTGAGTAAGTGGAAGTTACTAAGGTAGTTAGTCATCCAATGGATTTCGACGGCACTTTTAGTAGTTGTTCTAGGCAGTGTAGGAGGCATGAAAACGCCTGCACAACAAATTATCATATCAAGACGACGGGGAGGCAAGTTGTTAAGCCAACGCGTAGCAAATTGTCGAACGGAATACAAATCAGACATATCGCATTCTTCAGCATATATAAGTTGATTCTTTGTTGACATTCGTAAATCATTTACTTGCTCAATAATCCATCCGTCATGAATATCTCTCACTAATAAGATGATTTGCGCACCTCTGCTAGCAAGTTCTTTCACTACTACTTGACCTATACCTGAAGTTCCACCCGTGACCATTATCACCGTACCATGTAGCGTTTTGTCCCAGGTATTAGAAGCCCCAGCTGTATAATATTTTATTGCCGCTATTGCCAATGCATAAGGTCCATATTTCGATATATAATTCCACCCGGGTATAACTTCTACGCCCTCTACAGATGCTTTTCGAAGAATGTCGAGGGGCATAGCGGATGTCACGTTTAAATACATCTTGGGAAGAGGCTGTTAGTAGCCTCCAAGGTACATAAGTTTTCGGCTTTATGCGGCTAAAATTATTATAATGTCGTATAATTGGACCAATTAATATTACCGCGTACTCCAGTTGCATAGCAATTTATCGTAGAAGCTGCATGTGACTACATGCGAGTCGTCTAGCCAGTCTCCTCCGTACACCATGCTCTGATGATGATCCGTGTAACTTTTGATAATAGATACAGAGTCTGATTGTTCTTGCATAATTCTTGCTCCTCCATACATGCAGCAGGCCAGAATATCATCATTGTACTTATTTGGCACTAATCGCCACACGCCGCCACCTAAATCAGTCGCACTCACTTCTCGGAACGCGCTCCGCATGTCTATAACTCGACAATTGTCATCATAAGAGCCCGTAAGCAATTTATTTTCACTGCGCGGCAAAATAGATGTGACTCCCGCTCCATGTATATTTCTGTTCTGTAAAACAACAGCTTCTATTCGAGTATCCAGACAAGCCAATTTCTGGTCGTCTCCTCCAGAGAGAATCAAATTATCCTTGAAAACTCCAGTCCATGCCTCTAAATCATGCACTTTGGTCGTAAACAATAACTCAAGTTTATTCATATCCATAACAGACACTTCCCCAGTAGTCAATGTCAGCACCATCAAACTGCCCGTAGAGTCGAAGCCAATACTCAAAACCAGTACCTCTGGATCAAAAACATTTAGTGCTTTTTGCTTGTGAATAGTCCCATCTTCTTCTATAATCCAGAATATTATTGATCCAGTACTTTGAGCACTAACAAACTCGTTGGTTCTAGAAGGAATAGCTTTCAGATCAAGTACAGACGATTCAGGTGTGCGGACACTAGCGATCTCCACACATTCATCGATCTGTGCCTTAAGAGTAGCTACACTCCCATATCGTTTCCCTGTTTCTTTATCTAATACATAAGTTCCTATAATGATAATTTTATTATTCCTCGGATGACGTATTAATACAGCTGGTGGTTCATCAATCGTATGCATGGCAGTAGGTAAGTGTCCAGTGCAAGGTTCTAAGGATTCTTACCAAATACATATTTTGTTGGTAAGGAAAGAAAATAGTCATAATTTTAAAGCCATAAATATTACCTAATCATCATCAAAAGGATGCAAATTTCAGATTATTGACCAATTGGACAGTTGTCTCCACGAATTCAGATCTTTTAAATTCGTCTTCAACTGTGTATTCCGGATTCAGGATCAGAGCAGATTCCGTGCGTCGACCCGAAGACATTGCTCCGTCAGCTATCCCATGATTCAGAATAAACCCATTGACATTATACTCGATCTCTCTCCTGAACCAGAATGAATAGCAACAATAAGTTACCGTTTGTTGTATAGTGGTGCCTTCTATAACCATCGATACAGGTATGCTGAAATTCGCGCCGTATATGTTTCTATACGCGCCTTTTTGCACATCTCCAATCATTGATTTTATGATCGTCTTTATTCTCTCGCTGTAAAACTCACTTTCCAGCGCATGCACCGGAGCCAGTACAGTCTTTTCAAATCGCATGTCTAAAATACTGCTCGGCATACAGACATTCACGCCTACCCGTGACTCCACAAGAAACGCAACAATGTCGTCAGAATAAACATAGTCTTTTGAATTAGACTTCAAAGGATTGACTGGCACATTCACCTCAAACGGCGGATATCTTAGAGCATCAGTGCCGTGGACATATGGAGACGGAAGAAACACAATGTTCGCCCAATACTTGTGAAGGTCATCCTGTAGAAGAATATCCAAGTCAGACTCTGAATCATCAGCCTGAGAGAGAGGAAAGTTCTCTCTAATGTACTTATTAGCAAGGCGCGAACTGTTGTTAAACACACTAGGCGTAGTTTGTGTGATGTGACGAATATCCTCAGCGGAGAAAGATCGCGCGTAGTTGGGCTCAGCCTGGAAAAGCACGCTACCCAAGAACGAATTATACAAGCCGGGATATGAATCAATAAGCTTAATAGAGGTTTTGTAATTCAGCTCCTCAGATGCCTGATCCAAGTTGTCCAAAACGCTCTCCAGGCGTGTTAGTGTGTTATTGGTCGTACGCCCGTAGTCCAAGCTCGATAGCGAAACTAAAGGAAGCTCTTGTGGCAATAAATGAGGAGTTTCTTGCTTTGATTCGTCTACTGCAGAATCAGAATTATTCACTTTTTCCCATCTGCACCAATGAGCTCCTCTAAAGTTCCACGGCAGAGATTCATGTTCAGCACTGGGACAGAGTGATGCAATGGCTTCATTCTCTGAGAACTCCGATACTGCCAGCAAATCTGTAGTTCTAGGACTGACATTGTAAATGTCAAGTATAAGTTTGCTGGCTCTCCTAGCATCTCTTTCTGCCACAGAAGTCATGGAATAGCTGAATTCTGATATATCCGGTCTTGGTTCTATATACACTCGAGACAATCGCTGTACGTCTGCTAAAGTGGCATCTAATGGAGGCCTCAGCGTCCTTGTGAATGATAAATCAATAATTGTCTCCGATATCGATTTGTAAAGCGATGTGATTGCAGCTTCTATGCTGCGAAGAGTTTTTGGTGGTGCAGTGACTTTAAAAGTGTCGGTTTCTCTGTTCAATGTAGCGTCTACACCACTAGCGGCCCATTTCTGTAATAATGGGTTAGTACCTGTAGACAGAAAGTACAAGAGTTTCCGAGTGACCGTAAAGGATTTCGTTAATCTATGAGCCTGGTCAGTCTCGACGGAAAGTTGCCAGACTTTGCTTATTATGTCATCAATTACTTTACCCTTCTTTGGCCGACTAACCTGGAAAGTGTCATCGTGCTCTTTGAGGTATGCTAATAATTGTGCTAATTTAAAAGACTTTGCCATTTCATCGGCTAATGTTTCTTTCTCTTTAACAGAAATGGTGCCGTCTGATTGTCTGAATTTATTCTTGAACGAAGATATAGCTACATTCACACTTTCCTGTGTTTCCTGTGGAGTTTCAAAAGAGCTTAGAAGCAGTTTCGACATAGAATCGAGATTTATGCCTGAACTTTCATCCACTGTTTCCTCGAGTTTCGGTACAGCGGCTGATCTTCGCGGTTTCTTCAGCGTCCTGCTAAGGAACTCTGAGGCAGAAGATATGTGATCTCTTTCCTTCGAATAAAACCGAACACTACATCTATGTAGTAGTAGTAGCCGTCTAGGTAGCATCTCGCTAACCGCACTGTAACCTACAAGGAACAGTATGAAGAATCGGGCGAAATCTTTAAAAGCAGAAAGCAGAGTACTCGTTCCTCTTCCGGTGGTTTTTTTTCCCAAGAAGCCAAAATTTGTGCCGGAGAAAGACCACCCTAACCCGATGTACCACTAGTCTTGTTCGTGCATCGATAGATTTGTACAGTCTCTTTCCGTAT
Source organism: Tortispora caseinolytica NRRL Y-17796 (assembly GCA_001661475.1). Classification (NCBI taxonomy): domain Eukaryota; kingdom Fungi; phylum Ascomycota; class Trigonopsidomycetes; order Trigonopsidales; family Trigonopsidaceae; genus Tortispora; species Tortispora caseinolytica. The sequence goes on from KV453841.1 coordinate 3,013,580, forward strand.
TTATGTCACTAAAACTAAGAATCGCATTATTCATTTTGTTGGTATTTCGCTTTAGTTGAGCATGTGACGTGCAGTAAGCTGTTGCGACAGAATGCATGATACACAATGTTACCTGAACTTACTTAGTCTCACCTTGGGAACTCCACCTACATCCTTCCCGGGTACATCTAGGCATTACAAATACACTGCTAAACCCCTCGATACGCACTATTTGCAGGAAGATATCTGGCCTGTAAGTGCATCCAGGGAAATAGCGACTATAAAATAAGTTATCTGGACTGACAAAATGTGGTTTAGGATTCGCCCTAAACACCAAAGACTGGTGATACAATGCTACCCTAAAGGGCGGAGCAGCGAAAAGAAGCCAAACTCCTCGCAACTAGCTTACTTATTGTACTATATTTCTACAAGAAGGCCTAAAATACCTAAAGTTGCTGAATTCTTAGATGCCCAGGCTCGTCATTATGCTTCCAGGGGCAGGACCGGTAACTTGCAAGTCATTGTAAACATATTCCAAGCTATGGTGGAGAAATGCCCACAGGATGTGAATATGTTCGCTGAACCTTTAATTAGTGTCTTGTGCACTGTAATGGCACTAAACGATATCACCCTTCTGCAAGAAGCAGAAAAAATGTTTGCCTCTTTCTGCGAACACCACGACGGGGGTCTACTAGTCGAAGATCATCGCTTCGTAGGCTCCTTCGAGCAGGTTATCAAAGCTTACCGATCGCTCGTTGTCAGTCCACCGCATTCTGACCCAGAAAGCTGGAAACTTATAGGTGTGCATGCTCTTAAAAGCATGGCCGACTCCGAAGCTATAACCACCATTCACGGCAGGAGCCAACTCAAGATCATCATTCCTCCTCTTATAGCAATCTTAGCTCCACTATCACCTAGCGAACTAAGAAACCTTTGCTCCTCAAAAGAAAAAAACCTCTTTTACAATAGTAAGGATGGCTTGAATACGTCAAGTACAAGCATAGATTTTCTATCTATTTCTTCTCTTCCCTCGCAGCAATCTCATATTGCCACTTCTATGAAAGACAATAACAAGGTTCGTGCTGATTCTGACTCTATACATGAACAAATTTTCTCTTCTGCTTTAGAAGCATTAAGGTTGCTTTTTGTCAACCCAAATCCTATACACATTCGAACAATAACTCTCCTGGTTGTTGAGCAACTTTACAAAGTTAATAATAATGAGTGGATCTCCATTATTTTCTTATACCTTGCTAAATGTACTCCAGTTCATATTCGGTTTTATGTCCTTCGAACAGTGCTAGATACGCTAACTTCTTATACCCCTGATAAACATAATGATCAAGTATCAGCTTTGTTTCTAATGACTCAACTGCTAAAGTCGAAAATTAATCTTGTCGGACTTGCAGTTATAGATGTTTGGAGAGCTCTTTATGCTTATGGTCTTTCGGTAATCTCGAACTTCACAAACAGTTCTTCTGACCCGCAGTTTCTCTCTATAACTGATGCTATAGTCAAGTGTGTTGGAAGCCTTTCGGTTCATTCCTATTACGCGGAACAGAATTCCGATCTGTTAACTGAAATGATCAGAAGACTCCGCAAAAATGCTATACACTCTGATGCGAGTGCAGCTGAAATGTTTGACGCCCGTGCCACTCTTACAGCTAAGATGTGCCTTAGGCAAATTAGCGCTACTATTGAAACGATAAAAGCGCATCCTTCTCCATTAGAGCCTCGTGCTTTATCTCTCGGAACTTGGAAAGGTACCCGGTATCTTCTCACAGTGCAGGATTCAGATGTTTCGCGAAACTATATTCAAGCATTATCTGATTTTATTCAATCAGATTACTGTTCGCCTAAAGAGTTCACTTCAGACGGACTCGATCTATCCTTTACGGGCAAAGACGGCACATCAAAGCTTCTTATGCTTCTTTCTGGAATCTTATATAACGAGAGCACAGATGTTTATGCACGTGCCTCAGTTAGACGCTTGGTCGGTACTATTATCCAAATCTGCAATCACAACACATTGGTCGACACTGTTTCGTTTGTATATGACTTACAGGCTTTTGGAGTAAAATTTCAAAACGACCTGAATGTTTTACATCTTCGTGATATAATCACTTTATCAACGATACTCTTTCAAGAGATCGGAAACAAAATTGGTTCTAATGAACTAAGCCAAGAGTGTTCAGTTGTGAAGCAAAAACTGGTGAGTGAAAGTTTCTGGTCCGAATATTTAGAAAGTTTGGACCCTCTCAGGGGTAGAATTGATCTTGTTTCTCGGTCTAAAGCTCCTGAAAACCTCAGATGGGTAGACATTGGTTTGGCCAAAGCTCAACTCCTGAAGCATGGTTTTAGCGAACCTGAACTGAAAGAATGCCTGAAATCTTTCTTTGACGGAACACAAAACTTATCAGAAGTTGAAAACGCTCTTATTGGAAGAGATGCTACCGAGTCTCCGGTAGACGAGCTTTCAGAATCGGAGGTCACGCGAGACAGTGAAGCTGATAATGGGTATGTGAAGAGTGATACATCAAGCACCAACGGATTTAACTCTAATGGCATCACAAAGAAGAAATCTGGCCTGTCTGTGGTTCTAGGACCTACCAAGTACGGTATAGCAAGTATCTACAGTAAAACTTCGCCGCCAGACTCTTTAAGCCCGTCTTATGCCGATTCTGCGGCAGTGTCTGTGCGCGCACTGAGGGGACACATCACAGACGTTCCTTTTGATTTGGAGACAGCCAGTGCATCAGATAAAATGAGTGGATTACCTGACGTGGATAAGCTCCTTTCTAAGAGTCGCTTTGGTACTACTAGTATAAGCAATTAAAGAGTAATAAGTTGCTTAGTACCTGTTCTGGGTCCAAGGCGATCCAGATATAAGAGTGCCAGGGTTTGCTTTTTCGATTGTGCTATTAACGCCAAACCTGTGTCTATGAAAAAGGATAACGGCAGGCCGAGCGACGGGGTTAATGCGATGCTTTCTTTGCCACAGTTGTAGTAACGAGCCAATTGAGACTCCTCGATAGGAACGATGGCCAGATCAATGAGTAAAAAGACGATGCATTTCGGATTGTGCTTTCTCTGAACAAAAGAAAGTTGGTCCATAAGTGTAGCTAGATACGTTGTTCTGACGGAAGATTTAGGAAATTCGACGAGCAATAAATTAGATATGTTTTCTATGACCAGGATGTCGAGAAGTTCAGAACGGGAAAGAAGTTCCTGCACAGTCTTGCTCAACGATTCGAAATTATACACTCTAGCAAGGTTCACCCTTTCAGCTAATGCTTCAGCTTTTTCGCTGCTTATATCGGCATCTGCGTAAGGGTCTCGCTGAAGAACCTCAAACAACAAAGTCGAGTCAAACGCGCCGGATGTGTCGATCCATGCTGCGGATGCCGATTCCGACGTCTGTAAAAGGTGAGATATAGCGTACATAGGAACTATTGGTTTATTAGTAGATAAATTGCTAGCTATTGCAATAATAGAGCCGTTCTTCCATCCATCGGAAACAAGTTCGTCAAGTTCTGGGCATCCTGTACGGTTCATGTATGTGAAAGAGAGGTGGGTTATACGTCGACGGGTTTAGATCATAAATCATTTATAATTAGAAAAACAAGGGAGACAAGAAAAAACTACAAGAACAAGAAAAAACTACAAGAACAATAGAAAACCAGAACCTCGTATTCTTACAACACAAGCATTTCGATATTGCCTAATTCTCTTTCCATTGCTTGCCGCAATTTGTACACCTCAAGAAGGTCGTCATTGGCTCATCAGCACTCCTGATTTGCAGCTGAAAAAAGTAGGCCTTGTTGTTGTCGCAGGCGTCGCAGTGCGCTGAAGTCTGATCGACGTTATCCCATGCACTAGCACCTCCTAAAATATCATCTACTTCCTTGCTTTTCAGCATCTTGCGCTCTGATATGACAGTTCGTGGTCCAATAGGACATCTATAGGGGCATGTTAAGCACGCGAACTGAACACCAGACTCCGATTCGGCGACACAGCATGAGTTCATACATCGCGGGCAAAATGTCAGCATTCCCCCTTTATTAATAATGTCCGCTATGACAGCCTTATCTATAATCAACGACGTTCGCGTTCAGGCTGGAGGTGGAAAAAGTCGGTGGGTGGCCGAGAAGAAAGAAAAAGGATTGGCAGCGTAGGTTCTCCCATCAGCATCACCCCCATCCACCATCCACCTTCACCTCTCCTTAAACACTTAGCCTAGATTTTATAAGCGCGAAACCATGTCTGACGACGGCGCCGGATTGGGTGAAATACTATGCGAAGCTGCTCGCAGAGATAACACTGATTTACTAGAAGAAGTCTTCGGAGAAGCCGATGACGTCGCACAACTTATAAACACAAGCAGAAACCCCATAGGCTTGTCGGCCATTCATCTGGCCGCAAAATACGGTGCACTCTCGGCACTAGACATGCTTCTTGATCAGCCTGGGGTAGAAGTTGATCCAATCGAGCCAATTGAAGGCAATACCCCACTGCATTTGGCAGTAGATGCTGCCAACACTAACCCTGAAGAAGGAACCGCTGCGGTAGAACTTCTTGTCCAAGCAGGATCAAATATCAGAATCAAGAATAAACACGCCCAAAAGCCCATAGATATCGCTTACCCTACCAGTGAAGGAGTACGAAAGATTCTTCAGGACGCAGAAATGGCCATATTGCTAGGGAGTGGTCCGAGCGCTCCACCTCCTCCGCCGCCTGCTGCCGAAGGCGATGACGAAGACGCAGGCACTCCCTCAGAATCAGAGTCCGACTGAGGCAGGGAAGGCAATAAACCTGGTCTATCATGCTCTTTTTCACCGCTTTCTTTGCTTCTTCTGTTTCTGTGCTTTATGTTTGCATTCCGGACAATACCATTTCTTCGTTGTGGGCGCCGATTTGAGTCCTACACACTCAAGGTGAAACCACTCCCTTTTACATTTAGGATAGTCGCAGGCAACCATTTCTCCGTAAGAACCTTGCCCGCAGAGACAATAGGACTCGTTGGCTTCTAGTGTAGAAGGAGCTCTCGCTCTTAGAGTCCTTGTAGTGACCCTTGAAATAGAGGATGGCGGATCGACGATGTTGCCCTTTTTGTGTTCCCTCAGTTGATCCTCTGTCCATCTAAGTTCCTGTTGTACCATTTCTGCAGCCAGACCACACTTTGCTTTAATATTTTCGGATTCTAAGATGCTTGTGCTTCGTAAAGTGTTGATCCTCTGTGTTATTGCGCGTAATTCAGATCGTAATTGCGCGTCTTCCGAGCGATTCTTTATCTTCTGAGCGGTGTTGCGTCTCTCGATCGATAGTCGCGATATTTCTTCATCTACAGTCTTCACCAGGAGCATGCTTCGCTTGATATCACATGCCAAATCATCAGTAATTTCCGGAAAAGTGGAAACGGCTACAGCCGCTAACGAAGACATCGATTGCTTATCCGGACGTGTTCAATGGTAAATGAATAAGAAGGCCGGGTGTGTGAGTATTCAAGGGTTGCAACTTGGGACTGCAACAGTGTGCGGCTTAAGAATCCGGGGTAGTAAGTACAAAGTCTGGTGCAGACCCATGAAACCATTTTAATGCTTTGTCGACCTTTTCTTTTGCTTCATTTCGCTGTATCAGACTTGATTTAAATTCCTTGTATGTGTGGAATTGACTGTATATGTGAGGGTGCATAGAAATGGCAAGATTCATCAACTGCTCATTGGCTAACATTGACGGTTTTGTCGATCCCATCTGCCGGCCCTTAATAAGCACTTCATGTCCTATGCCGGCTATAAAAACAATAGAAGACGGACATAATGGCGAGTTTACCAATTGAGGCATATCTGGTATTGTGAGGCTGGTTCCGTGGACCTTGAATGGGTGCAGCCCATAGGCACCATCAGTGTTCGGTAAGCTTGCCAGACGCTCTGTCCAGCAACGATGCACATCTGTCTCCCATATTTGGTTCTTGGGCACTATTAGTGAATAAAAGTATATAGGATCGCACACTGGAGATACGAACGAACGTGTGAGTGATATGAACTGATATCGTGCGAGCTTATCGGAGCAAGACTTCGAGTGGCTAACAGGCGAGTCTGGTCGGCCAGGCTTGGTTCGTACTATGCCCAGCCTTGAAAAGTTTGCACGTCCCCGTGCTATTGAATCCTTTCCAAGAGAGTCTGGGGCTAACCATTCTTCTGACGAGGCTGATCTGCTAGCGACGAGCGACATGCTTGCATCGCCGCATGGCATTTCAGAGACATAAAGATGGACTTTTGCTGATTTAATTATATCTGCCCGTTCAGGGTTCAGAAACAGATACAAATTGAATGCTCTAATTGCTAGTATCTCGGCGTGCGAGTCGTGCACTCTGTGTTCTAGCTGGTTTGCAGGCTGGGCCTTGACGCCAGTTGTGACTACTACACATTGTGTGAGTTCTGTACTTTCTATCACTATACCCGCTACTACAGTCGATTCTCTAGTACCGTCTGATCTCAGCACAGGCTTGCCTTTTTTAGGCAGCTTCAAGTACGCTGCAATCACCAGCCGAGCAATATCATCTGGATCCATGCGCTTTCGACAAGGTTATTGGTGGGGCAGCGATGTCCCACCTGACAACTACCAGGAAGGCAATCTTGCAATCGACCACCCCATTTTAAAGAGGCGCAGCCGACAATGAAAGACCAAGTAAGAGTAGGACTCGATTTTGTAGATGATGAAAATAGGCCTAAGGCTTATACGTCGACGGGCACCGGTCCTTCTGCTGGCGGTCGATTAGCTCCGCAGCCGATGGCGCCTTCGTTGAACAACCATCATCCCCTAGAAGCGAGACTGAGGAACTGGGATGCCCAGCAAGAAGAGCAGAAGCTTCAAATTCAGCGAAACGTCTACGGGGTTGGTGTACCGCTTAGGAGACAATTTGAGCTCAAGATTGTCGATGAAATGGACCAGAAAATGGGATTGGCGCAGACCTTACCTAGCATACACCGTGACATTCTGACGGGCAACGATTCTAGAACCGACTGGGAAGACATCTATCCGGACGAGATCGGATACGAAGAAGATTTCCACACCAGACTGGAGCGAATTATGAGATTGTGATATGGGAGCCTGGAAACTGATACATATACATCCCTTGAACAAACACTGGTTGTTCGAATGCTTAGCGCACTGCGCGCGCACATCCTCTACGTTTCCATACTCAACTTATAATGCTAATACTATATCAAATCGTTCCCACGGCTGAAATTATTTGTCTTTGTTTCTCAAGAAACTATGCAACAGCAAGCTTGTGAATTTTGTTGTTCCTTCGTTTTGTAGCCTGCTTTAGAACTTTCAATAGACGTGATTGCAGATTCCGGTCTAGTAGCAACATGAATAGCCTTGAATAAAGAATCTTCCGTTATGCCGATCATCTTTAATGTTTGTTCGTCTCCCATAACTTTCCCGAGATGAATGAGCCGTATTTGCTCTGGCATTGCCGGCACAGGTCCCCATCCAGTTGACCAATTCTCGATTAGTATCATTTTGAATTGTTTTCCAGTTAAATCAACCGGATCAATAACACCTTGGACTCTTTCATGCTTTATTTTTGTCAGATTCAGCTCGAACCTATTTCGAATGCCGCCTACAAAAAGCAAAGTCAGTTCAATATATTTGTCATTAGTAGGTTCGTTATCGGCCATATCTGTGTCGTGCTCATCCATGGCATCTCGATCGGTTCCATGCGTGGTTTCTTGCTTTAAATCATCATGAGACTCTGACTTCGTATCAATATTGCTACTCATCTCACTGGAGAGTCAAACTGGAGAGAGTGTGTAAGTACAGCCCAGGTCAATGCGTAGTTCGTCGCTTCTTGTCAAAGCCACTCCTGCGATTCTTTAAACTATTAGAAGACCGGTCTAACGAGTACACGGGTATACAGATAATAGAGAAATTTCCCCTCAATGAAGTACCGAAAATGTATCAGATCTGTACTTTTATAGCGGCTTTTACCGAGTTCGCCAGCAGTTTCAGCTGATAATGTATTATAGCGAGGTCTCTAAATGAAAAAGATCGCCTCTTGTGGGTTACTTCCCAAAAAGGCAAATCCCTGTGATCCATGACGGGTCCGTACGGTCGGTCCCACTCGGCTAAGCATTACACATGGTATTCATGGCTCATTTTCTAAAGCATTTTACACTAATTTGCAATAAAAGTAGCAAGTTAATGCTAATATGATATTGATCAATATATATTGTAACTTATACCAGCTACTAGACTCTAGAACTTACATAATAAGGCTCTCTTAGACTATACGTCAACACATTTCAGTGCCCGGGTAACTCCCAAAGAAAAACTTACATTTGAAACTCTAAAAATGCGTTTTTCTAACCCACCGAGAAGCGATCCAACAAATAATATAATAACTGACCAGCAAGAATGTCTGATCATCTTGCTGATTCTTTGATCTCTTTACTAAGAAATAGGTCTGAAAATCAAGTCCAAAATGTTATACTGTTCATAGATACAGGTAACCTGTCCGAATTGCTCGACTATTGGACATCTACTTCTTACAAATCGCATGCGACTCAAGCTCTATGTCTAAAAGCATTTTCTCAATTCTTAGCCTATGATTTCTCCTTCGCAAGCGTATCTATACAGCCGATAAATGCCGCTAAATCTACTTTGGCTGCTGAGATTGTCAACAAACATCTAGGCATTCTGCACAAAGCTCTTACGTCTCAGTATTACGCTTCAATCTACTCGGCGTCCATGCTCTTGCATGATATCGCGACATTAGATTCTGGTTCACTATGTCCTTCTCTTATATCATCTTTTGATTTTGCCTTGCCCTCGTTACGGAGCATACTGGCTCCTCAGAAATCGATATCCTCAGTGCAGTCGACTGCTTCGTTCAAATCAACGACGAGACTTGCATTCTCCTCGTTCTTGCTTGCTCTTCTTTCAAACGCTGCTTCTGCTTCTCAAACAAAATACTTGCTGAAAAACAAAAAGTTATACATGCAGATACTCAGGTATCTTTATTTAGATCCCCCTGACTTCGTTGTCAACACTCTCTACACATTCAAGACTACCATTCTGCTGTCTGAACTGCATTTGAGATCTGAAGTCTCGCAGATCTTTAACGACTGGCTTATTGCGCACCTCTTGCACTTGTACAACCGGACTGACGCCTATGAAATAGAAGGCGAATCTCTGAAAATATCAGATGCTGCACATAACTTTCTGCTACACCTTTGCTGCTCTTATCTGCCGTATCCCCATTACGGCTGGTACCCGCCTAGCGCTATTGAACTTGACCCTTCAAAGAAATCTTATCCTTCATACAACGGTACTCTTCTTTCAGTTGCTAAAAGTATACGGTTTGCTGATTCTGAGCATTCTATAGCGTTGTTTGTCAATATATGTCGTATATGTCAGGATATCGTTGCGCCGTTGATGCTTTCTACCGAAGCGAACGCTATGTTTTCGCTGAACCCGAAACTCTCTACAGCATGGATTGCCCAAATTAATGCTCTAATTCAGCTTGTTGCGCTTCCTATTCCAGAAGAGTCTACACTGAAGGCACTCTCTTTGGAGAACGTCTCGCAGCCTCCATTTGCTCTGACAATAGTAGAGTCCATAGCACCCTCTTCTATTACCAGAGCTAATCTTACAAAGGGCCTAGAAAGTCCAAACAATCTTTTACGGTACTTCACTCTTCAACTTATTGTGCAAATACTGAAAAAACTCGCGCATGTAAACGAATGGCTTTCTACGCACTTTCCTGCATTCCACTCTGCGGCTGCAGAACTGACTGTCCTTGTTATGCAACGTTTGCCGCTGTTCTCTGTCATCTCTCAATCCTTTTCGAAATCTATAGCATCGCTTTCTACGGAATCACCGCCTTTGATATTGATCATCACCACTACAAGAGCTATGGGTCTTTACTTGACGCTGTTCCCTCTAGAAGAAGAGCTGTCAGGAACAGACTTCTCTACTACCTTGTTATACATGCTTGAAAAGATGAAGTCTCACAAGCTGTCTTCTTTTGAGGTAATACTTCTACAAGACTTGTTGCATACACAGTCACAATCTTTAGCTATCGATAAGTGGTATGCAAAACTTCCAGGATCCAACTCATTGTTTACGGTGCTTTTGAGATTCGCCTGTCAATTCAAGGCCGGAGCCGCAATTAATGCAGCCTATCACAACATGTACGGTAAAACTGTGCATTTGCTCAACCATCTGTCGGAAAACTCAAACCTGTTCTTGAGTCGCCCGGCGTTCAGTCCCCAAAGCATACTAGCATACTGCTGTGTGTCTACTTTCCAAGGGCTTTCCATGGAGGATCGGTCTCAATTCTGGCTATTGATGGACCAGGCTGTTATGCGTGCAGAGCAATCTCCATACAAGTACCTGGATCAGGTCATCAGTCTTCCTGAGATTCAGCAGATGGATAGTTCTGTTCTTGAGTCTAAAGTCAGTCCATTTTTGTTTGCACTTGTTGAGCAGCTCAGTTTTTTTATCTCTGGGCATGAAGCCATTGCAGAACCAGTGGCAAAGATTCTAGGTTGTTTCACTCTGATAGGGGAACTGGAATGCTCTGTTATTCGGTTAGCTGAGCAGCTTGCTGATACTTATGATATTGCCCCATTCAAAAGCCTTTTTGCAGCTTTGAATATATGGCGCACTGGCACTCCCAAAAAGTTTCCTTTTGCAAAGGCCAACTTCTTCCTTGCTCCGGGCATTATTAGTGTATCAGAAGTTTTGCAAGATACAGATGAAGATGCTTTCCAAGTAATATGTGCATCGTCAAGTAGCCATGATCTGAAAAGGATCATCAAGCCCAAGTGGCGCTTAGATACAATTGAGCTAACTGCCATTAGGTACACCATTTTGAGGTACTGCATCAAATGCAAAGAAGATTACTACTCGTCGATAAATACACTTCTCAAATCCGTCACTAGCGATGCTTTCCTTGAGGTTATATCCAATGAAGAGTTTTGGCACCCTTTGCTTCCTTTACCTAAAGATTTGACAAGAAGCTATTCGAAAGTTCTACTTTCTATGTTAGATCTTGTCCATGCAGCTACTGGAAAGTCAAGGCACAATATGGATGTTTTTATTACTTATTGCGATGCGTTTTTGTCGGGATTGGTGTCTATCAAGAAGCATTCTGCTATAATTGCTTCTTTATTGCGACTACTTCCAAACCAGAAACTTTCAGATTATCTTGAGAATAACAAGTCAAAGTCTTCTGAGTTTTGGGCACTTGTTCTTTCTGAATTGTCTGCTAGGCAGTGTTCATTTACTGAGAGCGAGAAACAGCTGTACTTGAAAAATTTCCTTGCACTTGATAGCTTTTCAGACGAATCTCTTCAACCTCTGGAGCCATTTTTACCGGAATTTGTTAATTCTGAAGTCTTTCAATGGTTGATGACATCAGAATCTATACGACATTACCCTGAAACGTATCTGAAATTGTTGTGTATGCTTGTTCCATACATGGAAAAGGCAACAGTGAACTCTCTTGCCGCAGAGAGTGATGTTTGGGTCGGATATGTTACTAGAAAAGAATGTAAAGGCACTATTCTCCTAGAGTTGTGCTCATTACTGTTGCCTATTGTCGATAGCAGCACTATGAATAACTTAAGGATATTCTCTGCTGAGTTATGCGTTTCGCTTATACGGAAAAGAAGAGCAGATGATTTCCATTTCACTCTTTTTACTTCTCTAGCTGAACATGTCTCGGATGAAGATGCTTTCGCTGTGCTGGACATGATACTTTCTGGTAGTCATGTTTCATCGTCTTTGTTCAATGTTTTGCAACTTCTCTTAATAAGGTTCCCTCACATGAAGGATCGTATTGCTGAATTTGTTTGCATCAATTTGCTAACATTGACCAAAATTCTATCCGAGTCAGACGAAATTACTGACAAAGAGGTGTTTATCTCTTACTTTGATACCGTTGACTCATTAAAATGTTGGAATTCTTTGTCTAAGAATGATCTTGAAGCATACTTGACGGTGGCCTGTGAAAGATGGATAGCTAACTCTTATGTGATGCTATCTGTATTGAAAATTGTGTGTGGAGTTGAAGTCAACTATAAGAGCGTCTTAAACTTGATTGTCAATAACCATCTGAATCCGCTTTTATTCAACTCTGAAGACTTCGAGAATGGTGATTCTTTACTTTTTGCCGTTGCAGCGGTCATTCACAGACTATTTTTCGCTAGTTCCGACGTATGGAAATCCAACAACCTGCATGTATCTTTGCTGTTGCTATATAACGGCACTGTTGGAGGACACGATCTGCTACTTTATGAGGTTATCAAGCATTTAGAAAACGTTTCTGGTCAAAGTATGCTAAACAACGTGGGAAGCGTCTCATTTAATGATGACAGTGATACTCATCTACGTAACAGACTGTCGAAGAAGATTAATCAGCACACAGTGAATATCCTCTTTCAAGAATCTATCATGGAAAACACGCTAAGACGATTTATGCCTTATTCAATAAGTGTTTCGCATAATTCAATGACTTTCACCGAATACTTTGACTTCAGTGATTCAGTCGATGCATGGAAATCTATCTCAGGCATTAAGCATGCCTGCTATGACTTGAATTTCTTGATTCCAGCAATTGCTGTAAGTACGCAAGTTAATGACAGTGTGTATTTACGTATCTTGGTGCAGAAAAACGTCATTGGAATTCTTTTGGCGTGCTTTTCTCATGAAGACACTAGCATCTCTGAGACAAGCGCACGAATTGTTTTAAAGATCATCGAAGAGCTTCGTGAACAGAAATCTAATGACGCTAAGACAATTCTACTTCTTCTTAGGAAGAGTTTAACATTGTATCTTGACAGTCGAGACAATAACGAAGATTTCCCTACTATAATAGCTGTTTTTCTGGGCTACTTGTCTAAGGTCATGTTTGACGGCTCTCATTGCATGTATGATATGGCATCTTCGTACGTCACAGGGGGTGCGAGTGGCACTGTTACTCATGTTCCATTATTTCATGCCGTTATGACTAGCCCAACGGATTTTGAAGCGAAAGCTTCCTGGTATTTGCAAGTTCTTGCGTCAGGACTGCGATGCCCTATTGACTACGAACTTTGTCGGAGAAACAAAATCTACGAAACGCTCATGAGTCTTGATGTTTCACCCGGAATTCTGGAAGAGGATAATAGGAAGCTTATCAGAGAAATATTCTGGACAGCACTTGCCGTGTCTCCTATTAGAAATGACATGATTCAAAGGCATGGGTTTTTGGCGTACATAGAAGCCAGCCTTACCGGAACAGAACGCCAGCGATTTGGATTACGATCTCTGAAGTTATCTGATTCTGGCGATTTTAAAAATTGGTTAGGAATTGACCCTGTGTTTCTTTCTCGCCTTTACATCTAGATACGAATTTATGACCTTCTATTACGCCCTGAATTTAAAGTTTTTTTGCGTGTTCGCAGAGTGTTCTTTTTACGATAACAACATACGACATAATCAGCAATTATTCAAGAAGAAAAAGACATATACGTTGTGAAAGAAATTAATTTCGAAGTAATGACGACTATTAGATACAAAGTCGATGATCTTAAACTTCTAAGGAACTCGCCTTTGGTCGAAAAGCCTTCTGGCTTGTATACGATTGACATAAGTACTCCCGCACCGAGAAAAAAGAAACAGGCCGATATTACAAATCAGCGTCGACCCAAAGCTATTGAAACTGAAAAACGTCATGGTCGCGGAGACAATTTAAATCGAAAAGAATCAAATAACAAACGCGTGGAAGATATGGATACTGAAGAAGAACCAGAATGGATGATGGAATCTGCTGAAACATTACAACGGCCAATGCAGTTTTTCAGCCACGAAGGAATGACTGATGAGTTCGAACAATGGAAAGCTGAGAAAAGAAAGGCTGGTGGACTCCTTACATCAAATGATTCACAGCAAGCATCTTATGATGACCATACGCAATCAGTCGAAGACAACTCATTTCTATCTGGATCTCAGTTCAACCAGTTAAACCTAGCAGAAAACACCTCATTTGGCAATCAATATGCTATGCATGATTCTCATGGCCTACAAAATACCGCCCTGCCTCAGCATTCCGCTGATTACTATAACGATTCTCGCGAATATGCCCATGATGCTTATTCCGTGCAATATCCTACAAGACCGGATAACCCTCAATATACGAATCCGAACACATATTCGTACCAGTCGCAAATGCAATACAATTCCTCAGCATTACAGAGCCCTCCTGCCGCTCTTAATGGTCCTCCTCCAGGACTGCATCCTCCCGATATGTCATCACCTCCTGGAATTAGCAGCCGCATCTATAATCCTGAGCATTATTCATCTTCCTCATCTCCTCGACCTATGGTTTCAGCTCCTCGAGGATTTAGTGCAGCCCCTCCAGGTCTTTATGCAGCTCCTCCAGGACTTGGTGCTGCGCCTTCTGGTACGTCTCAGCAGTCATTTCCTACAGTCCAGCCTGTGCAGCAAAACATCCCACCACCTGGTGATTCTGACCCGGAACGCAATAGACAGAATCTGAACAAGCTACTGAATATGCTCTCTGGCGGCAATGCACCTGCGGGCTCAGTGCCATCACCTCAGACTAGCAGTCACCCTCCTCCGGGCTTGCACCAGTCTGCGCCACCGGAACCACGACAGGAATATATTCCCCCTATACCCAAGAAACAAAGCGACGATGATTCTAAACGCGCATTTCTTCTCAGTTTGATGAATCAAGATGGTGCAAAGAACACTCCTCCGTCTCAGTCACCTGGCTCTTCTGCTTACGTGCAGAGATCGGAACAGAATGTGCCAAGTTATGCAAGCAAACACTCGGCTGGGTACTAATGGCATATCGACTAATGATAAAACAAAAAAAAATGTAATGTGCAAATCACTCATTAGATATATAAAGCCGTTGACGAATCTGCGCTCGTGCCGACTGCAGTTCCACATTAGCAGATTTGATTTTCAGTTCTTCAAGACGGTTTAGAATTCGTTTCTTGTACGATGAGAGCAGTTGCGAGTATATCGCAAACCAACCATTGTGATAAACGCATTTTCGGCGTTCATTTCGACACGGCGATGTCGTTCCGTTCAGCGTTTGTAGTGGTGAATCCAGTGGGAAGGCAGAAAGCATACTAGAATCATACCCGCAAATGTCGACTTTTGTGCCACTTTGCTGCGACAACTCGGTTGATATCTGTTTTGTAGTTTCTTTATTTGCTAACAACTGCTCTTCGGCTTGTTTAATTAATAGGCAGGTTTCTTCGCATTTGGAGATTTCAGAGTCATACTGATCAGGTTTAGAAAATAGTGAGGACATGATATCAGGATACTGTTCTAAGACAGATAGCGATCCTAGACTTTTGAACTCCGAGAAATCCAACTGGTTTAGGGAATGTAAATAATCAGTAGAGAGTTCTGAATCGTTAATAATGTTTCTGAAATATTCGAGTCCGTGCTCTTCACTGCAATATTTAGACCATTTGTTGTTGTTGTCGTCTGATCCCACCATCGCCGGATTATTGCAGCTACTGAGGCGACACTTCCGCTTCCAGAGCATTAGGTGGCCCATTTCAGTGCATAATGGACACGAATATCTAGCTAAAAGATCTTCTTTCGATCGCTGCACCCCTACGCACGAGCCGTGATACCATTCGTCGCAGTAATCGCATCCGATCATCCACTTCCCCGTGTCTGGTTCACGGCATATACAGTATAGTTCTTGACCATACTCGTTGTGTTTTGGCCCATTTCTTACTTTTTTGTAAAGCTCGGTATCTTCGAGTCGTTTTTTGGCAATTTTGGTCGGCTTTTTACTCGACTTCTTCTTCTCTGGATCCATCTTGGTGGTTAGTCGAACGCTAACTTCGACAAACA
Source organism: Tortispora caseinolytica NRRL Y-17796 (assembly GCA_001661475.1). Classification (NCBI taxonomy): domain Eukaryota; kingdom Fungi; phylum Ascomycota; class Trigonopsidomycetes; order Trigonopsidales; family Trigonopsidaceae; genus Tortispora; species Tortispora caseinolytica. The sequence goes on from KV453841.1 coordinate 3,029,453, forward strand.
TGCCGCCCAAAACTAGAACTGCATCAAAAATTCAACCAGTGCACCGCGAGTTCGGTGGAATACCAGGCAGCTTTGTTTTAATTACTACGCTGCCATGGCTGGTTATATTTTTAATGACTGCCGCCTCTAATGGATCAATTCCCTTTGATGGCCCTGGTCTCAAAGCCTTGCTTGAAGATACATACAGCCATGTTTACACGTCGATCTTAGACATTGCCGCATACAAAGCGTATGTATGCTGGTGGACAGGTTTAGCAATGATGCGAGTAATTATTCCATGCAGAAAATTTGATGGCTTGCCTAACCGCGACGGCTCTGTCCTTACCTACAACCTGAATGCCTTGACTTCGCTCATTATACTGTGTATCGTTTTGACACTCCGGGGGTTTGCCACAAGCTGGCAGTTGCCTGAACTCCAGTTTCTCTATGACCATTTGTTTGGAATGGCGATTGCAGCTATTTTCTTCTCTATTGCGCAAGCTGTATGGGTGTATCTCTACTCTTTCCGCTCGTCTAAGCCTCTTTTGGCCGCAGGTGGTGATACCGGGTCTGTCATCTACGATTTCTATATCGGCAGAGAGCTCAATCCGATGATCGGATCATTCGAGCTGAAAGTATTTAATGAACTACGACCTGGATTGATCTTGTGGATTATGATAAACTTAGCTATGTGTCATCATCAATTCATTGCATACGGGAAAGTGTCTTCCGGCCTGATTCTCGTCACATTAATGGAAGGATTCTATGTTCTAGAATCTCTGTACAATGAAGACAAAGTGCTGAGCACAATGGATGTTGTTTCAGACGGGTTTGGATTCATGCTCTCGTTTGGAGATCTCGCATTAGTACCGTTTACCTACTCTCTCCAGGCACAGTTCCTCACTGACAGGCCAGAAATTGAGCTATCCTTTTTCGAGATAGCTGCTATTGCTGCCTTACAGGCAATTGGATACATTATTTTCAGAAAAACAAATTCGCAGAAGGATTGGTTTAGACATCTGACTCCTGCAGAAAGGAAAGCCAGTGGATACAAATTCATTAAATCGCCAACGGGCAGATCGCTGCTTGCAGATGGCTGGTGGGGATATTCAAGGCACATTAATTATTTTGGTGACTGGCTCATGGCTTGGTCATGGTGCCTCGCGGCCGGTGTATCTGGTTTGAAATCCCGCGTGTGTCTTTTTTATGTGATCTACTTCGCGGTTCTTCTGATCCACAGAGAACGAAGAGACGACGAAAAGTGTGCAAACCAACACAAACAGGCATGGACGGAATATAAAAAGCTTGTTCCCTGGAGAATTATTCCGTATGTATACTAGCTGTGTTTTCAGCATGCTGTTCCTGCTTGGTTACAACGTTTGATCTGAACTCAATCTTCTTGAAATACGTTTGACTAATCATGCCTTCTTGATCTCCAGGACTCAAAATCACATTGTTTGCAGATTTGTAAAATGGAATACCATCGTCAATAGCAGCAGCGGCATCTATGTATATTAATACGGTAGATGAAGTTCGATACCCGGACTTAACATTCTTATCTTCCAGTGAACCCGCAGTCATATGAATGTGGTTCCTCTTCATTTTGCACAATCCTTTACTGGCACATATTAATTCATATGCTTTTCTATTTGTTCCATGAATTATAGTTGTATCTTCAGCCTCTTTCTTCGTAAGAGGTTGTAGTTCGAGTTTGCTGACTTCAATTGAATGTCCTTGATTTGCGCGTATATAGTACACACCTCCGGATTCCTTCAAATAGTACCGGCCCTTGGTGTCATTCGCAACTATCTCTTTAATATCTTCGAGAGTGACTTTTAAGCTTTTTAATCTGTTGTGCTTCAACAGTTCTTCGGTCGCGATAAATCCATCGTCTTGAATATTCAACTTCTCTTTGGCGGCCCCGTGTCGCAAAAGGTACGCCAAAGTTTTCGAAACGCGGATCTGATCTACCATTACCGGATACAGACGATCCTGGGAAAATCGAAATACTTTTCTTCTTTCTCTCACGCGATCACTGGTGCCCCCACCTAGAGTAAACTGCCGCTTAACTTTGAAGATTTGTCGCTTACCCGAAAAGTGACGTCGGAAAGCTATATTTTTAACTACCCAATTGGGAAATATCAAGCCGCGAGTACTCCGGGTAGTAACTAACCTGTCTGTTATATATATATATATATACACGCGTATATTTCAATCTCCTGAAGTTGTTTTTTTTGCCTACAACAATGGTGGTTTCTATTGCGATCAGGTCAAAAACTGCAACTGCTTTAAAGCGGGGTCTCACTTTGGGCCGTCGCAGCATCTCGTCATTCAACTGGGAGGATGCCTTTGACATTCAAGGCGATCTGACGGAAGAAGAAACAGCTATTTGGCAGACAGCAAGGAGCTATGCACAGGAAAAGCTACAGCCGAGAATCATTGAAGCTTCTCGAACTGAGACCTTTGATCCTAATATTCTGAAAGAAATGGGTGAACTTGGCCTTCTAGGCTGTAACATCAAGGGCTACGGATGCGCTGGTGCATCTAATGTCGCATATGGTTTAATTGCACGAGAAGTAGAACGGGTGGATTCCGGCTATCGATCTGCATTTTCAGTGCAATCGAGTTTGTCAATGACCGCTTTGGAGAAATTCGCATCTGAGGAGCTCAAAGAAAAATATATACCGAAAATGGCTACTGGCGACATCATCGGTGCGTTCGGTCTTACTGAGCCTAATCACGGCTCTGATCCTGGATCCATGGAGACTACTGCGAAACCGCATCCCACAAAGAAGGGTGTATATGTCCTCAATGGTAGCAAAACATGGATTAGTAACTCTCCAATTGCCCATGTCTTCATTGTTTGGGCCAAACTTGACGGTGTAATTCGAGGTTTCCTTGTCGAGCGAGAGGGCCAGCCCGTTGGCGCGCTCAGCACCCCTCAAATCAAAAATAAGTCGGCTTTGAGAGCGTCTATTACTGGAATGATCCAAATGGACAATGCCGAGGTTCCAGAAGAGAATATGTTCCAGAATGTTGAAGGTCTCACCGGCCCTTTCACGTGCTTGAACAGCGCTCGTTACGGTATTGCTTGGGGTACAATGGGTGCCCTTGAAGGAGCAATTGACCTTGCGCGAAACTACGCATTGGAACGCAAACAGTTCAGACAACCGCTAGCTCGTTACCAGTTGGTGCAGAAAAAACTTGCGGATGCTCTCACTGATGTTACCTACGGTCTTAACGCCGCGTATCGCCTCGGAAAACTCAAAGACGAAGGCCGCCTTGTGCCTGAAATGATATCTATTGTGAAGCGTCAAAACTGTGATCGCGCGCTGCACAACTCTCGTGTTCTAATGGAAGTCTTTGGTGGAAATGCCGCTTCTGATGAGTATCAAATTGGCAGAATAGCCGGTAACTTATTCGTTGCTCAAACTTATGAGGGTCAAAGTGATATTCACGCCATGATTATCGGACGTGCCATGACAGGACTTGGTGCGTTCACTGCGAAATGATACACTTGTCTTCAAACTGACCAGCTCTACATATCAAAAATAATGCGAATAACGTCACATTCTTCGAATTAAGTACATCATCGCCTATATATTGTAAAGAAATAGTAAATAGAAATAAAAGAAGTAATCTCGTTCCTATATACCCTATCTCCACCTGCCACACCTTGGTGCAGTATGCAACTGCTTACCCTCTCGAGGCTGATCTTTACCCTACCGCCAATTTACCCTGATTGTTTATGGCAGGATTTATGAAAACTCACAATACTGGTGTTTCGCGTAGATATAGCTCATAACATTCCTTGCCCTTTTCGCTTCAGTGATGTAGTACTATAATTATTATTGAGCTGCTTAGCTTGCGATCTATTTTCCGTTTCGGACAACTGTGGTTTCTATGGGCAGTTCCCCCGATTGGTCCTTAGAGTTATCGCCCCCTTTTTAGCCGTACACAGCACGCACACTAGTCAACATTCACTAAATCTGCGTAACGTAACACGATGAGTCAATCTCTGAAAGAAAAGAAATCTTCAGGTGGCGGCGCGAAAATTGATCCGCCTGAGGAACAGATCGGAGCTCAGGCACTGCTTGAACTTCGAACTGTGCCAGAGAGTGATGACTCTGCTAAACCGACGAAGAAGTCCAAGAAGAAAAGTTCAGCCTCAAATGATGCCGACTCCGTAACTTCGGTTAAAGATGCCATGTCTGTTAGACTTTTGGATGAAATCCAAGGGAACGACCCTTCAAATCCTTCGCGTTTGTCTTATGCTGGCCGTTTCGGCGAAGCGCTAGAAAATACTTCTATCTTAGAGCAAGATCCCGCATCCGCACATATGCTGCAAAACTTCACGAATGACGATGGAAACTCTCATCTTAATCACACTGGAACAAAAAGGAAGCGCGATGATGAGAATACCACAAGTTCTACAAAGTCTAATGCCCCTGCTCCGCTTGATGAAACTGTTATTCGTGTACAGACCACGGATGGCGCCACAGAACCTTGGTCTACTTACCTTGACTCCTTACCGTATAGTGAATATACGGACATAAGTTCTTCCATGCCTCTTACTGAAATTGATCCTCGCAAATCGGGCCACCATGCGACAGCAAGCTCCGGTGCGGAAAATCTTGATCCTGCACTTGGTATAGCCGTCAACGCCGTTAGTGAAATGACGGGAAATGACCCGGCTGTTGATCCTGCTTTAGCTAATATCGGTCTAACTAATGCTATTAGAATGTCTGATGAGATTCCCAAGCCGTTCATGAACATACTTCGGACAGAAAACCCTGAACATTCGGCAACAGTGTTGAGCCGCCCGTCTGGCAGGATTGTTGACAGTTCCAATGACGGCGTTAATGGTTCCAGCACTGATAATGGAACCCGAAACTCATCTTCGAACACGTCAATAAATGACAAGAAAATGCGTTCAGGTGCGTTCTCTCAGGAAGAAGATATGATCCTGCATAGGTTTTTTAAGAGATACTGTGAAAAACACGGTCTTACCAAAAGAGACATATGTGAAAGAGTGTGGTCAGTTCATCGACGTACAGACAGTTTTTGGGATGATGTCAGCTTTTGTTTACCTGATAGGACACGTGCTAGCATTTATAAGCATGTACGCAGACTCTACAATACATTTGAGGTACGCGCCAAGTGGAGTCCAAAAGATGATGAAGAACTGGCTCGTCTATACGCGCTAAAAGGAAACCAGTGGAAAGAAATTGGTGCTACTATGGGCCGTATGTCTGAGGACTGTCGTGACCGATGGAGAAATTACGTAAAATGTGGCCAGAACCGGTCTCAAAGCAAATGGAGTTCTGAAGAAGAGTTGGCACTATTGAAAGCCATAGGGGAAATCGCAAGAGCATCTGGTGCTGATGATGTTCCTATGAAAACCACAGATATCAATTGGACCGTTGTTTCAGAGCAACTTGGAGGTTTGCGATCTCGAATACAGTGTCGGTACAAGTGGAAGAAACTCATGGCGCAGGATGAGGAACTTGTGCGGGCTGAAGAGCTGAAAGGATTCGGAGTAGTATCGGATCCTAGTAAGATAGGACGTCTTCATACTTCCAGTGGCTCGAGTTCTGCTGCTCGTCCTTCGAATGGCAGCGATCTCACTGATGAGTCCGAGCACAATACTGCCAAGTCCGCAGCGTCACATCAACAGCCTACTCCAACATCAGGCTCGACACCGTGGCAGGACCTAGACGTTCTTAAGTCTGGAATGTAGGAATAATTGTAAATTAGCAAGGAAATTACTACTTTTGTATGTAAATTGTGTACGGATTGTTTTTGACTAAATATATAAATTCATGAAATCTTTCGACATAGAGTTTTTTATTTAGGTGATTAGACCTCGACTTGCTATCAAAAGCCGATTATACGATGGGATTCCGGCCGCTACCGGCCACTTTAAAGCAACTCTGGAAAGGATCGAAAGATATTGGCTCGAATGTGAATATATTGGGATGGATTCAAGCTGTTAGAAAGAAAGCTGGGGTCGTATTCCTCACGGTTTCAGATGGAACGACTTCTCGACCATTGCAGATTGTTCTACCGAAAGAGATGTATACACCGGAACTGTGCGCTGGAAGCTCGATATCTGTGGATGGGATTTGGCAAGAAGGACCCAAGGAATTAGAAGTCACTGCAGATCGCGTAAAGGTGATTGGTAGTGCTCCGGATTTCCCGCTGCAGAAGAAATACCACACATTGGAGTACCTTCGCAGCATGAACCATTTACGCTCGCGAACTAGACAGTTGAATGCGGTCGCTAGATTGAGATCAGATATTGCATTCAATATTCAAAAATTTTATCATGATAACGATTATGTATATACTAATGCCCCTGTTCTGACAAGAACTGATGCTGAAGGCAGTGGTGAGTCATTCTGTGTGATTCCCGAATCGGACCGCGAAGATGTGAAAATGCACAGCGATTTTTTCAAGCAACAGGCATATTTGACTGTCTCCACTCAGCTGCATTTAGAGACGCTGGCGGGTGCTATGCCGCGTGTGTGGACTATGGGGCCTGCATTTCGGGCAGAAAAGTCAAACACTAGTCGACATTTGGCGGAGTTCTGGATGGTAGAAGCGGAACTCCAATTCATAGATGATCTCGATTTACTTATGGATCAGACTGAGCTGATGGTAAAGAGTGTGGTAAGCGATACTGACGAAGGAATAGAGGAAGTTATTGCAGCCAGAAGTAAGATCTCGAGCAATAAGGACTGGCGATCGGTAGACGAAATTAACAATGTTCGTGATATGATTCAAACAACTTGGAGACGCATGACATATGATGACGCCATAATGGAGGTTAATGGAAACTATGGTGAAGGCCTGAGCGTTGCAGAAGAAAGGGAGCTGGCATCTAAAGGCCCTGTGTTTGTCACAGATTACCCCGAAGCACTTAAACCGTTCTATATGAAACTTGACGGCGATAAGGCCAGATGTTTTGACCTGTTGGTCCCACATGTTGGTGAGCTTATCGGCGGCTCTTTGAGAGAAGATGATGCCGACACGTTAAGAGCCTCGATGCAAAAGAAGGGCATATCTCAGGAGAGACTTGAGTGGTACTTAGACCTACGAAAGTATGGGTCAGGTCCTCATGGAGGATATGGTATGGGTTTTGAGCGTCTGGTGGCACTTCTTTCAGGCGCTTTTAACGTTAAAGAAACGATTCTGTTTCCATCTTGGTGTGGAAGCTTATCAATATAAAGCACCTCTAAAGCTCTCCAAAAAGCTTTGTGGGTTTTTTTTACCGTCGAAATGGCAAACAACTGTTTCTAGTGAGACTCCTGTTATTATCATCTGGCTAAACATGTTATATATAGTATTGTCTAATTTTCTCTAGAGGCGTTGGCGTGAAAAATAACAACAAAAGTAATATATAGCAGGTCCATATTGTGGATTGTTAAGGTTAAGCTCCAACTGGTAACTGTCATTTTAACTTTAATTAAGCGAACACGCCAAGTGATACTTAAGATCTGCACTCTTTGTCTGATTTCATTGTCTCCCGCGAAGGCTGTTGATTGACCTGTAGAACCCAGGTTAGATTTGAATTGCTAAACATGCGTGTTTTAGTGCTTGATAGTGGCTAACAGTTAGTTGTAACCTGCACAGGAGTGGTTGTGGTACCTTTGATAGTGTGTCATATAGTATCACACGGTACTACCCACCGTTCCGCAATAGGACTAGCGATGTTGCATTCTTGTATGTGCTTATAGTACTAACCAAGTAATCCTTGTCGATGTAACGTCCTTGATTGAAATAGATATAGGTTGTACTTCCAGCGATTCTAAAGCAAGGCTCTTTCGGGCTTCGTATTGGAGAAATGAGATGGCACTTGACTGCTATATACTACACAAACGTGTTACAGTACTGTTTATCAAACGTATTTGTCAGTTATTGATTACTTTGGCTATCTAAAGCAATCTGAATCACTGCTTAGAGTTGCTGCCTCCGAATAATGTTTAGTTTGAGCTAGATATGTGCCATACGCCCATCTTGGGGCCGTTTGCATTGACTAACCAGCAGCAACTTTGACGCCAATCAGAAACCTTTTTTATTAGATGTAGCTTTGTTGCTGTACCTGTTTAGTATCTGCGTATGGCATTTAACTGCAACATTTGATATAACTATTCATCACAAGTGTTGCTTAATCACAAGTGTACGTTCTGGTCGGCGTTCTTACCGCGGTTCACATAAGGATAAGTTTATTTATCGATCATCTTATCGCTACATTATGATGGATATAGTCAGTAAAACTGCTTGAAAAAATCCGATTAATTGTCTGCTTTGACTCCCAGATCACAGCCACTGAACTAGCAATCACTTTTATATATTGGTGAGCTTCATACGATATGCATGCCTGCGTCGCAGGTTCATACCTAACTTGTACCTTGACTAGTTCCTCGGACCAGATAAGGGGAGTACCGAAAGGTGCTAAGAATGGAAGGCCGCATGCGTGGCTACCGGCATTCTTAAGGTTTCTCTTAAAGAAACAGCCTAAAAGATAAAGACGATCTTTCGATTGTTCGCAAAGTCAAGCAAACTCATTTGACCGTCCACATGTGAGTTGGCATAACAATGAGTAGAGAAGCTATTTAGATTCAATAGTCTTCACGTTTATTATGATGCCTGACACTTTTCTAAGACTGTTAAGGTGATATAAATAAAATGTCTATTCTCTAATCATATACGGGAACAGTCAAACCACAAAAAATTATTCACTCTTTAGAGTTTGAAGTGTGACTTTAAACTGTTCATTAAGATATCCGTGTCTATAAGTTGACCTGTTGTCGGTACTTCGACGTTTTAAATAACAAGACCATGCTTAACTTACGCGTTAATCATTTTTGATTTATCGGAATTAGTGCAATGGTGTATTACCCGCTAAACCTAGCATTTTTGTCACAATCCGTGGATGTTTCCAAAGAGCTGCTTTTTCCTTGTGAACGACTAATGAGCCGATTAGTTAAAGTGGCCTCAGGTATTTTGACCTAGCTTGACTAGTTCTTTGCACAAAATATAGTTATGCCTTTTCGATTAGCTCTCTGTACGTTATGTTATATCGGTTTTAGCTTTTTGCGGTTTGACTAGACATTCCTTGAACAACATTGTCTTCTTTTGTTTCACGTTCGCGATCGATCAAATAGATGTGCACAAACTGCTCGACATATACAATACCAATGTATTATATTTTACCTACTGTAACTGCATTGCTATGCTATTGTATCATTCTAGATAACAAATTTTAATATTTGAATAAATATAATAACGTTTTGAACCCCTTATTGATCCCCCTGTTTAGCTTAATAAGAGTAAGCTTGTGTAGTTTGACTAGTCAATTTACGGTTAGGGGCACATGTTAGCCTTTGCTTGAGGTTGACTGCAAAGTTAGTATATATTTACAAAAAATTTAAAAGCGAGATACAGCTTATGTAGTCATTTAATTGTATAATTAAAAATGAGAGTATAGAAACTCATATATATCATTGACAATCTGCGTGGCATACCCAACCACCAACACTCCCCAATCCTTCGTTTCGAGAATCGAATGCACCACTCATGCAATCTGGCCAGAGACTGAGAGCAACATGGGAACCTTAATGCATTTTAAACTATGGCACATTAAGTCTAATTCAGTACTTTGCTCAGGTCGGCAACTATTAGAGTTTCATTAAGCGATTTCCATCGAGTTTGACGAGATATTTCTCCTTCCTATGTCGGTCTTTGCATACACAAAATGGCCAGTCAAACTCTTTATTTTTATCCTTTCGCCTTTTTTATCAAGATTCTCATTGCTATTTAACCGCACATGTTTCGCAGTTCAATAAATATCTCTCCTTAATTGCCTTTATTCCGATCTATCGTAAATCTATCACCCTCATTCCTCTTACCTCAAAATCCTAAACGTCTTGTCCTCATAGCTTCTCCTCTAGACTTTCCTCAAAATCCCCTTCCTGCTTCTACCGTACACTCCTACAAAGAAGTGCACCAGCGATCCATAGACATTCACTGCGATAACCGATCTCCATCTAGACGATGCTCCAAACAATTGGCGCGGAATCGTACTATGGAGCGCTCAGGACAACGTGGGACGCCATACTGCTAGTCGAAGCGGCAAGGATAGGAAAGATACCAAAAATAAAGCGCAGGCTAATTTCAGAAGAACGTTCGCTAATCCGTCCAGGCTCTATATTCATCTGGGACGAAGCTGAAGCAGATATCAAACGATGGACAGATGGTAAATCATGGTCATCGTCTCGTCTCACTGGTAGCTTCCTTGTTTACCGCGAGATTGAGCTATGTCCACCCTACAGGTCTTCGTTCCCTGAAGAGTCTGACATGCAGCAGGTAATAGCTGCCAGAAGTCCAGCTGCCATGCCGGGAGGCATGGAATTCCTAAAAATCCCTCCATTACCAGAAGGATATCGCATTCTTTCTGGCGGCCTTATCAAGCAGTCCTTTTCAATATCCACTTCTGAGGAGGTTCGCATCCATTTGATAGCCTACTCGGATCTTGACTCGGTGCTAAACAACCCACTCGTCTCTCCAAGCAATGATATATTCTTCTCAGAAATGAAAGTTTCAAAAGAAACCTATCCGGCACTGTCTCATGAGGCTTATAAAAGTTCGCTGTCATCAGAAAGTGCATTCTCCCCAGAATCGATCAGAAATGCGGATCAAATGAAATTTAAAGCAATGCAGTACAAAGAGGTGCGTCCAAAAGTCGCAGGTGCTCAAAGACCAGAAAAGCGTCCTACCAATACGTGTGGTCAGATAAATGGTTCAGAACATTTTACTGTGGAAAGCATACCCATGCCACAGGGCTCAAAGACCAGCAATGAAGATAGTCGCTATTGGAAACAAGTGCAATCGCCAGTACGACAACAACTGCACACTCGCTCGCGTTCATATTCGCACCCTCGTCCATACCAGTTGCCCAGTGACGGTGCCCTTTTCACGAAGATACCGTACATGCACTATCCAGCTATGATTTATCCTCAGAACCGCAAGCATCACTCGCTGCGCTCTTCTAGGAGCACCCGCCTTACGAATTCAGCCAGCATTTATGCACCAATAGACGACAGGTATGTATCAGAAACACAAAAGCAAGCTAATCTTCGGAGGGATACTGTGCCACCTGAAATTCAAAACATGACAGATATGGGATATGATCCACATAAGAATTCAGTCTTACATATGGGGTATCCAATTCCTTACGTCTCATCTTCTTCTCCAGGGGTTACGCCGTTCGCTTACAGTCAAACCGGTAACCCTTACGGCGCGCAAAATGTGTATTCAATGACACCATATACGCCACAGCAGTACGCAGTGCCACAGTCATCTGGATCGACTGCCAGTTCTTCGTCTTCGTCTTACTCCCGAAATCTTCACTATGCTCCATATCATGCTGGACCCGTGCACTATTCACACGTTCCACAATACTATAGCCAAAAACGGTACTGCCTGCCCGTACAACCTTTATCTGTGGTAAACTACTCTCAAGATGTTAGTGGCAGTAAACTTGAGCAGGGGGAGCGAGAAAGTGATGTTGCTCTCAATAACTTAGACAATCCTGCATCAAGTCAAGAGTCCAAACAATAAAAGGACAAAGATCCTTTCTGATACCCCTATACAGAGAACAATCGAAAGAGGAAGGTGAAAGATTCATAGTCTAAAACCGCAGCTCATTAGTTGATCGATTATGTCTAACACTCGCTTACACCTACAGAGTGTGTAACTGAAATGTATTAGGCATGATACTCTTAGAAGCTGAGAGTCCTTATTTACAGTTGTAGATGCAATGATATCATCTACGTGAATTTTGCAGCACCTTGGCGTTCCAGTTCTGCAATAGCCATCTGCCTTTGGTAGTCTGCAGCATGCTTTTGTTTAAAATAGTCGACCCACGAAGCTATGCAGTTTTCTTCCATCTCTTTGTGTTCTTTTGTGCAAACAGGCTTTCTATTATCACCAATTATCTCAGATACCGATACTGTATCCCTAATTGGACGTTTCGACCCCTCTTTGATAATCTCTTTAGTTTCCACTAGCCTCGTAGGCTCGATATTGTGATTTGCCAAGCATGCGAAATAAGCGTCTCTCTTATCCCAGCACTTTTTGCGGTCACTTCTGTGTCTCATTTCCATTGCTGCAGTATTCAACAAAGTTGGTTATCAATTATTTATCTTCGTAGGAGCCTTACACAAGTTTTTAGTGGTTACTAGAGGTAATAGCAGTGGTTAAGACATTTCTCGAGAGTATAGAGCGATGCACCCGGTGGAGTGTTGTGAAAGGCACCATCACTATGGCAACCCTTCTCCAGGATCTACTTTTGCGACTACATACAATTTGGATAGAACCAAGCAATACGTTACGCAAAATGGCAAAGAAAGGCGGAGAGAACTCAAAAAAAGCAGCAGGCAATGCAAAGAAGGCCGAAGCTGCGGCTAAAAAGCAGGCGGAACAAGATGCAAAGGTGAGGGCAGCTGAAGATGCCGAATGGTCTAATGGCGCGAAGGGTATGTCCAAGAAAGAAGCCGAAGCTCAGAAGAAAGCCGAACTGAGCAGGAAGAAAGCCGAACGCGAAGCTATGCTTGCAGAAGAAGAGAAATCTATGCCCAGCAAACCAACTAATAGAGGGTCTGACAAAATCGCTAAAAAACGCGAAGCTAAAAACCTGGCTTCCACACCAGGACTTAATAAGGCTGCTTCGATCAGCGCCAGTGGTATTGACAATGCGCTAGACGCCCTATCCATATCCGGTATCAAACAAGCGGAAGGTGCTTCATCTGGTCCTGGATATGCCTCGCGAAATCCTGGGGGAATCGACAGACATCCAGAAAGACGATTTAAAGCTGCTTTTGCCGCTTTCGAAGAACGGCGTCTTCCTGAGCTCAAAGAGGAACACAAAGGATTAAGACTTAACCAGTACAAAGAGCTCATAAGGAAGGAGTTTGAAAAATCCCCTGAAAATCCTTTCAACCAGGCTACGGTAGCCTATGACGCCACGCAGGACGAAGTGCGCGAGGTTAAGCAAGCCCAAAAGGCTGGCATTGAAGCTAGATTGCGCGATCACTAGACTTGCTTACTCAACGCATTTACGGTCATCTAACATATACACACAATACTAAAGGATTGTCTTTTTTTTTGTCTTCTTCTTTCACTTTGTTTCACGCACGAACTTATTCACGACGTAGGACTGCGCACTGTGCGAGCATGAACTGTTCAAACAATTCAACTACTATCAGCCAGTGAGATGGAACTTATCCTAGATTCCCCTGTTTCCGGTTTTTTGCAGAGCCATGTGCTAGCGTACATATTAACTCGGTCAATGCTTTCACCGGGAAGACGGACAGCTGCTGCTTCGCATTTGAACCCATTCTCCTCAAAAGTTTCAATGTACCACGGCTTGGTCGACGCTGAACGCAGCATAACGCAACCAGAAGGTCTCAATGCACTGTAAAGCGCTTTGATCTCGCTAATTGCGTCTTGCCCTTTAGGATGAAACCAATCCATATGGTCCATGATGATGGCAATGCTGAGACTTTTAGAGGCCAACCGCTCGGAAACATTCACTAATGTGTCTGTATGAAGACGGATCCTATCCAAAGGCGAATCCTCTTTATGAAGCGTGTCATAGGATTCTTCCTTTAAGTAGTTAGGACAGTTATCATGCGCGTAATGTCCCTTCAGAGTCAGATAATAGAAGTAATTGTCCTTAGAAACCAACGATCGTTCAATAACCGGGTCAAGAGTATCGATAATATACTGCAATAGACTTGAATCGATCAAATCCGCTTGATTCATTGGCACTCCTGCTGCTTTCCAGAGAAATATCGGATTGCTAATAATGAGTCTAGTGACCACTTTGTTGAACAGCATCGGACGAATGGTTTCTTGCCACAACATCTTCTGCTCCTCCAGAGTCTCACATGAGCAGAGCCTGTCTATGTTATCTTCCATACCTGTATATTTGGCCACTGCTCTGCACAGTTTCAAGGCCCATCTTGTGTTTCCACTCTGATAGTACAGGCCATCATTGTGGAAAAAAGATGGTCCATTTTCGAACCAATACTGCATTGCCTGCGACGACAAATGAGGTGAAAGCTTGTCGAGGAGCAAATCACGGAATTCTTCTGATTTTCCTGCGCCAAACAAGCTCCATACCTGATCATAGCTCAAGGAACGAAGTGCCGCCAGTTTTAACTCAGCCAAGTGGCCCTGGCAAGGATTGAGGTCGACGCCGTGGATGCGACGAGGCGGATTAGGAATCAAGGCGTAGTCCAGAAGGTTGTCACCGCCAGAGGTAATTGCAAGCACAACGTCATTTGAGTTCATATTGAGAATAGCTTGGTCTTCGCGCGGGTCTTCCCAGGTGAAGGCATAGATATACTGATCTTTGAACTGTCTGTTCAAAGGGTCGAGCTCGTCGTAATAGACACGCCAAACTTCCTTCTGATAAAACAGTGAAGGGTAAGGAAGCCCTCTTTCTTGGTTTCGTTGCGCTGCTTCAAGACCTTTTGAAACGGGGATCAGCGAGTTGTTCTGAGTGGAACTAGAATCCAGTTCAGAAGGAGGAGCCAGATATGGAGATTCACAGGCCAGCGAATTCAAACGCCACAAAAGTTCAGGGTTTGTCCTAGCTTGAGTTCCAATCCAGATATAGTAAGGAATGTTGATGCCGTACCAGAAATGATTCTTGCAATTCAAAGACTTTATGGTACCACAGCGATATTCAAGGTAATCGCGTCTAGCCGGGTCAAGATGTACGTTGTCTATATCGAACCAGGTATACCAGAACGTGCGCATGATCCAATTTTGTGCCCTGTTACGCATTCCGCCCACGACGTCTACGCGGTCAATTGCGTTAGAGGGCTTTTGAACTCCAAAATCGACCACACCTAGCATACCAGAGGGGTGGAGGAAGTTCAGCAAGGCGTGCTCTATAGCAGCATAGAACGCGGGGATCATTGAAATCGAATAAGCGAAAGTAATCAAATGAGCGGATGTTTGTTCAAAGTCATCAATTGAGAAACTACAGGCGTCAGCGCAAATTATATGAACATTGTCGTAATGTCTATACTTTCTTTGAGCAACCTGACAAAGCGAAGGGGATAAATCTACTAGATACACGGCCTTGAAATGAGTCTTCAAAGGCAGAATTTTGTTCATAGAATCTGCGTTCAACCCAGTACCGGCTCCAATATCAATCCAGATCAGATCTCTTTTTTGTTGGAGATGGGATGCCAAAATCCGAAGCATGTCTTCGCGGCCTTTCAAGAGCCGTGCACGACTAGCGTCATAAATATCGGCCTGAACGGAATAGAATGATTCCAGCATCTGCTGCTGGTTATAAGAGCCCTTCGAGCTGCTTCCACCAATCAATGGTTTCACGAAGCAGCCATACGAGAACAATAAAATCGTCTTAACATGTACAATAAGGAGTGACAGAAAAGATATTAGAAACATTTTTTCAACAATGCGTCAAAAGAAGAAGAAGCAAGTCCAATAATAAGAGCACTCCCCTTTAATATAGGATTCAGTACCACGTTTCTTTTATTACTCAAGTTGACTAGTCAATTAATGTGAATATTCGAGCGTGCCTCGATTAATTTATCTGATTGGCTGCAACACCCAACTGTCAACTGTTTCATGAACTTTATTTTGGAAACATTTTACCTTGTCTTCTCTCCAAAAAGGAGATAGAGCTATTCGAAACAGTAATAGCTTTACTAATATTCACATACAGAAATAGTCAGGTTTATTAACGGGTAATATTATACGGCGTGACAGCGAATTATGCCATATAGATGTACTTTCGACGAGGTATTTAACGGTCTGTAAGTTTGGGAGTGTGTCTGAAATAGTAATAATGATTGAGCCGCACAGCACGTGTTGATCTACCGCAGTAACAGCGATCGAAAACAAGCCAGGGATGAATCTTGAATATAATCGAAAATAGCGTCGGATTCAGTTAATTAGCTTAAACTTAAATACGCGAAGAATGTAGTGTGTCTTATCGCTCCTTAAAAGATTTCCTTAAAAGCTACCCGAGGGATAGGACCGCGGTATACACATGCATTCGATCGAAAGTCTAGTACATGTGACAGTTATTCAAGCACTTGAATGTACGCCGATCACACATGCAAATACCTTAAAAAGAAAATATACCATTATCTTGTAGTGTCAAATAGCAAGTGCATTCTTTCGAAGATGCGGTTCCGAGATCAGATAAGGTCAAAGTAAGGGAACTCCCAAGGAGAAAAAACCTTGCACTTTTCTCGACTTGGCAGAAAAATCGAAAAAAATTCAAGAAAAAGAGACGAAAACTATGCCTTCATTGAAAGCAAGTAAATTAAATCACGCAAAAGGGTTTTTAGCGGTCTTCAAAGGAACCGATAAACCTAATGACGCCGTGTTCTCGGTTTACAAGAACAAGAAATCAAGCTCTAATGATAACGCATACACTATTCATGGAGAATCTGAAGACATTGAATATACTGCCAGTCCTGTTGATTCAAATGAGAATCACATTGCTATATTTGATCCTGAATCAAATAAATTGGAGTTTGCGCCTACATCTACTTTCCTGGTGCACCCTGTGATCAAAAAGCGGAAAATTGCTGGCCTAAGAAAGCAAACACAAGAGAAAGACCAAACGACTTCTTATTATGAGCAACGAACTGCTCTAGGTGCTGCTTTTGGTACCAAAAAGGCGCAAAAAGCCATTTCAGATGCTCAAAGAAATGCTATTGATGCAAGTGCAAATTCAGTGCTCGAAGAATCGATTGTTTCTGCGGTGAACCAGGCTACCGAAAATCTTCCTGACCGGTCGTCGATCCAAGAAGATATCGCCCAAGACCGTATTATTCCTCCTATCAACCTCGATGGAACCAATATTGACGAAGTCTACTCTACTTACGACATCATTCCTGAAAACTGCTGGAAATCAATACAGGCCAATATCATTATTGCCGAGACAAATGGAATCGCTGCTCGCCTGGCCCTTCTTCCCTGCAATGTGCCGTCTCAGTACCTCTCTTCTCGCCTAGAACGACTTGCAGAGCAAGAACTAATTAACCAAAAACATCAGCTTGACCAGGATAAAGTTCGTTTGCTGTACTGTATAGCATTATTCATTGGACTATACCACTCACGATACAGCATCAACCCGAAATCACTCTCCAATAAGCTGAAAAACCCACCTATGCACCTGCTTAGCCACATACTCGACACTTACACCACAGACAAACTAGTCAACGGCAAAAATAGACAAGTAATTGACCCTCGCAATGAAGATCGTTTGCTCGCTGCACTAATTGTCTTATGTCTAAAACTTGACGGATTCCTTGATGTAACCAATTTTGCAAAACAAATCATGCTGCCAACTTCAAGAATATCCTCTATTGCCAAACAAGTGGGTGCAAATGTCGCTCCTGCTACTAAAACGCAACTAGAAGCTCTTGAAATGCCCCTCGATAGTCGCATCACTATTGCCGAAATGTCTTTCCCTGTGAAACTGCCAGCTATTTCACGCGGTCGTAGAATGAACCGCTAAGTTCGGCTGAATTACGAAAGAAAGAGGCGAAAAATCTTAAAAACTGCTCAAGACTAGATACTACTGATTTAGAAATAATCATCACCTTTCATAAAGTCATTATAATGGTCATTACCTCTTACCTCTTCGCGGCGCGCGCCAATCACCTTTCTCGCTATTAATTCTTGAGAATAGCGGCTGAAGTTTCTGGGATTTTTTGAATTTGCTCACCGTAGTTCCATCACCGGCTTTGAAAAAATGAGGAGCAGCTTCAAGTAGCCATTTAGGCTCAATGCTAGTCGTATGATGCATGTATTCCTTCGTAGTATACATCAGCGTATGGTATATTACATAGGATGGCTGCTTAGAATATAGTGAACTTGAAGGGTGCATATACACAGGAGTATTTTCCAAAAGAGTCTTATAGCCTTCTTGGGGATCACGGCGAGCAGTATTCCGGAAAAATCCGGCGCAAATGCAACGCGTTATGAGTTCAGTCTGATTAGCACCGCTTGAAACATGCATCTTGTACCGTCTGAGGATAGAGATGAGTTGTCGTCGAATATCTTCGGCACGTCGCAGACTGCGGCTATTAATAAAATTCTCATGGCACCACGCATCAGATTTGTGGTTTTTCTGCCAAGATTTAAATACATTCAAAAGAGTGAAGTGATCTCCATGTGGATCATCAAAACGCGCCTTTCTTGAATCTGCCTGAGATGCCTTCTCTTTTGGTCGGTGAAATACTCCCTGAACTGATATCATTGCAATAATAGTAAGAAGTTCATCTGAACATTTCAACTCGACCGAAGTCAGGAGAGATTTAGCTAGGGCTGGTTCCATGGGAAACTCAGCCATTTCTCTACCAATCCGAGTTAGTAAACCTTCCTCATCAAGAGCCGCCAGCTGATAGAGCTCCTCCAACGCGCCTACAACAGCGTTTGTTGGTGGAGGATCCATGAAGTCAAAATGAACTAAATCATTAATCCCCATAGCTTTAAGCAATAGCACCGTATTGGCCAGGTTCTTACGCTGGATCTCGGGAATAGAAGTAGGCAACATTTCAACCATAAATGCTTGCTCAGTATATAGTCGATAGCACTTGCCTGGTCCTGTACGGCCAGCACGACCAGCACGCTGATTAGCTTGTGCCTGAGAGATAGGTGTAATGACGAGGGAGTCCATTCCAAGCTTCGGGTCAAATGCATTGACTTTTGTGAATCCAGTATCAATTACATAGTAGATTCCATCAATAGTAATAGAAGTTTCAGCTATGTTCGTAGCGAGGACCACTTTGCGTGAACCTCGTGGAGCTGGATCAAAGATTTTCGTCTGCATTTCACTCGGTAGCGATGCGTAGACTGGCAGCACTACTAAGTCCAATAGGCCGGGTGGAAGAGTCCGCGCTTTTCTCCGTAACATCTCTACTCCTGTATCGATTTCCTCCTGACCGGTTAGAAAGACGAGGATATCTCCCGGTGGCTCAGATTCGTGGATTTGCATCACCGTCAAAAGCGCCATAGAAAGATAGTCAGGTTCAGGTTCAGAAGAGTATAGGATCTCCACCGGATGCGTTCGACCCTTTATATATAAGATATTACTCTTGTAAAAGTACTCAGAAAACTTTGACGCTTCTAAAGTAGCAGAGGTCACGATAATCCGCAGATCGGGTCTCTTTTTGGCAGCTTTCTTAAGCAACGCAAACAATATATCTGTTGCAATTGTACGCTCGTGGGCTTCATCCAGCATAATAACAGAATACTTCGTAAGCAGAGGGTCTAGTAGAATCTCACGCTGAAGCATACCGTCTGTCATATACTTGATCTCAGTGTAAGGGCTCGTTACGTCTTCAAATCGGATAGTATATCCAACTTCTTCTCCAACACGACACCCGACTTCTTCGGCTACACGAGTAGCTACTGAAATAGCAGCCACTCTACGAGGTTGAGTGCACCCAATGATACCTTTATCAGAGAAACCTGCCTCTGCAAGGTATTGTGTGATCTGAGTCGACTTTCCGGAACCAGTTTCTCCTATCACTATTAGAAACTGGTTGTCTTTGACAGCCTTTATGATGGTGCTTTTCCACTCGTATACCGGTAGATTCTTCCTTTGCTCGTTTATTTCCTGACGGGTATACTTTTTGACGCTTGTCGCAGACGAGTTGAACCTTGGAGCATATTGCTCTGAAGTGTCATCGTCTTCAGCATCATCGGCGACCTTTTCCATTAATTTCTGTTGCCTTTCTTCTCTTCTTATTGAAGAATTAATAGCACCTTGCATGGCAGCACGATTCAATGTACCTTCTGGAGCTTTAATAATTCGAATCGGGCTGAGATCTCTAGACTCTTTGGCATACCCAGCCAGAAATGGTGGGATATCTTCATTAATCTCGATATCTTGCGGACCATCTACTTCATTGTCAGAATTTGACGGAGAATGGTCAACCTCATCAGCAGCCTCATCATTATCTATATCAGGATAATCAGCAGAAGACAAGACTCCAGATGCAATAAGCTGCTTGACCTCCCATCTTTCAGGTGATGACATTCTTGTTTTCTTTGCTGGACGGTGAGCCGGCCTCTCATCCACATCAAAACCAGAAGTGTCAATCAACTCACCAGTTTCAATGTCTATGTCCCGTGTTGAAAGGCTTATTTTTCCATCTGGGGCGATACGATCAATCTGTACGTAAATTTCCTGTCGAGGCTCTAGTATGTTAGATACAGCCCTATCATTGGGTGCATGCATTCTAGATTTGTGGAGTAGACCAGAAGTTCTGTTCTTTCTATTTCCGATAGTAATAAAGGCGCCATATGGCATAACATTACTAACTACTCCTCGGTGTATAGATCCAGGTATTAGGGACAGAGACTCGCGTGATCGACCACGATCATCATCTACACTGCGTGGTTCAGGAACAGAAGAGACCGCAGGTAAAATTTCTCTAGAAGGTTCTAGATTATTCAACATCGTAGGTTCGTTGTTGAATTTCACAGCTTCATTGTAGATTTGATCGATCATTGACTGCGAAAATTCACCTCCAGCTTCTTTAAGCATCGAGGTAAATTCCTCAAGAGACGAGGATTTCGATTGAAAGCTCAAAATATATTCCGCAACAGTTGCATCAGAAATACCTAGATTATCTTTAATAATTAAAGCAATTTTTGCTACTAGTAGCAGAGAATGTAGCTTCTTGAAGGCTTCCATATCATGTCTCTGGTGTTTGTCGATTGCTACGTGCGGCTGAGAAGTCAAGAGCAGATAATAGATGAATCAGCTATCCTACAGGTTATAGTCACATATACGCATGAAGCTGATGGTCATTGTATTCATTGAAACTTCAGAGCCGAAATAATTGACCTCTCGTCAAATATTCATTTGTTCGGCGAAGACGGAACATTGTCTGCATCCAGCAAATCTGGTTCATTAGCAGAGCCAGCTGCAGCAGAGCTTTTCTCCAGTTTTGGCTCAACGTTCTCTTGCTTGAGCGGGCTTTCGGGCGAGGCACTCTTCGTCTGAGCACGTTCGTCGTTGCGCATTCTTTTGGTCTTCGAATCTCTCTCACTGCTGATAGCCATCGGTGACGAAAACTTAGCTGGGCTAAAGTCGTAGAATCCTCCAGGCCCGCCTATTTCTGCATTAGACTGCAGAGCGCTCACGGAACCCAGAGATACATTGCCTGTACCGTTACTAAATGTAAACATACCAGAAGTGCTTCCATCGCGCGCAGGTGTGCCGGCGCCATGGAACCCGAGACTGCGATATGGGGTGTTATTGAGAGGGAAAAATCGAGAAACGGTGTTAGACGACGAAGGCGACGAATTCTGCATGTAAGAGCTCGGCAACTGCTGTTGCTGACCTGCAGAAGGTGGCGCTAATTGAAATACTCCCCGAGAGAAGTTCATCGGTGTTTCTGTGACCCCTAAAGTGGGCGGCATTGTTAAGCTAGCATTGGCACCACCAAAATCACCACTTCGGGGTTCTTCGGTATTAGTATCCGAGGCACCAATGAGCTCTTGAATATTTTGTGATGAGTAATTTGTTTCTTTTTGATACCCGTCTTGTGAAATACTCTGCTCAACTTTGACATGCTGGGTAGACATCGACCCGTTAGGTGTAGTGGCTCTCACATTGCTGGCTGTCGAATAATCCCTCGTAGGCGATGAAGGATAACTCTTGCTCTGATACTTTGGATAGTTATGCTGACCAGTTGAAGCTGGTTTAGTTGGTGTCAGTAGTTCCTGCTCTTCGGCTCTGGTCGAAGACGGTGCCATAGCAGGGCCTTGCGGTGCGTCAACTGCAGCAGCTGCAGATGCCGCCGCAGTTAATGAATCTATCGGAGAGTAGTTTTGCTGAAAGGAACCCATAGCACCACCATTGGTAAATGGTATTGACGTGTTATTATGTTGTACAACCAGTTGGGGACCAGGAGTATATACATTCCAGGCAGGAGCAGAACCCGTTAAATCGCGCTCGGTTCCATTGACACCCTTAGAAGAACCTACAGAATATGCGGACCTCCTCTTAGTTAAATCTCCTTCACGCATACGACGAAGAAACTCTTCCTTATGGTCCGGAAGAATGGTCCATTTCATTCCTTTTCCTGGCTCATCCGAACGACGGGGTACTTTCGCAAAAGCTTTAGACAGCGAGAGGTTGTGTCTAACAGAGTTCTGCCATCCAGTTCTAGAAAATCGGTAAAATGAATAGTTTGACGATATCCAATCATAGATACCCTGCAATGTTAGAGATCCTTCAGGACTTGAAAGAATTGCCTGTGTAATCATAGTGGCATATGAGTATGGAGGTTTGATATCTTTTGCGTCATCTCTGCTAAAATCAATTTCGTTTATCTGCTGCATTGAATTGATTCCTTTAACTTGAGCTTTAGATATGATAGCAACTCCTTTCGGATAAGTTAGGTTAGATTGTTCAGAAGGCCCACGGTCGTTAGAAGATCTATTAGCGTAAAAATTAGGAGAATTAGAAACATTTATGAAGTTTCCTGTTGGCAGTGGCTTTGATGGAGAATAGTACTTGGTAGGCGATGAGTTGACAGCCATTGATCCGTCGGAAGATACCAGAGTGGAAGGCAAAGCAAAAATCATATGAATATCTGAAATTTCGATGTGGCTCCCGCTTCTTAAGAACACAGCACCGGATTTGTAGTGTATGCCATCAATTTTTAAACCATTTCTTCCCAATACATGCAAAAACCAATTCTTTGACTGATAATCATATATGATAGCAGCATGCTTTCTGGATACCACTTTAGAAGGGCCCAAATCAATCTGGACATTATCTTCTGGGGTATTATCAGGTCCAGTGTAATTCCTACCAATGAGAAGTTCAACCTCTTTTATGTAATAGGTCCAATTGGGGCCGGCGATCTTACCGTAAGCACGTATATCGCCTTGGTAGGAATCACTATTAGCATGATCGATAGCAACTTGGATAGTCTGTCGAGGTAACGGTAAAGAGCTTATTTTCCGGTTTATTTCCTCTAAAGGATCCTGTAATTTTTTTAGTTCTGAATGAGTGCGTTTTCTGGATTCCGGATAGCTATCGGCATTATCCGTATCGTAATGAGCAACGGAACCTTTAGTCGAAGACATTTCTGAAAGCTAAGTAAGACAGGGATGAGCTGATCAAGGCTATGAAAAGACTTGAGCAAGACGTAAATGAATTATTTGCGTCTTCCTGTAGTGATGCAAGGTTTCGCACAGGGTATACAGAACGTTTGATATAATAATGCAAGAAAGCAACTGGAGCTGAAAAGTACTCGAAAAGAGAAGGTATGTGAATCAGCTGGAGAAACTGAAAGTAAGGTAGAACTATAACGATACACGATTCAGGCAAGACAAAAACAGGATATATTTATCGAATTCGAAAGAAATATATTGCAATGAGAGGAACGCCTTCTAAGAAGCCGGAAAATGGTCGTTTTAGCGTTCGTCAGTATGGCAAATTCGGTATTGATAACACTGGAGGCAAATAGGTTCGAACAGGCAAATAAAGCGGGTATATTGGAGAATAAAGACCAAGCAAACTTCCACCGATTCAGCTCCGAGACAAGCAGAAGAGTCTTAATGGCAATTTAATTCGAATTTTTACTTAAGGGTTAAGTGTTGTTGTGTACGTGAATTTAAACCTTGCCTTAAAACTACTCTCCTCTGTTTAGGCAACCACCCTATTGGGAAACTTCAAAACTCATAATCAATCTAATAAGGTTTTCTGTAATGCTAGGCAACGGCAAAGATGTTACATTTCGAAAAGCTGAAGCAGCAGCAGCTGTTGCATTTAATCAATGACTTCCTTGGATGTAAGGCTTGGAGTGAGAAGAAGAAGCGTCATCGGAGGATGCTTCTTTAGACAAAGCATTTATCGCAGTATGAATGATATATATGCCCACGGTTGCTAAAGCGGTAGCTCCGATCGCAAACCATGCAAGCCCCATAGCTACAGAACCAGTGTATGCACATATTCCTCCGTTGCTGATTCCTCGCGCAGTATTGACTACCGTATAAGAAACTGCGTTTTGAGCGATAGCTACGATAATAACCAGCATTGTTGCGACCAGTGCAAGACTTGTCGCGACTCCTCTCCAGACTGCAGATGGCATTCTTGGAATAAGCAGGATCATCGCTGCAAAGCTCAGACATGCAGCAGCAATCAAAGCTGGCCCTAACAGCATACCGTTTCTGGCCAACTCGACTGCGTTCAAAATGTTTGCGGGATCGCCCTCGATATTCTTGGCTACTTCCTGTAAGGAATGAAGATCAGTACTGCAACTCCATACACTGGACTGGCTCTTAATGCAGGTTCCAAAGTATCCTGCTCGAACTACCAAACTGGACCCAGAAAAAGTTGATCTAAATTGCGAACCCGCATCAATATTCGTCACTTTCTGATCGGGATACACGTCTGCTGTTCCCTCATCACAATACTCTAGCGAGTACAAGTAAAGCGACGCAGTACTAGAGGACAAGCAACCTACTGTAACAAGGCATGTGGTAAGTAGTGCCGCTAATAGACAGATTGCAGAAACATGTCGAATTCGAAAAGACGCCATAAAGTTGTTCGAAGTGATTAGAATTTAACTGCCTAGCATTCAAAATCGTTTAGCGATAATAGCGGCGTTTTATAGTCCATCGATTCTGTTTTCTATAAAGGGCATCTGTTTATTAAACCGTCTGAAAAGGAAATACTTTGTTTATATTACCGTGGACGATCGATTCTTCATGAATGGTCAGTAATGCACATAGATTGTCTCAATCTTTCTACCCCGGAAAAAGTTTATCATAATAGTCCAATCATGGAGCTGCATTATGACCCGTTATCTGTGCAGTAAGATCGAGAACCATATTTACCCGGATTTCAATGCGGCTGACTCAAGCAGCAATCACTCCCTTGTTGGCACGCCTATCTGCTTTTTCCCTTGAGCTAACCGTTGTAGACTATTGTCTACAGCGTATTAAGGATTAAAGGGAATTGCACCCCGTTGCACTCTTTATTCTGTAATTATGTCTGCATTATCACAAGCTTTGAACGACCCCTCATCCTCAAAAGAGGAGGGCAACGCCTTCAAGCGCTCTACTTCTTCCGCTTCTCCACCGGCACTTCCCGATGCCTTGCAGCAAATATACACTCATTTGTCTAATACTGTGCCTGGGTTTTCCAATTTGGAATCTGAGAAGAAACGCGAAGTTGTGGTAAAGGCCTTGAGAGTCTATAAGCAGACTCATTCCAAGCCGGCTGGAGGCGCGTCTCCAAATAGAGACGCGAATTTTGTGCCAATTGATGAGAAGTCTTCGGTAAAGTCCGAAAACACGCAAAGTACAACTAATCCTGGAACTGCTGTTGATATTCCAGCCATGTCATCTTCTATTTCTCTCGCTGGTGGCTTATCAAGTGGAGGTCGATCAGGCGGGTCTTCTTCTCAGAGCTCTCACCTGCTATCACGTGCAAGGAACCGCAGGACGTCTTTTTTGTCTCAGAAATCGGCTCATGCGGACGGTCCTGGTGCATCAGCGGCAAGATCGCTTCCTCTGTCTCCTCCTATGGGACCTGAAGCAGGAATACACAAAATGAACAAGAGTTATTACTCGTCAGCGAGCAGAAGACGATCGTCTCGCCTCACAGAACGAATGTACGTGGAGAACAAGATCCGACAGGCCAACAAGGTCATGGGGCATACCGCCTCCTCAGATGCATCCCCCGATATGCAGCTGTTTGATTTATCTGACGAGGAGATAGACAACATAGACCTTAATAACCCGTCCAGGTATGACGGCCAGGCTGCTAACGTGCGCGCTCAGCGAACGTCTGATTTTGACCAAGTGTTTGATGATAGCGATTCGGATTCTACGGATCAAGAAGATTGGAAAGCTATAGGACCGGCTTCTTTGAGGTCAAATCACTCTCCTGCCACCAACTTGGCCTCTTCTATATCAAGTGCTTCTCCTCGCTCTGGCCCTATTCCCTCTGCTGCTGGAGTTATCTATCCTCGTCATCGGGAAGAGGAGGATGAAGCTGTAGAAGCGTTGGTAAGCCTTGGCTCTGTGTAGATTTTGCGTCTCTTCTTTTGCGCACATTGATTTCACGAGCTTGATTCTCATGCTTTCTTTATCTGCTGGCTTGTACTGACTACTTTTACCATTACCTCATATGTAAGGTAATTTGTATGTATATTTACTTTCAAATATTAATGCTATACCTATTTTTATTATGAATAATATCCTCCACCTGTAATTCCTTAACGTTCGTACTGTTTCAGTCTAGATAATGAAGCAACTGTTCAGATAGTTGAAACCCAAAATCAAAAATTATTGGCTGGTCATCCAATGACGCAGATATTAGTCGATGGGAGTTCATTTTGACAGAAGTCACGTAAGAGCCATGCCATCCAGTGAGATTCAACAAGAGCTTGCTTTTATCGAGATCCCACACTTTCACGGATTTATCGTAAGAACCAGTCACAAGTCGTCGACCATGAACGTGAAGAGTACGTACCAATGCAGTATGATCACGGAGCACCCTTGTACATGCGCCGGACTCAAGATCCCATACTTTCACTACGTTGTCGTTACCTCCAGATACAACTGATCTGCCGTCTTCAGTGAACATCACACACCCAACGCCGCGAGTATGAGCTATCAGCCTCTTTTCTTGTTTTCCAGTAACAATGTTCCAAATGCATATCGCACCATCTCCTCCAGCTGATGCCAGTAAATCACCATGCATGTGAATGGCATTAGTAGACCCTGCATGCCCGGCCAAACGATGAGTTATGTAATCGTCAGAGCCACTAATCACTGCTTCACGATCACACACAACAATAGAACTGTCTTTCGAACAGGTAGCTATATAGTTTTTAGACATATCAATACCTAAAACCCTAGAGGTATGGTGCTGTAGCTTCCTCAATGCGATAAACCTTTTTGCATCCCACACGATGCATGAGCCGTCGGACGAACCTGAAGCCATAATAGTGCAGTCCAAAGTCAGACAGAGTACTGAACCAGTATGAGCCAATGTACTGGATCGAGAATCAAGTAATTTGATTGGATTTCCGGTCTTAGCGGACCATACAATAATCCTTTTGTCTCTAGATCCTGTCACAATAATATTGTTATTGAATTGAAGGCAATAAACAGAGTCCGAGTGACCTAGCAAGGTATGTCGCTCGCAGTTGCCGGACTCCCACCGCTTACCTAGTAGTCTTTTGGCAAGAACCAAGTGTCTCCACGTTGGTTTCTGCCATGCTTGAGTTAGAGCGCGTCCTGAATTCGCAGCTGTTAGTTGTGCAGGGACTTGCCGCCCTAGTTGTGACATGTAAATGGTTTTCCATAGCAGTTCGTTCATAGCCACAGCACGCCATTCTTTGCATACATACATGCATTGAACTAAGTTAGAGGGCGATAAAAAGGAGAATATAAGGCTAAGGATCTCACGTGGAAGAGTGAGAGGAGCGCCGGTGTGACTTGATTGTATGCTTCGTGATACAGAACCTGAGCGTAACTTAACTGATTGAGTGTTGACTGGATGAGTGAGTTCTTCAAGAAACGATATACCAGACTCGGAATCTCCGCGTTCTGTAGTAGTGGTGACAGCAGTAGATCCAAGATTTAGTTCAGCGAAACCTAAAGAGAGTAAGATGCTTCGATTTGATTGTAAATGGTTATGCCAGAAGTTTGTGTTGTAAGAAGCAACTGAACGGTCATCGGAATCCGCTCTAGTATCAGACTCGGCCTCTTGACCGCTGGCTACTGTATTCTCTTCTGGAGCAACGCCGAAATGACCAAGAAAAGACTTGCCGATCTTATTGAGTCTGTGACGAAGCTGAGGAAATAGAACCTTCTTCTTCGACAGACTATGAGGCACAGAGTCCTCCAACAGGTTCAGTGAGACCGATTGCAAAGAATCTGGCATTTCAAAAACCCACCACAAAAGGCAAATCTTACCTCTTTTGCGTAGAAATCGTTAAGTGCTGATCGTTACAAAAGGGTAGTTTGACAGCGTGCTCTAGGATGATACGAAACTACGGAAAAACCGGGTAATTCTTTCACCATTGGACACCCCGCTTCTCTAAATGTCAATTTGACTTTCGCAATTATTCATAGGTTTATATATCATTACTTTGGAGATTCAGCTTATACCATAATAAAACTCACCATGCGTTTTTATAACTAATTTCGAGCTTTCTTTCAATACAAAGATTCCTTGGAATCAAGTGTGGACGAAGAGTCCACCGACACAAGTGCGGAAACGCTGCTCAGATCGGTAATTTCAGTCCCCGGTTTGACTATTGTGTAGGATTCATCAATGCTGTCACCAGCTGCCACCCACAGAACGGCGTTAGAGAATCCCTTGAATACTTTTAGCGTGTATGTAGCTAATTGTGATGCCATTACTGTTCGATAGCAAATTGTGGCAAGTTGCTGCTGTTTATATATACTGGCCAAGGTCGGAGTGGGGGGTGACGGCGAGTATTACTAACTATTTTGAGTTTGTTTTTAATTGGTTTAACGAGCTAAATTTCACCTTCCAAGATGTGCGTGAGTGGATGACGCATCGGTATTCTTAAACTCTAGCGGACGGATCTTTGTCCTAATTTGGTACGTGTACACACCGACCTGGTGACTCAATATTTTCGAAGGACACAGAGGCGCATCGCCAATAGCAAAATAGAGGCATGTATCTTTTGCAAAAACGGTCTATCTCGCATATAATGCAATGCGAATGCCGCAGTAAGCCTCGATTAGTTATTGCGAATGCTGAGTAATAATTTGGAAATCAAAATTGTTTTAAATAACGGTTCAAACTCACGAACTCTAAAATGAACGCTGCTAAACTTTCGGAAGAAGAAAGAATAAAAACCGCTATAATCCGGGTTTAGTTTGCTTCAATTCTACTCTATATCAAGTGCAGCTTCGATGCCTAGCTATGATAACGTTCAGGCTTAGCGGACATTTCGTTAACATGACCAACAGTACCATGGGCCTGTTGTTCTGCCACGTGGGTTTGCAAATTAACGAGTTACCGGCGAACTAACTATATCCTTTTTTTGTGCATCCCGATAGCAGTAAGCTTCCTCTGTTTTCGGCGCTTTTCGCGTGGATTTGATGAGTCATCCTTTTCGAGTTCCAATATTGCCTGCCGCTTTGCGACGGCCACAGGCTGAATTGATTTCTCCACTACCATGTCTTCGTTCAGCAGTTTGTCGGAATATTTCTCAAGTTTGACAGTCATGTGATTTTCAATATTGTGGATCCTGTCAACATCCCTTTCGGAAACCAGCGATATAGATGTACCCCTGTTTCCAGCACGTGCTGTTCTGCCCACTCGGTGGAAGTAGTCATGAGCATCTGAGGGTATGCTGTAGTTCACAACTAAGCTGACATTCGGTATATCCAGACCTCTGCTTGCAACATCTGTAGCGACTAGAACACGTGCAGCACCTACCCGAAACCGTGCTAGTGAATCTATCCTGGCCCTCTGTTTCATTTGGGAATGCAGAGCTGTCACGCGCACCTCTAAATGTTTCAGCATGCGTGCCAAAATCTCGGCAGTTCGTGTGTGGTTAACAAAAACAATGCACGTTTTGTCGGCGTTGTCTTCGTTTGTGAGTAAACAATGCAGATAAGCCTCTCTTACATAGGATGGTAAAAATATGTAATACTGCGACAATCTCTCAGGCACTTTGATCTTATTTATAGATTGGTCCAGCACCGAATCAAGCTCGACTACAAAAACCGGTGGTTTCCCTTGCGGTGCGAACTTGTCCTTGAGGCTCCTTACTGCATCGGTAATAGTCGCAGTAAACAATAGTGTTTGTCTGTCATCTGATTTGGGGATCGCAGTAATGCAAGTATCCAGATCCTCAGCAAATGTAGGCGTCAGTAATCGATCAGCTTCATCTAAGACCAAATACTTTATTCGCTTAAGACTATCGGTAACCTCTGGACCGTTAGACTTTATAATATCAGCAAGCCGACCCGGTGTCGCGACGACGATGTTTGGCTTATTGGCAAGACTGATCGATTGCGGTATTGAATCCATTCCACCAATGACAACACTCTGCTTGCACGAAACCGGTGCACCTAGGGCTGCTACCTGTTCTGCAATTTGCATTGCCAGTTCCCTGGTAGGCGTAAGCACCAAGGCATAAATAGCTGAAGGATCTCGAGCCCAGTTGTGCAATATCGGTGCCATAAAGGCAATAGTTTTACCGGATCCAGTTTTCGCTCCAGCGATGCAATCGCGGCCCTTGAGAATCTCAGGGATACAGCTGCTCTGGATCTGTGAGGGACTAGTAATCTTCATAGATCTAAGAGTATCATCTAGCCATGGATCTAGCCCTAATTTCGTAAAACTCGACATACTGACGATCTTTAAATGATTTTTGTCTTGATAGATTATAAGTAAAGTGATTGAATTAAGTAAAAAGGCGAAGAAGAAGAAAACTCCCAACCATTCATTGCCTCTTATTGGTCAATATCTCTCCCCATCTAGACCACCAAGAAATGTCTCTTGTGTGACATAGTTCAAGACTAATCGGTTCGACGGAAACGCATATTAGTATATGGTCGCGCAATAAATTTGCTTCTCTAAAATACTGTTGCACAAAAAACGCAGCTATTAGATTGGTGAAACTAACTTCTAGCTCCTTTGACTGTACTGCTATTCCTTGTTATTCCGGAAAATCTCGAACATGCCCCCTAAAGCGCAGTTGAAGTTGAGCATCCCTGTAATGCCAGCGGCCAAGCCGCCTTCGTATCAAAATCTCACGTCTTCGGATACGGCACTGCAGACTAGCTCGGGCTCTGCTTTGGATAACTTCGACGACTTGAGAGCAGCCATAAACACCCCTGTCAAAGCCACAACCTCCGATTATAGTCCCATAGACCTCGATCGCATAAAAGACATCTCGGAAGTCGACGAACGTACGTGGCAGACCTTGGCAAGTAATGGCGATATAATCGAACTAGGTAGCCTCGGCGAAGGATCTGGTGGAAGCGTCACAAAGTGTCGCTTGCGCAAAGGCCCGCAGACTGTGTTTGCACTCAAGTCTATCAGCACGAACCCGAATCCAGAAATCCAGCGGCAAATCTTACGCGAACTGGAGTTCAATCGTTCTTGTCATTCAGAGCATATTTGCCAGTACTTTGGAATGTACCTGCATGAGCCCACTGCTACGATTCAGATCGTTATTGAATTCTGTGGCGGCGGCTCGCTAGACTCCATATACAAACGTGTCAAAAGCAGAGGCGGCCGAATCGGCGAAAAAGTCCTCGGAAAAGTCGCTGAAGGCGTACTAAAAGGATTATCATATCTTCACGAACGCCATATCATTCATCGCGATATAAAACCCCAAAACATATTGCTCGATGACACCGGCAAAGTCAAGCTCTGCGATTTTGGCGTCTCCGGAGAGGTAGTGAACTCTCTTGCTACTACATTTACCGGCACATCCTACTACATGGCCCCAGAGCGCATACAGGGTCAACCCTATAAAGTGACATGCGATGTATGGTCGCTTGGTCTCACTATCATGGAAGTCGCTCAGCACCGGTTTCCGTTCCCTCCAGAAGGAGAAGCTCCGCTAATGCCGATAGAGCTGCTATCATACATAGTCACTATGCCTCCACCTGAGCTGAAGGATGAAGAAAGTGAGGGCATTGTATGGTCTCAGTCGTTTAGACATTTTCTCAGGTCCTGCCTAGAAAAAGATCCTAAGAAAAGAGCCAGCCCAAGACAGATGCTAAAGCATCCTTGGATAGTCGGCCAGTCTTCTAAGAACGTAAAAATGGACCGCTTTGTTAAAGAAGTTTGGTCTGATTAGTTATGAGTAATGATGATATATTTGCAATCTAGCTTTACACTTAGAAAAGGCTCTATACAACGTCACTTAGCGATCATTTGAGCAAAGTTGCGGCACATATCATTGTATGCAGTGGGAGAGGAGGGCTTTTCCGGGTTCATATATTGCTGAAATAAGAACTGAGAGACTTCAGAATTGTGTACCGTACCAATCTGTTCCCTTGTGTCGCCGATCTCAGCAAATATATCGAGCTCTCCGTTCGATCTCCGGTAAAGGAGCAGCTCTTTATGCTTGGGTACAGACACTTTTCGTCCAAAAGCTTTGCGCAGATCTTCAATGCCATGAGCAAACGCCTCACCTCGCTCGTTCTCCATTTCAAGCAGCGACTTAGCATACGGGTGAGCAAGGACTGCGCGAACGAACCCATCACGTAAGTGCCCGAAATCGGTGTTTCTGGCAGTCACTATTCGCAACACTAGCGGTATTTGACTGTCTGGTCGCGGGTACCCAAAGAATTCGCTTATTATCTCCTTACCTTTCGATTTATCTCGCAGCGCGGCTTCCAATTCCGCAGGAGTAGTCGCGTTGTACTTCTCGGCGGCACCGTTCAGGATCGCTTTCAAAACAGGCAAGTGGTCTCGGGAAGCGTACAGCCCCAGCCCATACACATGCATGTTAAAGATAGAGACGGTTCGAACGCCTATAGCAAATAGATCGAATATCTTTCCGCATACTACAATCGATCTTTGGAAATCTGGGACGGACGTTGGGGGTTTGACAGGGTCATCAGGCAGCGATATTTTCGTATCAAGAGTAATTGGACGGTTATTATTGTACAGTGTGCATCCTCCAAAGATTGCAGCTGAGAGAACAGCAGCTTTTGGCAGCTTCATGGCGGTAATTCTAGTCCACATGGTTCACTGGAAGAATCGAATGATTAGGCCGAGGTGAGGGTAAGGTGGTACTACCCGTATATGTTACCCACCATAGAAAGGGACATATCAAGTCTCTTCATTGCGGGCTATTTGCCACTACTCTCATTACTATAGACGTTATGCGACCATCTTCATGCGTCATAGATACTTTGAATTGCTCATTGGGGTATTTACAAGCATACTCTTCCATGAATATCGTGGGCTTCTTGCAGACGTAAGATCGAAGCCAGTGATTGAACGTGAACCCTGGCTGATCCTCGAAGTTTAATGTCTTGTATACCGATTCTTTAATTGACCAGGATCCTGCTATTATTTCAGCCTGTCTGCTAGGTTCAGCGCCTTTCAGAAGACTCATTTCTTCTGGATGTAAAATCCGTTTGGCTACCTTTTCGAGTCCGAGCCTGTTGATCATGTCGGACACGCGCTTGACGCTCACTTGGTCGATACCTACAGCGATTAAGGACATTTATGCACTGCAGGTAGAGGTAAATATAACAAAATAAGCAATCCCGTTAGCTAATTTGCCAGATCATCTACAATTCAGTAGATTCATATGTCGCATGCAGCTCGAAGAAACCAATCCAACCACTAGCCGGGTAATGTTTCTATGACAACACCCAGCCTAGCTAATCTGCACGAAGCGCAAAACACAACATCAATCACGTGGTTTTCCATCAGGCGAAAGGTAGATCTGCAATGACACCGAAATCGAATCGCGAAGTCGCTGTAGAAGCAAGCCAAGAGGACTCGACCACCACTACAGATGACGCGACTGCTGCCTCGATGCTGAAGGCCGCCTTGTCGAATGCCGATAACGCTAGCGAACGGCAGGCCAAAAGGGCAAAAACAGACGGCAATACTGCAGGAAGTCACGGGAACAACTCTGCACGTGACGAAGAAGTCAATGAACAAACGTACATTGATTTGGCGCCTGTTGTTTCATCATACCATGACCAGAATATCACAGGCGATTCCGTAGTTAATGCGGGGAATGGGTCTGCACAGCATGTAGCTCATGGCCCTGAACATGTATATGCTCCTGGACAATTTGGCGCAGATCATCAAGGAAACTCTGATAGTACATCTTTGTTTTCCTATCATCTTGCTTCTAATCAAGGATCGAATCAGCAAATAGGTATTGGAAATGAAAAAATGCTAAATCAGGCCAACGGTGGAATCAAACAGCAACAGGCCCATACAGCAGTATCTACAGACTGGCAGCGACAGCGTAAAGACTGTCACAAGGAGGTCGAAAGACGCAGAAGAGAGACTATTTCTAACGGCATTGAAAAGCTCGCTAAATTAATTCCTCACTGCGATAAGAGCAAAGGTGCTATTCTAGCTAAAGCAGCTGAGTATATTCAAGAGCTAAAGGAGAATGAGCACGCCAATTTTGAGAAATGGACCGTGGAGAAGCTTACGGCGGAACAGACTATTGCTGAACTCAGCCACAGCAATGAGACTCTCAAAAACAGGCTCGAGCAGGCATATAGGGAGGCTGAGCTTTGGAAGAGGACATGCCAACAGGCTGGAATCAAGAGAGCAGGTACTGGAGCGCAATGAGTATAATAGGGGGTGAGAGCACATAGTTAATTTAAGTCAGTTGTTTAGTTTCTATAAATCAGGTATTTTACCTATATTGTAAACGATAAGCAGGAACCATTTAAGGTACAGAAGCTTTGATTTGATCATTATGTATCGACAGATCTACAATCAATACATCTTCAGACCCGCAAGAAGCCGCGCTTACTAGCTGTGCTTTCTTAGGTCCACCAAGTATAAGCACACAGGACGAGCCGCCGTACGTGCAGTTCACTTCATTTCCAACCCTGTTGCAGATGATTACAACTCTTTCCTTTGAATCATTTATCAATGGAGTCAGACGAGTCACCCAATACGCGACCATTCGTTTAACGGGATCAGCTTCTTCCGGCGGGACTGCCATCCATGCACAAGGTATGACTACGAGATCCGCGTCGTTTTCAACAATAAAACGTCCGAATTCATACTCCGAAAAGTCGGCTTCAAACCTATACGGGTTCAGGTCCATGCAGATGCCAATAGCAGCAATGATTTCCTTGCCGCACAAGTTAACGGCGAACTTTCTGAACCCAGGCCCTTCCTTATATCCTAACTCCTCATCTACGGTGTATAAATGGTGTTTGCGATAGTTGTAGACAAGACCATTGGGGCCAGCCCATATAGCCGAGTTGTAACTGTCGCGACCGCATAGTTCCGGGTATCCAAGAACGCAATGGAAACCTGAACTTTTCGCGGCGTTCAGAGCCCATTCTCGACTAGCTCCGGCCTCTTTTTCAACCATAGAGTGCAGCCCTTCTTCGGCAAAATTGTAGCCAGTAAACGCCATTTCGGGAAAAACAGCCAGCGTGTTGGCAACAGGCGGCAAAGACCGCGATCGGGCTTGCAGGCTGCCGAGCAGCTTAGACGCGTTCAGGACGTTGTAGAGGGTCTCGCCCAGCTTCGGGTTGGTTTGAAAACAGACAACGCGAAGCATTTTAAAGCAGCTGCTACATATCACAAACAATGCAACCACAGGGAACCTCACCACAAACTTTGGCAGCAGGAGGGGGGGGGGGAAGAGCAGAGATTATGTCAGATTCTGAGTTCTTAAAGGCGTGGAAACATATATTATAGTAAATTTACATACACATTAATCCGTAGAACTTCCATCACGGGGCCTGTACGTAATGCCCTTCGATTCTAATTCCTCAATGATATCTTCGGGCAGACGGCCGTTCACTTTGACAGCGTATAGTCCTGGTTGAAAAGATTCTATCCGCAGCCACCTGCCTACCCATGATTCGCCCGGCTCGCCGAGAGCTACAATTCCTTCAAACGCTATATTGTTAGTCACTGGCAATTGCTCCTAGCCCGTATACTTACATGGACTCGTGCAGTCTTGGATAATATCCTCTGATCCGGCATAGTTGAGTACCGATTCGCAGTTCGGGCAACCGTTCTTCGCAAATTCCTATGTACACAGTTAGCAAAGCTGAAAATTTGGACAAGAAGCTTCTAAGTCAATATACGTACATCAAAACTGCGTATGACTCCGCAGACCATACACGCCCTGTCATTTTTACCGCTCATAATGTGATAATTGTATCAGGAGCTGTTAGAGCAAGTAGACGATCGGTGAAGGTTTAAGGTGATAATAACCAACCCTACAATTTGTTTCACAGATCGTATTAACTCATCACACGCTCCGTGTTCCGCCATTATCGCCAGAAAATGCAATTCTGCTATATTGATAGCCTTAAATACACAATTGAAACTATTCGGATCATAAAAATTAAACGTAGCGCATCTTTATTGAACATCAGTAGACTAGAACTGAAATAGGGTTGTGATCGCTCAACCTTCTTGCCCCCATCAATACACGTAACGTCGTTTCTCGTAGAGCATCAGACCTATCCATACTTCTAGAATATTCGCTATCAGTATATTGCATCTCCACTTTTTGATATTTTGTTTTTTAGGGGTTCTCTGTAAGGTAGCGCGCACCCAGAAACTACTCGACCCGTTCTCAACGCTGACTAATCCTAACCTTAACCGGCACCCTTCTACTGGCAGCATTAAGGGCGGTGTGATTGTTATTTTTCCAGATATTTACACGCCAAGTGTCATAGTTTCTGTTATTAATTAGTTTGCTATATCACTAAGCTATAAGTACAATATATAATGTTACTGGAGTGTCATTCAGACGAGGGTTGGGGCCCGGTGTCATCAAGATATTCTGCCCTTGCCCCATGCTTCATCGATGGCTCCTTAACGGGATCCTTAGCCCTCTTCCTTCTCGTGTTTGGAGGTGGTCAACTGATCAGGCTTTTTAATAGACCGTCTAATAGAATCAACTATCCAGCAATATTTTACGTTCGCTTGACCGCTCTTGTCTTAGTGGCCATAGTGCAATGGATCGAAATGCTTCGAAGAAATGCTACTTCTGCTCCGAATACCAAAGATGTTATCACGTCGTCTCAGTTTTTGCTATCGCTGACAATCGTATTAATAGCAGCTCCTTTACAATATATTGAATATTCAAGGCAATTGGTCCCCGCTGGTTCTCTGCTCTTTTTTTACTTACTAGCAGCGTGCCTCCAGTTGCTTCGTTTTGCCTCGGTGCTAGTGAAGCGCAGTGAGCAGGATTTCACTAATGATCTCTCTTTCACGATCGTTTTATTTAGCTTGTATGCGTTTCTGTTGCTCGCTAACCTCCTTGCTCGCAAAAAATGGCCTAGCCGCATAACATTAGCACTCGACCAGTCATTACTTCCTCAAAGTCCAATCGAGTACGCGGACATCTTTTCTCGTCTCACCTTTTCCTGGGTAACGCCTCTTATGATCGCCGGTTATAAGTCGTTTCTTACTGAAGAGGATCTCAGCCCATTACCGAAGGACGATGTGGCCGAAACAGCCTCGTCAAAGTTCAATAAATATTGGCAAAAGGAACTTCACCGGTCGAATCCCTCACTTTTTCTGGCCCTCTCAAGAGCCTTTTCTTCGCCTTTCTTAATCGCCGCCATATATAAAATGCTGCAGGATATTTTGTCGTTTACTCAGCCGCAGCTCTTAAAATATTTGATTATATTCATTCAAAAACGATCAAATTCTGATGAAGTCCCCATGATTGATGGCTACATGATTGCAATTGCTATGCTTATTGTTTCTGTCACACAGACAGCATTTCTCCATCAATATTTTCACTTGGTTTTCAAGTGTGGAATGAACATAAAATCGGCTCTCACTGCAACCATCTACAAAAAATCATTGGCATTATCTAACCAATCTCGCTCAAAACAAAATACTGGTGACATTGTGAATTTAATGTCTGTGGATACCCAAAGACTGCAAGATTTGACTCAATATGGTCAAATTATCTGGTCTGGACCGTTTCAGATAACACTCTGTCTATATAGTCTTCACAATCTAGTCGGAAATGCCATGTGGCCCGGTGTAGCGATTATGGTGATTATGATTCCAATCAACTCGCTAATTGCGCGAGTACAGAAGAATCTGCAGAAGGAGCAAATGAAAACTAAAGATGCTCGCACCAGAATCACCAATGAGATCCTTACAAACATGAAGTCTATTAAACTGTACGCATGGGAAGATTCTTTTTTGGGTCGCTTGCTTGATATTCGCAACAACCAGGAGTTGAAAAATCTGAAGAAAATGGGCACTTGGTCTGCTCTTACTCTATTTATCTGGAGCTCTATACCTTTTATTGTCTCTTGCGCCACATTTGCTGCTTTTGTATATACCAGCGATGTTCCACTTACAACTGACATAGTATTTCCAGCTTTGACCCTGTTCAATCTTCTTTCGTTCCCGCTTGCTGTATTCCCGAATGTCTTGACTTCTGCAATTGAAGCTGCTGTTTCTCTTAAACGCCTAAAAAATTTTCTCACTGCAGAAGAGCTTCAAGCAGATGCCGTGCTTAGACTTCCTAGAGAGACTGAAATGGATAAACCTGCAGTCATCATCAAAAATGGAGTATTTTTATGGGAAGTTGAACCGACATATTCTGTTGTGCTTTCAGACATCAATTTTACGGCTTGCAAAGGCCAGCTTTCTTGCATTATCGGTCGTGTCGGTGCAGGAAAATCTTCCTTATTGCAAGCATGTCTGGGATCGCTTCATAAAGCTGATGGAACTGTTACTGTGAAAGGCTGCATATCATATGCCGCACAGGTTCCCTGGATAATGAATGGATCTATAAAGGAAAACATCCTGTTTGGAAAGAAGTATGACCCTAATTTCTATAACTCAACGTTGGAAGCATGCTGTTTAACCGAGGACCTTCTTATTCTACCCGATGGAGATGAGACAGAAGTTGGTGAAAAAGGTATTTCGCTTTCTGGAGGACAAAAGGCTCGTCTTTCTTTAGCTCGAGCAGTGTATGCAAGATCTGACGTGTATCTTCTTGACGACGTGCTATCTGCTGTTGATCAAGAAGTTGGCAACAAGCTTATTGACAAGGTACTTGGTCCTAATGGGCTCCTGGCCAGCAAAACTCGTATTTTGGCTACCAATTCCATCAAGGTGCTCAAGTATGCTGACTCCATCAGTATATTGCGCAATGGAAGAATAGTCGAGTCTGGTTCCTATGCAGAAGCCATGGCTAATCCGGAAAGCGACATCAGGGCACTTGTCACAGATTACTCTTTTACACATGAACAGATTAGAAATTCTGGAAGCGTGACCCCTAATGAGTCATCTACTGAAACTGAGAGGCTAACGGGAACGGAAGATGAAAGTGTACACGTTTACCCTTCGACTGCTGCATCAGCCATCTCAACCCGAAGAAATTCGCTGACTTCGCTTAGACGCGCCTCTACGAGTAGTTTTGGAAAGCCTGTTCCTACCAATGGTAATGCAAAAGGTAATAAACGGACGCAGCAGGCTCAAGAAGTTTCTCAGAAAGGAAAAGTGAAATGGAGTGTATATATCGAATACGCTAAGGCATGCGGTTCTAGTGGTGTTATCATTTATATGATACTGCTGACTTTAGCCATGTCTTTCAATGTTCTAAGTAATGTATGGCTGAAGCACTGGTCTGAAGTTAATTCTGGATCAGGCTATAATCCTGACGTGACACGCTTTTTGCTTGTCTATCTACTTCTTGGGTTGGGTGGATCTGCCTCTACTTTTACTCAAAGTCTTATACTTTGTATTTTGATAACGGTTCGGTCAGCTACTATTCTACATAATAATTTGGCTAAAGGTGTTTTACGAGCGCCTATGTCTTTCTTTGAAACAACCCCTGTTGGCAGAATTTTAAATAGGTTCTCCTCAGACGTTTACAGAGTTGACGAGGTGCTAGCGCGCACCTTCAACGCCTTTTTCTCCAACAGCTTTAAGGTCTTGTTTACTCTTGGGGTCATTTCAGCGGCTACTCCTGCATTCTTGTTCTTTGTTGTCCCCCTTGGTGCGTTGTACATATATTATCAACGATATTATCTGCAAACATCACGAGAATTGAAGCGTTTGGAATCTGTCAGCAGATCGCCAATATTTGCGCACTTCCAGGAGTCACTAGGAGGCATCAGTACTATTAAAGCTTATGATCAAGAGAAAAGATTTGCTCACACGAATGAAGCCAGGGTGGATCGCAATCTCATGGCATACTTTCCGTCAGTCAGTGCTAACCGATGGCTTGCGGTGCGACTAGAATTTTTGGGGTCTGCCATTATTTTCTTAACGGCACTGTTATCAGTTGCCAGTATTTCGCGGGGATATGTATCGGCAGGACTTGTAGGTCTGTCATTGAGTTATGCTCTTCAAATAACTCAGTCCTTGAACTGGATTGTTCGTATGACGGTGGATGTTGAAACCAATATTGTGTCTGTGGAGAGAATTTTGGAGTACTCTAATATCACTCCAGAAGCTCCAGCAATCATACCAGACCATCGCCCTCCAAAGGGATGGCCCGAAACTGGAGAAATAGAATTTTCACATTACTCTACACGATACCGAGAAGGACTGGACCCTGTGCTCAAGGATATTTCGTTGTCTATCAAATCCCAGGAGAAGATTGGGATTGTAGGACGAACGGGAGCCGGTAAGTCTTCGTTGACACTAGCGCTATTTAGAATCATCGAGCCGATTCAAGGTCACATATCTATTGATGCATTGAATACGTCTACCATTGGATTGAAAGACTTGCGAACCAAGCTTTCGATTATCCCGCAAGATTCCCAGGCGTTTGAGGGCACTATTCGCGAGAATTTGGATCCTTTTGGCCGTCACGACGATGCA
The DNA here is from genome assembly GCA_001661475.1 of Tortispora caseinolytica NRRL Y-17796. NCBI lineage: Eukaryota > Fungi > Ascomycota > Trigonopsidomycetes > Trigonopsidales > Trigonopsidaceae > Tortispora > Tortispora caseinolytica. The sequence continues at coordinate 3,070,032 of KV453841.1, forward strand.
AAACTATGGCAAGCATTAGAGCTTTCGCACTTGAAACAGTACATTCAAGAAAAGTATCCCGATGGGTTAGACGGCCCTGTTGCCGAAGGTGGGTCTAATTTCTCTGTTGGTCAACGTCAGTTACTGTCGCTTGCGCGCGCGCTTTTAACTCCGTCTACTGTTCTAGTTCTTGACGAGGCCACTGCAGCAGTAGATGTTGAGACTGATCATGTGATTCAACAGACTATTCGAACACAGTTTGCCAATCGAACAATTTTGACTATTGCTCACAGACTGAACACCATTATGGATTCCGATCGTATCCTTGTTCTGGGCGAAGGACGGGTGTTGGAATTTGATTCGCCGGATGTATTGCTAAGCGACACCAATTCTGCATTTTACAAGTTGCTGCACGGCAATCAAGAGAATCTATGAGCAAACTTTTATTGGAAAACCCCGATAATTCTTATATATATAACGATTTGTATCTAGCACTATGTGTGCGACAATGTCCGGTATTTTGGACCTCGTGCTTTTGGGAGAATGCCATCGGTTTGTCCACCGAAGGAGATTTTCTACCTTTCACCATTACTTCACGATGAACGGCGCTTTCAGGGCAACTGCGGTCAGATTCGGAGGCTATTTATGGTAAGTGATACTAAGATTTGTAAGAATATTTGTGCGACTAACATCGGCAGGAAACACCCATGGAGAATGTCCAGCATGAGAAAGTACAGACACAGAAAGAGGATGGAGACCGTAGATTCGAATATAGAAATTCTGAAAACAAGCCTGGAGAGTAAGGGAGAGACCTTTAAACGTTTAGACGAGTTCATGCAGAAGGTCCCGAAACAGAAAGATATGAAACCATACGACAAATACTTCGTCTTCAACAAGACTGCCAAAGGTTATCGCAAAGGAATCCATTTAACGCACAGATGGACTAAAAAGACGATAAGGAACCCTCCCGAGGGATTTTAGTCTATGCGATTTGTTATGTTTGTGCTGTTTCTGCCATTATTATTGTCATGCACGGCTTTATATGCAAGAACGAGGTCGTCGCTGGTATTACGATGCGACGGCCTGCCCCGGCCCTTAGATAGATGCGTTACCGGGATACAAGCAGATCGCTTTGCATTTTGTACATAGTCTACGAAATATTCATGAGCTAAAAGTTATTTTGCATAGAATATACATACCATCTGTGTCTTTGCAGCCAGCACAAATACAAAATGAAGAGTAATATAAACCCTCACAACCCTACTAAAGTTGCGTCCGGGGCGACGTTGTGGGGTTAAGGTGATTAAAATTTTCGAGAGCTCGTCTCACTTCCTACTGACATTACGTAGTCTGCACCATAAAGACAGAATAACAATGGCTGCCACCGCACCAAGAGTAAGTATATATGAGTATTTCTTTATCGAAGAATAGTTTGAGCTGTTTTTATGCTCAATTTTTTTCCTCGGTGGTTCTCTCGGCGGTGAATTAGTGGTGGCACCCTGCTCTGTGCCTTTCGCTAACACGACCTGCCGCATAGAACCCATTGTTATTACGCATTTCCTTAAACATCTGCTAACAATTTCATTAGAATTTATTTAGCCTCTTACCCGAAGAAGGTGAAGGTTCTGCTCCTAGCGACGGAAAGAAGGTCGCTCAGAAGGGCAAGAAGGCTGGAAAAGTTACCTCGAAGAACGTCAACGACAAATTGTTCAAGGACAAATCTATCTCCGCCGAAGCCAACCGATCGATCGCCGGTCCTTCCAATACCAGTTCTAAGAGATCCAAGAGAACCCTCGACAGACACTCTGCTACCGGACGTGTCGATTCCGAAAAGCAAGTCAGTAGAGCCTGGGGTTCAGATGAGCATGCTCTTGAAGATGAGGAGTTAGCTGAAGCCGACGCTGAGGCTGACGAAGCGGCCGCTGAAGCTGAGACCAAAGTTCCTATTCAAACCCTTGAAGAGTATTTGGCTGAACAAAGCCGAAAGAACCTCCCCAGTTCTGCTCCGAGGCAAGTTCGTGACGTTTCATTAGGTCCTGAGTTCAAGGTCCTCGAAAAAGCCGCAGAGAAGGAAATCACTATTGGATCAAGCAAATCCAAGTCATCTGAGTCCTCCTCCAAACCTCGCAAAGAGAAAACCGTCTTAGAGCTTGACTTTACTGCTCCTATTGCTGCTGCTCTTCCCGAAACCTCTTCCCGACCTCCTCGCTCTAGAGACGCTCCAAGGGACGGAAAGCAATCTCGTGGTGGTCCTCAACGTGGCGGCTCTCAACGCGGTGGTGCTCGAGGTGGTGCTCGCGGTGGTGCCAGAGGCGGAAAGCCTCAAGCTGCTCGTGGTGGCCCTCGTGGAGGAAAAGCTCAATCTGGCCCTCGTTCGTCTGCTAGTCAAACTAACTTCTTGGCTTCTGACGAGTTCCCTTCACTATAAGGAACTGGTCTATTGACAAGCTGTTTCTTTTGAATGGCCTTGCAGCTCATTTTAAGCTACTTGTTTAGTTCTTAGTTTTAGTATTCTGCCGATAACCGGTAGCTGATGTGTTAGCTAATCTGTCACGTTATTTCTTAATCGACTAAGCCGATGGCACGTTTAATTATGTGTTAGGATAACTAACAAATTTTATATATCTGTATCGTAGAAACTCGGTTCAGGCCACTAGGCCTCAATCGGAATATTTTCGTAAAACTGTTTTCCGCTAACAGTAGGAGCTATAACTCCAGATCGGATCAAGAAATCGCCAAAATGTTCGCCATCGTTCCTCTCCAGGGCCCAGCGCTTAAAAAGCGGCTTAAGAATATCCAATATCTGCTCTTCGTTAACAGAGTAGCGGAATATTTTGTTTAGTCGTTCTCCGTAGTATCCTCCACCAAGCAGCAAGTTGTATGTTCCTGGTGCTTTCCCGACTAAAGCAACTTCAGACAAAAACGGACGTGCACAGCCATTAGGGCATCCAGTCATGCGCAGAGTGACACTGTCATGTCGAAGCCCATACTCCTCAAGACTGTTCTCCAGCTTGGACAGGAACTCCGGAAGATATCTCTCACTCTCGGCCATGGCCAGACCGCAGGTAGGAAATCCAACACAGGCAGCTGATCCAAGGCGTAGACCTGTGTGCTTAATGTTGTCTAGCTTGTAATCAGCAAGGATCTTCTTGACACCAGGTAGGTCTTCATCTGAAATGTTGCTGATGACAAGGTGCTGGTTTGCCGTTAATCTAAACTCGCCACGACCGTTGCAAAGAGCTTCGGCCAGAACCTTCAAACCAGCTTTCATTTGAAAGTCAGGAGTGTCTTCTACCCTGCCGTTTTCAATAAACATTGTGAAATGATTGAATCCAAGTTCGTCTTTAACCCATCCAAAATGGTCAATATTGGATTCAAGTTTGAATGGTTTCGGCTCCAAGAACTTCTTGCCCCAAGATTCCTCTACCATAGATTTGAACTTGTCGACACCGAGGTCGTCAATAGTGTATTTGAGGCGAGCGTGCTTGCGGTTCTTGCGGTCTCCGTTGTCTCTTTGAATCTCGCAAATCTTTTCGCATGCAATTTTGACATCCTCTTTGACAATATAGCCCATCATAGATCCTGTACGAGGATATGTCTTGGTGTTGCTGTGCGTGGTGCCCATGCCACCACCAGCAAGTACGTTATATCCAACGAGCTTCCCGTCTTCAACAATAGCAATCAATCCAATGTCGTGTGCATACACATCAGTGTCATTGTAGGGAGGAACACACACGGATATCTTGAACTTTCTAGGCAAGTAGGTCTTGCCATAGAAGGGTTCTTCGTCTTCATTCAAATCGACATCAACATTGCCGCTTGCCTTGATCTTAGTATCATTCTCATCCGTAAGCCAAATCTCATGATATGCCTTAGTGCGAGGAAGCAAGTGTTGGCTAAGGTCCTTACACATAGCCAGAAGTTCAGATTGCAGCTTTGAGTGTGTCGGCAATGCGCTTAAGGTGACATTACGATTAACATCACCACAGGCAGCAATTGTATCCAAAAGAACTGCATTTATGCCCTTCATAGTGCGCTTCATGTTACGCTTGAGAACGCCATGAAGTTGAAATGTACCTCGAGTAGTGATCTTCATAGTATGATTTCCCGTCTCATCTGCCAGTTTGTGCATTTGAAGCCATTGTTCTGGTGTAGCCACGCATCCGGGCAGACGCACACGAATCATAAAAGCGTAGGCAGGTTCTAGTCCTTGAGCTTTACGCTCCTCGCGCAGATCGCGGTCGTCCTGCAAGTACGTTCCATGGAATTTGGTGAGTTGCTGGTCACTGGCAGAGATGGCACCGGTAGTCTCATCAGCTAGGCCCTCAAGAATAGTTCCTCGCAAATAGTTAGAAGCCAGCTTTATATCTTCATTAGTGAGGGGTGGCGGTTCATCAATAACCGCATCAGTAGATGCACCAAGCTTAGGCCAAAGAGCCTGTTCCCATTCTCTGTAAGCGGTTTCGTATCCATCAGGATCTTGGTCATCTCCAAGGCCAAGAGGAACCAGTTCTTTACCACCATACAGCACCAGTTTGGCGTTGATATCCTTAGAAGGTTTGTTGTAGTAGATTTCGTCCTCCTTTCTGGGCCAATAATGGCTGTCGCCCATTCCAAAAACAGCAAAATTAACTAGACTCAAGTCAAGGTCAGTACTGCCTTTGAAGCTTTCCCAAAATGCACGACCGTTTTGAGGTATTTCACCCTGTCCAGCGGTAGAAGTGATGAATATTACATTCTGTTCCTGGGGAAGATCTTCAATAGGATACTCGTCCATGGCTAGAACAATAGGAGTCAATCCACGGGCTTTAGATCTGCGACCTAAACGCTTAGCTACTGATTCAGCAGTTCCTCCATCGGATGCAAACAAAATAGTCACTGGAGGTCCGATCAATCCCTCTAGTAACTTAAGCACAGAATCTTTAGCTTCTCTCTGCTGGCGAGTTCTAATTTCGCCGCCGTACGAATGTGACACAACCGGGTTGATATCAGGAAGACGCTTTGAAAGCTCAGTAAGCCTGTTTGATCTGTCAAGAAACTCTTGAAGTTCACGGCGAAGTTTCCCGGAATCCAACTTGAATGCATCGTCTTTATTTTGGTCGTCTGCAATAGGATCCCAGCGGAATAACGGCCAGTAACCAGAGTCCACAGCACATTTGGTCTCACGAACAACTGAAATAGCACTGTCAGTAGGTTCAGTGTAAGGCAAATAAGCCACCACGATAGATGGACCTCTGTACTGCTGCGCTTCATGAATAGCTTGAAGCGTTTGGGTATAAGACGAGTAAACAGCAACTGATGCAGTGTACGCGTTGCCATAGTTCAAAGCGTACAATGCTATGTCTTTCTTCGGCACATTGACTTCGTGTCTCTTGCTGTATGGCGCGCTCTCGACAACGAGTATATTGATATCAGCACCAGATGAGAGGGCATGATGGACACCAGAGGTTCCAAAATCGTAGGCCCAAATATCTGAGCTGATTATCCAAAAAGCCTTGCGATACAGGTACTCCTTCTTGGCTAAAATAGAATCAGCACCCGCAGCTCCAGCTGATAAGCTGTCAATAAGCTGATCTGTGATCTTTGCATGTTCGTCGAGAGAGATACTAGCGTCCTTGTCACTGGTCAACCAGGAAGACACATCTTTACCAATAGCACTCAAAGCGCCAACCTTAGAAAGCAGATTCTGTAGATCAGTTATAACAGATTGCCTAGTCTGCGAATGTTTCAAATACTTTCCCAAACCAAATTCAGGTCGCGATGCACCATATGCGGTATCGCTATGAGAGTTCACAATGTTCAAATGGGAACCAGCGGCCTGTTGCAAGACCTTCGTGTAAACCTGCTCCAGGTTTGGTTGAGCATACTGATTTTGGGGCTCTTCAGCAGCGTTTAGCTCTCCAATGGTAGTACCCTGAACAGGATGTTCAGATGTCAAATTCGCGAAAATCTTCTTCAAAGCCTGGTCCACAGTATTAGGTTGCACACCTAACAACAAGTAATCCACCAGTTCAAAACTAGGAAACTTGTCAGAATTGAATGCAGACAGTATCGAAATCAAAACGGGGCCCCATCTGCGGCGCAACTCTGAGGCTTGCTCGAGAACAGCAATGCGTTTAACGGTAGAAGGAATTGCTTGCGCCAAGCTCTCTGATCGAACAGGAGACAATATTCTTGGGCGGATAAGCAAGAAAGAAGAGCCAGACAGCGCCTCACTAAAAACATTAGAGTAGTATCCGGGAGCTAAGATAGCCCATTCGCTTGACTTGTCACCAGAGAGATCATAAACTTCGTAAGCACGACCAGTGATACTCTTCACTAAAGTAAAAAGTTGTTTCAAGAAGGTTTCTTGCTTTTCAGCGGTTGAAACGTCAACAGAAGTCTCTGGATCGGAAGTAGTCTCGGAACTCTCAGTCGGTTCCTCATTAGATTCGACAGACGCGTAGAGTTCAACGGGCTTCGCGAACGTCTGCAGTTCAACAGAAGAGATAAGTTCAAGAAGCAGACGGTGATCTTCAAAGGAAACGGGTGCGCTTCCATACTCCGAGATAGCATGCACGATGGCCTTGTTAGTTGAGAGGGAGTAGGAGTGAGCGACAGTGGCCAGATCCTGGGCATCCTGAGCGTCATAAGAGTATAAAATAGGAAATCCAAGATCCTTTAAAAGGTACAGGTCGTGTATATCAGACTTTTTATCAAACCAGACGTGGATCACAACAGGTAAAGCAAGAAGGCGGGGAAGATATGCGAGACCTTCAAGCAGCAACGATCCTGGAACAATGATCGACGCCAGTTGCTGGACAGAAGAAAGCGAAGATACCAACGTAGCAAACGGTTCTGCACTCGGAAAGACTTTCAGAAGATTCTGTGGTTTCCGTAAGTCTTTCAAAAGCGAGCCCACGTCCGACCGACGAAGATCATCAACCTGCTCTACCGCTGCCGCTAGATCAGCAGAGTTCACGACAACCAGAGATGCCGACGCTTGGTAGGCGACTCTGGCAGCAGCTGAAAGTGCTGAATTGACAGATCCAATTTGAGAAGGCATATTTACTCAATAGACCGGAAGAATTAAGAAGCACTTGCAAAATTAGATGGTTGAGTAATAACACATTCATGATTGGTCATGGCGTGCGCTTCGGATGCATGGCACAAAGTCACGTGAAGTGATTTAAGACGGCAAATGTCCCAAAGGGTAGACTGCGTAGACAGTTGTAACGTTCTGAGACATTATTGGTTAAAGCGTTTAATAAGGTTCTTCAATCTTGGCGATTCGCGTATCTAAGTTGACTAGATTCGACTTTCGCGCAAACAAATACCACGTAAACAACACCATTAACAGATCTTAATGTCATCAAAGTTAGTAGAAGCTTTACAGCATCTTCAGCTCTACTGCAACGATTCTGGATGGAGATATTCGATTCGTTTGTTTCGACCAGAAACGAATGAGGTCTGCACATACACTTACGATGGTAGTATAATAACATGTTCAGTAGAGGACTCAAGTTTTCTGAATAAGCGTGCTCTAGTCATTACTAGTACTATGATAGAGTACAAGCGAGTTTCAGATAATCCTGCAAGGCCGGAAGTAGCAATGTACGGAAACAGCGAAAACGCGGAACAACACTGGAACAAGAGAGAGTTTTTGGTGTGCGCTGCTGCGCACCTGTTAGAGGCACAGATCAGACTTTTGCTAGCTATGGTTAAAGAAATCATAACGTTCATGGAGCCGGACAAGAGAAGTACACATCCGTTCAAAGGTGGAGAATCGACTAGACCTGTTTGGTGGCCTGATGGGGTCAAACATATGAAGATCGAACGGCTGAATATTAAAGTGCTCAGAAAATTTATTCTTCACTTCATATACAGAGGAACTGTGCCAGCGAGTGTGTATCGGACAGTGTATAATTATGCCTCGATTAGGCATAATTATCATGCAAAGCAAGTTCTGCGCTGGATTGTTACTCTAATAGAGAAATTGAGGCCGGCTTCTGGTAGCATCCCTGCCAATCTGTCAATCCGAAGGCTTTTGGAAATGGAAGAGCTAATTGCCACTTATGACTCTTCTATTTCTGTTGATATAATTAAGCGGATACTGATATCAGCTGCGGTTAGCGAGGAAAATAGAGTTCGCGACAGCGTATAGCTTTCCTCGAAATGTGAGTAATCGGAGTTAGAGTTTTCCTTATAGTATAAAGAAAGACAATTAGCCTACTAAAATTTATTGCTTTTTCAGCTCTTGAGTGCTTCACTTACTGTTAGACCTTTGAAACTCGACAGGGATTTGCGATCTACGATAAAATACGGGGCCATATACGCGTATAGAACTTTTATATTTTAGCTGCTAATTAAATTCCGCTAAATAATGACTGCAATCAACGATTCACAAGCGCCAGTTGCTGGTACACCGAGACCACCAGTCGAGCCTTCTGCTGCCTCGAACACTAGTTTCACACTGAAAGCTGGTCTTGCTCAAATGCTTAAGGGTGGTGTTATTATGGATGTCGTTAATGCCGAGCAAGCTATAATCGCTGAACGTGCTGGCGCTTGTGCTGTAATGGCACTTGAGCGTGTCCCCGCCGATATTAGAGCCGAAGGTGGAGTCGCTCGCATGTCTGACCCCAAGCTCATTAAAGAGATCATGCAGGCCGTTTCTATTCCAGTTATGGCTAAATGCCGCATTGGACATTTCGTTGAAGCTCAAATCCTCGAGTCATTAGGTGTCGATTACATTGACGAAAGTGAAGTTCTTACACCCGCCGATGACGTGCACCAAATCACCAAGAACAACTTCCGCGTACCTTTCGTATGCGGAGCGAAAAACCTCGGCGAGGCTTTGCGCCGTATCGCTGAAGGTGCTGCTATGATCCGCACCAAGGGTGAGGCCGGTACCGGTAACGTAACTGAAGCCGTCCGCCACATGCGTACTATCAATGCACAAATCAAGAGAGCTTCTACCATGGCCGACGATGAGCTGTACGTCTTTGCTAAAGAGTTAGGTGTTTCTTTCCATCTCTTGAAGGAGACTGCGAAGAAAGGCCGCTTGCCTGTTGTTAACTTTGCTGCTGGTGGTGTTGCAACTCCTGCCGATGCCGCGCTATGCATGCAATTGGGCTGTGACGGTGTATTTGTAGGTTCTGGTATCTTCCACGGCGAGAACCCCGAGAAGCGCGCGAAGGCTATTGTTCAAGCTGTCACTCATTACAACGACCCCGCTATTTTAGCTGAGGTTTCTACAGATTTGGGTGCTGCTATGGTCGGTCGCACTGATTACTACATCAACAAGCCCCGCGCCTAAAGCAGGCGAGCGTGTGCACATAGGTGTGATTTTATGCGTTGTTTAATAAAAAATATTAGTAAGATCTATTAAAAAGGTTCTTATATCTCGTATAAGCGAAGCATTCCGCTAATAATCACATAAATAAATCAATCACATTGACTCCGACAGTTTCCTAATTGGGTGATGCGAGCATTTGTGCCCTAACTATCGCCGTCACGGCCAGGACCTAGCAACCTTTTAAAGGGAGCTCGAACACACATTTGCACGTTGTCTCTTTTTGAAGTCATCATGAGAGCCAAATGGGTACGTTAATTTCCTGCATATGATGCCCTGTGTTTTCAGGCGCATGACATTTTGTATGCTGCTGCTTAATTGTTGAATAGTACACTAACATTTATGTAGAAAAAGAAAAGAGTTCGACGCTTAAAACGCAAACGCAGAAAAATGAGAGCCAGATCCAAGTAAGCGGATCGTTTTTTTTTGTGAGTAGCTCTCGCTATTTATAATAATTGCTTTTACTACTAGAAGCGATTATGCTTTTTTTTAAAATGTCTTTCGATTGTTTGACATTCGATCTGCAATGAATACTTGCTCTATATACATACTGGGTAGTGCGTCTCTATATTGGATTCGAAGATCGGTCTTATCTAATACTAGCTTATAAGATATTCGTATTTCCCTTGAATTGGCTGTTGTAGTTGATGTAGATTTTCTGTCGGGCTGCTGTATAGACTGTCTCGCCACTTGTCGTACGAGGGCGTTTAGCGGCTACATGGTGATACGACTGACACCAGAGCCAGGACCAGGTAGGTCGCAATTGCGCATGTATTCGTATTGGATACTTATCGATTTAATCTGCAACGCAGCTAATAATGTCTACATCTAATTATTTACCGTCTCTGAATAATTATAACACATTTTTCAGCTAACAATTGGCGTAACAAGTGCGAAAAAAGAATAGGGTTAATTCAATCGTCCACACCTATTAAACGGGCTTCCCCACAATCTTATAATTTATTTACACTCCTCGAGAATACACAGCAAGTGTCCAGGTATGGCGAATGAAAAGACAGTTACAGCGCTGCCGAAGGTAAAACCCCGAAAACGAAAAGTGGGTCACGCTTGCATATTCTGTCGAAGGTCGCATATGACTTGCGATCCCGGTCGGCCGTGTCAGAGATGCATAAAGAGAAACATCGCGCATTTGTGCAGAGATGACGATTCTTCGCGTAAACCTGAAAAGAACTACGAACAATCGCAACCCTCAAAACCTGTACCTGAGCCTCTGCAAGCACCTGCTACTGATATAGTGCTGTCAGACCAGGTGAACGCGCCGGCGCACCTAATACCACAACAAACCGAATTAAAGCCTCAGCAAAATGCATCTTCGGCCGCTATGCAGACACTATTTGAAATGAACCCTAATAAGATGTTTGTCAGCGAACATGCCGGCTCGGAATTTTCTTCCCTAGCTGACTTTGCTACTTTACTAGATGACCCGTCATATAATCTTGCGCAAACCACTCTTCCTGCATTCACAGACACAACAGATACAGCAGAGACATCAGCCGTTCCTTCGAGCAGAAACTCGCAGGGTATCCCTGAAAACTCTACTGCTGAAGATAAATTTTTCCTCACTGCCGCCGACCCTCTTGAAACGTCCCCAGAGGAGCGACTAAAACAGGTAATTAATGCCAAACTCATGGCTGGTCTCCTAAAACCGTTCAACTACGTAAACGGATACACCAGACTGCAGTCTTACATGGACAAGAACATGTCTATACAATCACGACAACGGATACTGAAACCATTGTCTATATTCAGACCAGCCTTCCGAGCAGTAGCACAGTCGTTGACCGACGTGGACCTCGTGCTTGTGGAGGAGTCTTTCGAAAGAATACTGCTGGACTATGACCGTATATTTACATCTATGGCCATTCCTGCTTGTCTCTGGAGACGAACTGGAGAGATATATCGAGGTAATAAGGAATTTGCTGCCCTGGTGAACGCCGATGTCCTTGACCTACGAGACGGTAAGCTAGCCATATACGAGCTGATGCAGGAAGACTCAGCTGTGAATTACTGGGAGAAGTACGGCAATATTGCATTTGATTCTGGCCACAAAGCAGTTTTAACATCATGCACCTTACTGCCGCGATCAGGCGCGCCTCCTATCCAGTGCTGCTTCTCTTTCACCATCCGAAGGGATCGGTACAACATCCCCTCTTGCATCGTCGGTAATTTTATACCAGTTGTATGATAGGCAGTGTTTCACCACTGCAGTATTTTTTTTAATGCATATGTACAGTATTCTCACCTATCAAGCGTTAATAGTAGGCCTCGAGATTCTCCCACCAGCCGGAACCTAACTATCGACGTCATGCGGCTGAAAGTACGCTTTTCTCCTCCGGCGCCGGACTTGGAGCTAAATATCGAGAATCCCTCGGCTGCCTTGATCAGGTCAGAAATTAGGAAACTGCGTCCAGATACCGCGTCTTGTCGTCTACGTCTCATTGTAGCCGGACGCATTATTGTGGGGGTGACACCTATCAAGGCCCCGACTTCTTCAGATTCGTCACCTGTATTTGTACACTGCGTTGTCGGACCATCACTCTCGGCAAGATCAGCAGATGAATCGAGTTTGGATTCGTCTAGAGAGGAATCGCTCGAAGCCGAGCGTGAGGCCGAGTTGAGCGCCCATTCTACCGTTCCTTTGAGAGGATTCGATCGGCTAGTGGCCGCTGGGATCAGCCCGGTCGAAGTGCAATCGATTCGCAGCCAATTTATGCGAGTGCATGGATTTGCACAAACTCTTTCAGGAGCATTCGGTCAGACTCACACGGAAGGCGATTCCGATTTTGAAACGCACGATTCAAGTTTGCGGGATCTGGAAGAGCAATGGATGGACGATATGGTGACCAATGCCGATGATGGCCGCGATAGACACCTCAATGCACTCGCGGAATCCGCGGCTGCAGATAATGCTAGCAGCCAGAGACAGGTTCCTAACGGTGCAGGTAGCCTTTTTACTTTTGCAAATACGGACACTCCTTCGGACTTCCCGTCGTCGCAGGAGTTCTCTGTATCAGAGTATGCGTCTTTGATTTTGGGCTGTATAGTTGGATTCTATGGAAACTTCATGGTAATCCCTTTCATGATAGACAATACTCTTGTCTCAGATACCATTCGGCTGTCGTTGTTTTTTGGTATTGCCATGAACTTCATTCTCGGGTTTATAACTGCGGTTACTATATAGCGAAACCTCGCGACATATTCATATAATGACTTAACGAAAAGCACATGAAAGGCTTGCTTGGACTATGGTTGCATCTATATTTAAATGTTATTTTTAGGGTTATAATAAATAGTTAGCAAGTTATTCAGGTGTTTTATTCAGAATCATCTTCTCCTTCTTCAATATCGTAATCTTCTTCCATTTCATCCTCAGATATGTCCTCGTCGGACTCAACATATGTGACAGCAGCGGGTTCGTCGACTTTATCGCTGATATTCAGTTTACCAACCTCTCTTCGCAGCTCTATCTGGGCACGCAGCATAGTCAGTCTCCCTTGGAGGGCAAGTAACGACTGAAGCTTTGCTGCATGCGCCGTAAGAACACTATACAGCGAAGCAAGAGATGACGACAATGACGATATCGATGATAGGTATCCTCCATGGACAACAATAGTCCATTGTATCCAGCTTGTCAGTTCTCCTGCACGATTGGGAACAACTGCCAGAATGTCCGCAATGGATTCCAATAGTTTAATAGCATCAACAGGTTCTAATCCTTGAGCGGACGTGCGAATGACTGATTCGTCATCGGTGCTGAGACATGTCTCCAGCAACGCTTTGTCATTGGATCGCAATGCTTGAGTAAGCACAGAAACAAGTGAACCAGCGACAACTTGTAGGTCTTGGCTTTTCTTTGGAGCACCACGTCCTTCAACCACCTCTAATTGCTCAGCAAGTGTGGGCTCATCAGTGCTCTGAACAGTGAGATCCTTCATCGGCTGGTCTTCGAGGTCGCGATGATTGTTTCCACTAGTGATAACCGCATTTGACTCAGAATACAAACCATTCACACCATTGCCAATTTTCGTAACAGATTGATTTTCGCTAACAACCACTATCAGTTCTGGCTTAGATAAGTCAACAGGGATTCGTTCGAATCGATATTGCGAGCCTCCCTGCAGCCAAACGACCTGTAGAATGTCGCTATCCCCAGAAATAAATGACGCTTCAAGAACAGACACCGGCTTGGCCGGAGCATCGCCAGACTCAAACCGATGAACCACTTTCACAATTGTAGAAGAGCTTTTTGTACCAGATGAGCTTTTTCTGCCGCTTTTGCTAGTAGAAGAAGCAACAAATGGTTTTTCAAATATTTCAACAAATCCAGGAACAGTTACTGCGCCTGCGAGAGATTCAGATTCGTTGCAAAATGCCATTTTGACATCGGCTTGTGCTACCATAATCACAGCACTTTTACCAGTTTCGATATCCACAGCGTTGATAAATCGATCGTTGTCTGCAGCAGATAAGACATACCTGTTTTGTTTAGATGCAACAAGAGTGTTAACAGGGGTTGTATGTATAGGATAAGATGAGCTAGGCTCGATTTGTAATACAGATTTGGTACCTGGACGGCCTTCTGTGTCTAGCGGAAATACGTGGACGGTGTGTGATGTAGCCAGTAGACGACCGTCCATGTAACAAACTCTTGAAATTTGTCGATCTTTAAATTCGTAGACAGTTTTAACTTCTAGCGGAGAAACCAGCGGAATCTCTGCGACTTTGCCGTTAGAACTGCTGGCCCATAGTGTGCCATTATTCACCGAAAGAAATCTGACTGGAGTGTTAAACGACGGCACCAGTATTTCTTGCATTAATTCATTAGATCCTGAAGATAATATTGATATAGAACCAGTAGTTGTGCCTACTGCTAAAGCACTGCCAGACCAAACGGGCCCTTTATGCGAGTTCGAAGCAGAAGAGCGGCGCCGTTTCTTTTTAGAAGGCTGACCCACGGAAATCATACATAGACTAGAAGGCGTTAATTTGTCTTTCAGTGCAATTTCGTCGGTGAAAGCGCCATCGGGTAGCGAATATGAGCGAATCACAGGACCGTTGATAGAATCCTGTATAACATAGAACTGTGAATCGGTGAGCATCTTTAACAGCCAAATACCAATATCACTAAGATCGTAAAATCTGAAAGCAACACAAACAAATAGAAATAAAAAAAATAAAAAGCGATGTTCAGAAACTATACACAGCAGAATGCAAACGTTTCACTAGGAGTAGAAACAGAAGAGGCTTCTGCTTTTGTTACAATAGGCGGAGAGCGAAAAGATAATAATCCTCCGATCCAGGTTATTCTCTAGCAGAAAAGGTAGTAGTATTGTCAGGTTCGAGCGTCAGATCTCAAGAACTAAACACTTCGGCGGTCTGATATAGGAACTCGCTACTAGAGATATAGTATTATTGGCGGTCAATGAATCGATCGCTTTAAAGTCCTCCTCGTATGCGAAGAAAAAAAGGAAATGGGTTTAATAAAATTCGTACTGTAACGCCGCATTGCCCAATTTGGTACATCTACATACCAGATCCAGAAAACCCAAAGTTGAAAAATTCATCAGGGTTAAGGGTTACTGGTTGATTAACAAATATTCACGAATACTATAAATTGCCTTCGCTTTCCCAAATCCCCTAATTATCATAAGCTACCCCTTCCGGTTGCTAAGGGAACGTCGTCGGTTCATTATTATTCGAACGAAGAGCTAGTGTTTAATAGGATAGCTCATAAAGGCTGTAATAGCAATATAGTCCTATAATCTTTGCCTTCTTTTTAGATATACTCTTTGCTTGGGTGTGTGTATACATAGTTCGTTGTACGTGGGTATCATAAGCTAGGCACCCTTTCATCTGCCTCATATTGTATATAAACGATGTCCGAACAGGAAGATTCTGTGAAAGCTTCTGACGCCTCTTCAGAAACCTTGAAGCGCGAACTTGAACCTCAGACTGATTATGTTTCTACTAAGAGGGCCAAAACTGAAGACGGGGTTAACGGAGTAGCCGATTCCGGTAATGAACAAGTATCGAACGCAGAAGATAAGGATGCCACCGATGTTGTCCCAGCGGGCGAACAAGTTGACGCCGGGCTGCCGAAAACGGACGAGAAGCCTATACAGACTCAGCCCGAAGCAGACGGCGACCCATCAGGCGATTCAGCTGTTGCTGATACTAAGAATGAAGCTACTTTGCCTACCCCGGCTCCAGAGACTGTGATAACAAAACCGGAGCATCCTATGCCGAAGCATCAAGTGAAATATGCTTTATCTATGGTGCGATCGCTGCGAAAAATGAAGGATGCTGCTCCCTTTGTTACTCCTGTAGATCCAGTGAAGCTTAATATCCCCAACTATTTTAATATTATTAAGCAGCCTATGGATTTACAGACTGTCGACAAGAAATTACGCGAAAACCTTTACGCTAACACTGACGAGTTTGTCGCCGATATGAATCTTATTGTCTCTAATTGTGAGACATTCAACGGTGTGGATTCTAAAATTAGCGAAATGGCACGCAATGTTCGCGCCTCCTTTGAACGTCAGATGAAGCAAATGCCCCCTGTCGATTTCAAGGGAGACACTCCAAAAAAGAAAGATTTTGGTGAATCCTCCACGCGTACAGATGAGCGTCCCCGCCGTGAAGTTCACCCACCAAAATCGCGTGATCTTCCATACATGGAAACCAAACCTAGGCGAAAGAAAATGACACCTGAGATGAAATTTTGCGCCCAAGTTCTTAAGGAGCTTCAATCTAAAAAGCACCAGAGTTATTCATACCCCTTTTTGGAGCCAGTTGATCCTGTGGCACTTAACATACCCAACTACACCAAGATTATCAAGACACCAATGGATTTAAGCACTGTCCAGCAGAAATTTGATAACGGTGAGTACGACACAGCTGCACAATTTGAGTCTGACATACGCTTGATATTTAAGAACTGTTACAAGTTCAATCCGGAGGGAACTCCTGTTAATTTGATGGGACATCGATTGGAGGAAGTTTTCAATTCTAAATGGGCTGAAAAGCCTTCGGCGGAGGAACTTCGTCAAAGCGCTGGCAGAAGACGTTCTATGCATTCAGCCACGTTCGATTCTGAAGATGAGGACGATTACTCTGAAGAAGAAGCTAATGGACGCTCTATCAAAGAGATTGAAGAGCAACTTGAGTTCCTAAAGAATCAGTTGACGAGTCTTAAGAGCACTCCTGGACGCGGTCGTGGAAAGAAAGAGCGACGGCAATCGAGTACTGAGTCTAAGAAACCTAGGAAAAGGGCGGCCAATGGATCTAAAGCTGTCAAGCATGAGACTATTCATGTAAGTTACGAGATGAAGAAGGACTTAAGTGAAAGAATCGGACAGCTTAGTGGCGACAAGATGCCTAAAGTTATTCAGATTATTCACGAATCCATGCCCGAACTTGGAGGATCTAATCAGGACGAGATTGAACTGGATGTTGACCAGCTCAATCCCAACACTACCTGGAAATTGTATCAATACGTGTGCAAGCACACTCCTGGACCTCCGGCTGTGAAGCCTCACGTGAACCGTGCCGTTGACCTGGAAAGTACTTATGTTGGCGCCAATAAGCCAAAGAAGTCTAAGCCGCTGTCAGAAAACGAACAGCGTCGCCAGATTGACTCCATTGAAAGAAAGATCAAGCAGCTCGAAAACAAAGGAGCCATTCCTGCTACTAACAGCGGAGCAAGTGGTAGTGGTGCTGCTACTGCCTTTCCAGACCCAGCATCTTCTGGTGAGTCGGCCTCAGAATCTGAAATGGAGAGTTCTTCTGAGGAAGAGTAGCTTGATGGCTTTTCCTTCAAGTTTCAACGCTTTTCTGAGCACTTCAGTGCTTGCTTGTATTTCTACTTTGAATTTCATCTCTTCCGATCGAGAGAACTAATAAAATTTTGAATGTGAAGAGGAAACTGATTTATCGCTTCATCCGAAGTTGTAGTGTAAGTAGCTCCCAAGCCTATATACATTAGTCTTCTCCAGCATCATATATACCATCCCCGCCATGGATTCGCCTCTCAGCCGTGTAGATAGAGGAAATCTAGAGCCGAAAGTGCTTTCTCTTTATCGTGAGCTTTTTGTGGTAAGTATGAGATATATTTATAAGTGCCGAAACATTCCACTAACCTGTTAGGAAGGTCAAGATGCCTCAAAGCCGGAAGGATTCTGGTACGAGTTGTTTTTGTTGAAACCGTCAAAGATTGATCTGTTTAAGACAATTGATGCTTTGACTGCATTAAAGCTGTTGGAAATGAGTCATATAACGCGCGATTTCTTCTCAAGGTCTGTATACTTAGTGGCAGATGATAGAATCGCACCGCAAACTCGATTGAATGCTTTGTCGTCGCTTCAAGTGTTCTTGAAAGCGGTTTTTGCAAAGAAATACCCAAATTCGACCTCTGATTTCATTTCAATTTTAGCTGGACCTAACAAAATTGACGAATTGATGTATGATTTTGTCTCTGTGCTTGATAGCGCAATCGACAGTTCGGGACCCGAAAGTCTTAGAATCACAGCCCTTCACACTGCACTTATTGCAGTACAGGGATCTTACCGAAGCTCGCTCATATACTGTTTTCTCTCTAAAGATCTTTTTTATTCTGCGGTTTCCCTTGTTCGCGATTACCCCTTTGAAGCGTACTCGGCATTCCTATTGCTAAGTTTACTTGCTGATGTGGATTCGTCTGATGGCATAAACCTATACAAGCAACACATATCCACCCTTTCAAATGACTCGTTCATATCTAGCGGTATTATAGATCTTATTGAGCACATTAAGAGCTGTGTTAATGATTTCACTACTTTGATAAACCCTGCAAATTCTGCGTTGTTCTCGTTCCAAAAACTCCGCGAGCTCTCTTTCTTTGCATTTGCCTCCAAGCCGCCCCGTGCCGATCTTCTCCGCAAACTCCCTAGAGCGTCTGCAACAGCCTTAATGCCTCTTTACGAATTTTCTCTGTCCTGTCCGCGGTTTTCTGCGCTCTTTGTATCACACAAGTCCTCAAACGCTTACACTGTTAGCGATTTCATTTCCTTGACTTCGTTTCTGGCCGCTTACCAATCTACTTCCTTAAGATCCTCTACATACGCGCGACTGGCATTTCTCATTATCAACTTGTGGCTTACTAATCCCGATATAATGACTTCCGCTGCAAACTCAATAATCATAAATACCGAATTCCCTACCTCAGAAAATTACACGGCACCATACCTCGCCAAGCCACAGCCTCTAGTTGCGTGGCTCATTTATACTAGCATTTTGGCCTTGAATTCTAACAGGATAAAACCTCCTCATACAAATCTTTATATTTTGGTCTTGGCTAACCTTGAGCTGATCCTCAATTTTTTACGCTCAAACTCGTATAGACTCGACATCGCATGGTCTGATCTATGGACTTCTCTTGTGGACACTTTGACTTATGCCCTACACTTGGAAAGTAAAGAGGATATGACTGCCCTCACTCTCTCTGTAACGCATGTCTTGAATATTGCCATTATTCACGGAGACAGCTTTCTATTGAGCAAGAAATCTTATGATGATTTACTCTACAAGCTAATTGCTTCTGGATCCGTCATTAAAGATGCATCTCTTAAGTCTAGCACTTTGAAAAATAACATCGGAGTGAAGTCCCTCTGTGACATAGTTAATCACTATCAACAGATAATGCGAAATCAAACTGGCGCTTCTCTACTCTCTGACAATATTGTTCGAGCAATTAACAGCGCTGCAACTCCTCCTGCTCTTCCTTCACCAGACCTGTTCAAGCTATCGACATTTGATGCTCATGCCGATAAAAACTTCCACAAAAGGATGCTCAATTTAGTACTATCTGATATTTACGAGGTGAGTGAGTTCTCTATTTGATCATGCAGGTCGTTTTTCTTCTTTATATTACGAACAGTGAAACTAAGTGCAATGTCCATAAAATCATAACTGATGCGGTTTCAATTCCTTCACAATTTTAGTAGCGCGTGCAAAAAGAGATTTCATGCAGTTGAATTTGTCTGCTGCATGACGCTCATTCCACACAATATCTAGCAGAGCAGAATTCACTATCTCTAACTTCTCAACAGTGAGGTCTGCAGTCATCTCAACAAGCCGCTGCATGAAGGTTTCTAATGTAGCCTCATCTAATATCACCTCACGTGGTTCTGTAAGTACTGGCGCCACATTCACCTGAACATCTGTAACTGCAGCATTCAGATCGGAATTCTCTAAAACAACATTTTGTTGCGCGTTACCCATGTCCTCGCCATTTTCAACCGCGGTTTGTTCTAAGTGCGTATCGGATGCAGTTAGCGCACCGTTCACCATCTCAGCACTCTCACTAGATCGCTTTTCCGTCTCCCCGTTCGCGTCCTGCTTGCTAGCAGGCTCAATTTCGAGATTCTTGCTCGATTTATCCTGAACAGCTTCTTCCTTTGCTCTTCTCTTCTTCATTTTTTCCAGTTCTCGAAGTCTGCTGAGAACTGTGACAAAAGCAGCATCACCCATCAAATCATCGACAAAAACCGTGGCATTTGTTACCATTTCCTGCGCCTTTATAATTCTCTCCCGGTCATTCAGGGTGTTTGCATCTTCCAGGATCATCTCTATGTCATAGAGAAGTTCGCGCGGGTCGGAATAGTAGCCATTCCAAATTCTTTCTTCGATAACATCTAAATCCATGTTATTAAACAATTTCCCGGTTTCAGTCTCAATGATCTTATTGCGTTCAGCAATTTCGTATCCGTAAGTTACATGAGGTCCTCCAAACCCAGGTGGCGCAGGCTCAAAAAGGTGAGCTAAATATGATGCATCAATAGCAGGCTTGCGGAACCTCTTATAGCGTACCTTGAGTAACTCAGATAGCGCACCTAGCTTAATCTTCAATGAGTTTTTCAGCTTGATGTATTCACGCTCTATAGATGCATTGCTCTCCTGTATTTCTTCGGGTTTCTTCTCTAAAATCGGCGCCTTCGGTAATACAGGCAAAGGTTTGCTAGGTGCTTCATTCTCAGAAAACATATCCGGAGAAGTTTTGATGTATTTGATGAGATCTCGGAAAAATTTCCTTCTTTCATTAGCTTGAGGATTTTCTAATCGCACAAATGCTTTGCTGCTACCTCCAAAACTTTCCAAAAGCTCTAATGATAGCTCTTGTTCCAGACCATCTTGAGACATCGCCACAAAAAGAATAGGGTCAGTAGGAAGAATTGTACGTAACTGCTTAAAAAATATTGCTTTCACATTAGTAGGCACAACGTCCAGCCAAGTAGCCCAATCAGCAATATACATCACACTTGGTTTTCTTCTTTTGACCTCAGCAAACAGTTGGATGACTGCAGCTTCTTGTGTGGTATTAGAATCACTTTGCAGAGCATCAATGTCAAATGATTGAATAAACACGCCATCCAGTCGAGCAAGAATGGCTGACAACAAATATTCTTGACCATTTCCCTGATCACCTAACACCATTAACCTTGGTCTATAGGTGCGCATCTTCTGTAGGCTTTGAATTGCTTGTTCAGTTTTCAAATCTTTGCTTGCATTATACATTGAAATAGCATTTTTCAAATCTGAAACCACTGGAGGACGAGGGAAAATAACGTCCAGAATATCACAGATTTCTCTCCATTTTGGCAATAAAAGCTCCTTTACTGGCTCTGGTAAAGGCTGAGGTAAGGCAGAAGTAGACCTAGCGGACGACGGGTTGATATTTTTCAAAGCATGTAAAAAATCTGGTCCAGTAACTTTTATAGTTGAGGGGTCCACGAGCAATTTCTCGGCCGACATATAGATTTGAGGATAGCTTCGTCGAATACTATTGAGTACAGCCTCTGTACACAGCGCACGAAGGTCTGCACCACCAAATCCTTTGGTCATTTCAGCTAAATTGGAGATTAATTCTTCTCCGGGTATAGCACTCCATTTGGAGGTATGTATTTTCAATATGCTTTTTCTTGCTTCCAGATTGGGCAATGGAAAATAAAATTCGCGGTCAAATCGTCCTGGTCG
The DNA here is from genome assembly GCA_001661475.1 of Tortispora caseinolytica NRRL Y-17796. NCBI lineage: Eukaryota > Fungi > Ascomycota > Trigonopsidomycetes > Trigonopsidales > Trigonopsidaceae > Tortispora > Tortispora caseinolytica. The sequence continues at coordinate 3,091,375 of KV453841.1, forward strand.
TCGAAGAGCAGGATCTATAGAATCAGGTCTGTTGGTAGCTCCAATGATAATTACCTGGCCTCTGTTGTCCATCCCATCCATAAGAGCCAACAACGTAGACACAATGGAGGCATGAATTTGCTCTTGTTTAGAAGACCTAACAGGAGCCAGCCCGTCAATTTCATCGAAGAAAATAATACTAGGCTGGTGTTTACGTGCTTCTTCAAATAACAGTCGAAGCTGACGTTCTGCTTCACCAACCCATTTCGATAGACAATCAGCACCTTTCCGCATATAAAACGATATTTTCTGACCATTCTGAGAACAGCTCGCAGCTAAAGCTCTAGCCATTAGAGTCTTACCGGTTCCAGGAGGACCATGGAACAAAACGCCTTTTGGTGTAGAAACATTAAAGTGAGAAAACACTTCTGGGTATAAAAGGGGAAGAGCTACCATTTCTTTCAGCTTGTCGATATAATCATCTAAACCACCAACCGATTCAAAGTTCACAGAGCTGTCCACACCAACAGGGTCGGTATCAGCAAGGTTGGTTTTTTTAGGCTTCTGGTCAGTGGATAGTGGCGCCAAATTGAAAGGCGTAGGTCCCCCCGACAAATCAGGTGCGCGAGTATTGCCTTTTGGCAGCATAGACATGTCATTATCATCAGAGTCCGAGTCTATTAGTTCATTAGTTATAGTTGCTGCTATCGGGTGGTATAAATCAATTGCTGCACCGGTATATTTGACAGGGGTGAATAGCGACTGTGTACCTGCACCGCCGAATGGTCCAGAAGTGTCGAAGAGTCGTTTCTGCGGCATACTAGTTCCCTTTCGGCGGCGTGACGGTGTGCCATAAATCCCGGTATCAAATGACATATCGTTATTCGTTGGTGGTGGGGGTATGTGATAATTGATTCCCTTTCGCTCTCGCAAATTCAGTTTAGGAGGAGTTTCGGGCTCTTCGTTAGCTGAGCTTTGTAACTCTGCAAGCTCTTCTGCAAGAGATATAGCAGTTTCTTTTTCAATTATTGAATCAGCGTCAATCTCATCTTCGTCGCCTGTCAGACGACGGACACGCTTTTCCCTTTTGGCAGTCGGTGCCTCTTCTTCTTCTTCGTCACCATTATCAGGTTCCGACGCAATAGAAGATGCCACAGTGTCATCGTCTGAAGCGTCCAGAATGCGCCTTCTTTGTACGGACTGTCTCTCTGAGTGTTTCTTTCTATTTCTCTTCCTTTTCTTTCGCGAGATCTTGACCACAGAGTCGAATTCATCAGAAGTGTCGTGAACAACGAAATCTTGGATTTGTCTCCGCTTCTCTCGTGCCTGAAAATCTGACTCAAACTCGCCACTGGAAGCACTGCTTTCGCCACTGGAAGAAAACTCGTGATACTCGTCTTCAGACGATTTGATCTGACTCGAGTGCGATCGCGCTTTGCGGGTCGTCATGTCGTTTAGGTCCGGTGCTGTCTTTAAAGCGCGGACAGGGTACTTAAGTGTCACGATCAGTGATTTTCCTACAGTAATATGTTCAGTATCAGACTTATGTGAGCGTTCGCTATCTGATTCAGTTGATTCAGCGTAAGATATCTCGGTAGTACGCGGTCGTCTACTTGTCATGAGATCGACCAGAATGTCGGCTATCGGGTCAAACTCTTACTGCTACAAGAGCAGTTTGTTGTTTCGAGCAAAATACAGCTGATATAGAAGCGGTTAACCGAAACAATAGGTTTCCTCGGTCGCTCTAATGATGACCACAAAAGAGCCTCGGTGAATATAATTAGACGAATTAGTCGTCGAACTTCGCGTTCGGTGCAAGGCGCCCCCGTGTTGCGGCCCATAGCAACCACAAATCATCTGCTATATAACTGTGGCCAACGCGATCTTCGCGTATACAAAATGATCGTATGATTATATTATATAGATATCTTCTCAGCCTGTTCCTGCACTTCCCTCCACAAGCTGGCGTTGGCCTTGGACCATTCTAACTGGCACTTCGCAAAAGCTATCATGATCGCCCTCAGATCGTTCAACTTAGTCTTATGGCTGTCCATTAATCCTTCCTTAACTAGCTCTTTGGTCTTCTCAGAATCCTCCTTTGCCACAACAACAGCTTCTTGTAGTTGAGATATCTGCTCCCGGGTCTTTCCAATGGTATTTCGTCTCGTAGCTTCGGGGTCATGATCAATGATTCCATGTAAGGCATCATTCAACTTGTTAATACCAGGGAACTTAAAACTGGCCTTCTTCGACACGTTCGATTCCGCATGCGTAGGCGGGAACTGTTCTACAGAAGCTTCCGTTTCTGTTTCTCTATCCGCAGAGTCTGCCGGCAAAACAGATTCAGCACGCAGTGGCTCTGATGGCTCTCGCGAGTTCTGCCGCAATACCGAATTAATACGCTCAGCTTGTGCCTCTGAGTTTTCAAGCGTTTCCAATAAACCTTTCTTTTGTGCTAGACTTTCGGCAGTCTGTTCGTATTGCAGCTGCCTTTGTCTAGCATATCGGAGAACCGACCTCGTAGCCGTTGCCATTTGAGCAGATTCTGCTAGCGGTTCAGAAAAACTAGAGGAAAGAGAATCGACCAATTCTTTCGTGTTGAGAAATCCACTATCTACAGCCTGTCCTGTCCGTTCCAATGCAGCAGAAACGTCTGGAATGGATTCACTCAAACTGTAGGCGTTATAAGCCGCACCAAGTGCGCTAAGGTCTGTCGAAAGGCTCCGCAAATGTTTAAGCAAACGCCTATTTACTTTCTCTAGTCCATTGGATATGACAGCCTCGTATTCCTTAGAGTTTTCTTCCATAGCGACAAACGAGGGGTCTGCAACAACCTTTTTTGAAGATCCAGACGGAATTGGCAGGTATTGATGTGCAGGCGTCGGGTTCCAAGGCTGAGTAGGGGGTGCTTTCAACACCGATTTTGGCAGGTCAATCACAGGCGAGTCATTCAATACTTCGGACCAGCTTACATTGGGGTCCAAGAATCGCTGAAATACCGAGCAGCCTCGAATACGAGGATTACGAAGACATCGATTCAGGAATACGGTAAGCATTCTTTGCCGATGCTGGATAATGTTGACATCTTCCTTCGCCTTAGTAGGCGAAGCAGCGTAGTCTGTCATAGAATGCTTCTCCGGGATAGGAGGTATTACTTCTGTAGGAAACATTTTCTCTAAGCAGGCGCGTAAACTCTCGAACTCAGAATATCTCCGTCTAGTGCTAACATTATCGATCCGTATAGTGTACGCTATGTAGCCACTTCCACCGCCTTCCCTATTCTTCCCTGCATCAATTATCTGTGCAGTGATATCCGGAAACTCCTCTAAAATGTGCTCAATTCTAGAAGCGAAATGACGGCGGGTGGCCTGAGATTCTGTGGCGATCTGAGCATCAACGTCATTGTGGGACTCTGTGTCTGACATGGGCCGATCAGAATCGGCAAAAGGGTTATTGTCTTCGAAATCAGCCATGGTCTAATCCAATTGGCTACACGCTAAATAACTTTAAGCTGTTTGGTCAGCTGTATCGATAATAAATGGCGTCGAAAATCCGGAGTTCGCTTCACCAATTAAAGAGGTGACGGATGGAGGAGGCGGAGCTGGGTGGCTTTCTGAGCGGTAACAGCACAACCCCATCCCTGTAGCAACCGCATGGCCGAGTTAATTGTAGCAAGATACTTTAACACAGACCCTTGCGAATAGAGTAACTGGTATAATTCAATATAGCGATATCTATATCTTATAATGTAAATAATGGTTCCTTAATGCGGATAATGGTCATATGCGCGATACTAAGAGTGTATGGTGTGGGAAGGCTTATCGTTGGGGTACCATACTCCGAGATCATATGTACACTGCTCCGTCTCCCTGCAATTCTTGATAGGCTTTAATAGAGGTGAAATAAATATAAACTGCGAGCCTGTAGATTTTATACAATTGAGCGTCACCCGTGCAAATGTCAGTGATTGTAGCAGAAACGCTAAGGTCCGGCTACATCTCCGGTCGGTTGACAGGCTAGTGCAAATCTATTTTAAGTTTCAACCAATCAGGAAAGTCTATACCCCGGATTTTCCTAGTGTGCACAAACCCTGATGCTTTGCGGGGTTTCTTGATACGGACATTCTTCCGGCCTTCGTAATCCATATATATATAGCTTCCAGTAGCCTCTAAGAATTTGGAATCTAATTAGAAGGATAGCACGCGCTTACGCGAAACAAATACACAAACACAATGGTAGCTGACACCAAGAAACCGGCGGACTACGCTGTTCAACGTCTGGCCAAAGTAGCCGGGCATATGAGAACGAATTCGCTGACTATGAACACGCACGATCTCAACCCTGCGTATTTCTTACCTAGATCCGCCGCTATCCAGCCTGACGCCCTAGCGATTGTGCAGAAAGGATCTGACAATGTCAGATACGAGCTCACTTACGGCCAATTTGCGGACAGGGCTCGTGGTCTCGCCTACTACGTCGAAGCAAATGGCTACAAGAGCGTGTCGATCTTAATGTCTAACACCCCTGCCTTCTTGGTATCGGTGTTCGGTATTGCAGCAACTCATGCTATACATGCTGGTCATAACTACAGACTCAAACCGCAGGAAATTCACTACACTATCAATCTCGCGCAGGCCGATCTCATTATAGTAGACGAAGAGCTCTACCCTCTGATCAAGGACTTTGTGCCCGACAATGGCCGAACAGTCGATGTTCTCATTGACCGCGACGTCTCTGACTTTGACAAATGTGGCTCTTTTGCTGAAGCTGTTAAGACAGGCTGGGAAATAGACGCTAAGACAGGTTCACGCGGCTGGGATGGCTTGTTCGCCCAAGGATTGCCTGAAGATTCAACTATCTCCTTGTGGTTCACCTCAGGTACTACTGGATACCCGAAAGCTGTGGAATACTCTCATAGGAGTGTTTACCTGATGTCGCTAAGTAACATTATTGAGTCTAACATTAACTGTGAATCCGCTTTGGGCGAGGACAAGTGCGGTTATTTGTGGATATTACCTATGTTCCACGCCTCTGGATGGACTTTTCCTTACTCTGTCACTGCTTGTCGCGGTGTGCACTTTTGTCTACGGAAAATTGACTATAGCGAGATTTGGTGGCTTCTAGACAACTACCATATCACTCACTTCAATGCCGCGCCTACTGTCAATACATTGATTTGCAACCACGAAGGTGCTCATAAACTTCGCTCCCCGGTCCGCGTCACTGTGGCTGCTTCTCCGCCTTCTGCTGCTCTTTTCAAGCAGATGATCTCAATGAACCTTCTTCCTGTGCACACATATGGGCTCACAGAAACTTACGGTCCTTTTACTAAGTGCTATGTTGATCCGAAATGGAAGGATTTGCCCGACGACAAGTTCTATGAAATGCTTGCCCGGCAAGGTCAGGGCTTTATCGCTTCACTCGAAGCCCGAGTCGTCGATCCTGACACCATGAAGGACGTGAAACGCAATGGAGAGGAAATCGGTGAAATTGTTGTACGCGGCAATGCCGTAATGAAAGGATACTTCCGAGACCGCGCAGCCACCGAAAAGGCATTCGAGGGTGGGTATTTCAAAACTGGTGATTTGGCCGTGATGCATCCTGATGGCTTCATAAAAATTGTCGATCGAGGTAAAGATATCATCATTTCCGGTGGCGAAAACATATCTTCAGTTGGCGTTGAAAACGAGATCGTCAAGCACCCAGCTGTTTTAGAAGCGGCCGTTGTCGCAGTTCCAGACGAGAAGTATGGCGAACGACCCAAAGCGTTTATAACACTCAGGTCTTCTGCAAAATTGGCTCCTGCTGAACTCATTGCATGGCTTAAAGAGAGAATTGGCGGCTTTCAAGTGCCAAAAGAAGTCACGATCGTTAACGAACTCCCTAAGACATCCACTGGCAAGATTCGCAAAAACGTTCTTCGAGACGTCGCCAAAGGAAAAGCTAAGCTTCCAAGTAGCTAATCTGATACAATCTTTTCACCGGACTGGACATATCTAAGTTAGCATTGAGACAAACCAGAAAAATAGCTGCATCTGCGTAGGAAAAACCTGTTGGTTAGGTCGAAGGCTATGCCTTGTTTGAACCTTAACAGCCGTACAATGTACCCACTTGCCTCGTATCCGTTTATATAAATACACGAACTTCTCCCTCCCACGAGATTCAAGGCCCCCCGACCATTCCTACTTGCTATACCTCCGCTAACGACGCGAAATAGGCAAATATTCAAGTCTAAAGCTAAAAAAATAGGATCACCGAAAGGTCTCTGTTTAATTTTTTTGGGACTATTTGCGATACGCTAGCGTCCGGTTGCTTCTATCACTAGAATATCCATGACTAGACTTGATAGATTGGTCCTCTTATTGGATACTTCAGCATCTGCTCAAGTGCGCCAAACAGCTATTACTCAGCTTGGCGAAATACAAAAAGATCATCCAGAGGAATTATTTAACTTGATATCTCGCGTTTTACCTTACTTGCAGTCCAAAAAATGGGATACTAGAACTGCTGCTGTCCGCGCTCTCGGTGCAGTGCTAGAAAATTGTCCCGCGTGGGATCCTAATCAAGTGGACTCTGAGCCTGCAAAGAGTGAACTCGGGAACGATGAGCCTGACCCTTTTGTCAAAGTAAAACCAGAAGAACACATTAAGGCTGAAGACGGTGCGCAAGACAACTCGACTAAACCTGATCTCCCTCGCCCTAGTTCCAGTTTGCTCACTTTTCAAGAAATAGACCTCCACTCGATCCTATCAAAAGGTAAAATTCTTCTAGGAAGTGGGGGTTCTGAATACGACATTATGACTTATGATAAATCGACCGACCAGATAATGCGCCAGAAACGAATCATTGAAAAAAGTTTAGGTCTTGCTGACTACGCTGATCAATCTGCAGACGACTTTGTCAATGACGCTGATTTAGATTTTGCGTCTAGGCCTGGCTCACCAGCGCCGTCTTCGAATTCTAGAGGCACTAAGCGAAAGGCATCAGAAGCAGAGCTTCATGCCTCAGATCAATCGCCATCGGTGCCTTCCCCTTCAGAACCTCCTGCCCCTGTGACAGCTGAAAACAGCGGCACATCCACACCAGTTTCGGCCCGTCTTAAAGCAATGGCTAAGAGACGATCCAAACTTACTTCGAAGAACCCAAAACAACATGCTTCGGCACCTGCATCTTCTGCCGTATCATCTACCCAGAATAATGATTTAAAATCTGCTGGTTCTGATAACTCATCGCCTGATTCAGAAAACAAAGTTGTCATCGAAAATACCAAGCATGCCGCTCTCATCTCTGCTGAATTGAAACCTGACGACGCCGACATGTGGCCCTTTGAAAGAATATGTAGTCGCTTACTTGTCGACATATTCAATGAACAATGGGAAGTAAGACACGGCGCTCTGGGTGCACTGCGCGAAATAATCCGCCTCCATGGAGCGAGTGCGGGCATGAGATCCGGACTTAGTATTGAGGAAAACTCGATAAAAAATGCATCCTGGCTCGAAGATGTTGCTTCTCGGCTTTGTTGCGTCTTGGCTTTAGACCGATTTGGAGATTATGTCTCCGATCAGGTCGTAGCTCCTATACGTGAATCGGCAGGCCAAACCTTAGGCGTGGTTCTTATGCACTTTGAAAGCTCTAAAATTGGTGAACTTTTTCGTCTTCTTTACCAACTCGTTAATCAGAGTACTCTTGGTTTGCATAGAACTGTTTGGGAGGCTTCACATGGAGGGCTTTTGGGAATGAAATACTTGGTCTCTGTTCGACCAGATATTCTCATTAACGATCAAGTTCTTTTCAACTCCACAATAGAATCGGTAATACGTGGACTTAAAGAGGTTGATGATGACGTTCGGTCTGTGAGCGCTGCAATATTAATCCCCGTGGCAGATGAAGTCGTGTCTAGAAGATGCGAAATTATTCCTCAAATACTTGATATGCTATGGGAATGCATAGAACAAGTAAGCGATGATCTAAGTGCAAGTACCGGAACTATAATTGACTTGCTTGGAAAGCTCTACTCTTCTTCGGCTGTCGTTGACTACTTAAGAACTAATGCTGACTGCCGCTCAAGCTCATTATCCAAACTGGTTCCTACGATATTTCCCTTTTTGCGCCACCTACTATCAGATGTTCGAGTTTCAACCCTAAAAACTCTGAATATATTGGTTTCTGTTAAAGAACTGTCTCAGGAGACAACAATCTGGCTAGACGACAGAGCTTTTCGTTTAGTATTTCAATGTTTTTTGACTGAACGCTCTCGCTCTATTTTAGATTTAGCGTTGGAACTTTGGAATTCTTACCTCTTATTTTATTCTGATAATAAGAAATCATTGTCTGGAATACTTTCTCCTCATGTTCCAGCCTTTGTAAGGTTGCTGATGACCCCTATAGGTACAGGAAGATTACTTTATCCTACTGATACTTCTTTGTTGCTTCTTGAAGGTACTGCCCATAAAACGCGTGGTCCAGGGCGATCAGACAATGGCTCAGAATTACATGGTCTGGCAGTTGACACTGCTATGCTTGCGGGTGATGTTTCATTGATTGGTGAAGAGACATTCTTTTATTCTAAAGTATACTGTGCAAAGGCTTTAGGTCGTCTGTTTTATATTCTTGATCTTTTGGATGACGAGAATGTTCGCCAAACAATGTTGAGTGTATTTGATGGCCCCTATAGCTCTTCACGAATGGCAGTTGCTTTAGCTATTGAAGAAGCCTGCAGCTACTCAGTTCCTAGCCAAGAGACGTGTGATTCTTTAATCTCGCATTTTCAAGCACAGTTCAGCCTTGATGTTATCTATTTTGAAGATATCTCACCGCTTCTAAGATCGCTAAGATCTAACATTTTATCTATATGCACTCTCCTCACGGACGCAGGCCATTTGAACCGATCTAAACTTCCGCCTATTCCAGCCTTGGTACAAGGGGAGCCTGCAGCAGGTGCGATGGCCTTTTCTTTTGATACTGCCGAAACTTTTGTTAATAAAGACTTGCCTTCATTAAAAAAGATGCTTTCGACCTCAAGAAGAGTTGAAATTGCGCAGTCGCTAATGGATGCGACATCGGATCTGCAGAATATGCTTACTCAGACCAAGAATGAGTATCTGCACAGAAAGAACCTTGTTTTAGCTATATTGGCTAGTTGCATTATTTATATGGACAAGCTACTGCCTAAGATGAATAATCTTATTAGGTGCTTAATGGATAGTGTGAAAAGTGAAGTTAATGTGGAGCTTCAGAGGCGATCTTGCCATGCCATTGTTAAATTGATAAGGTTGTGCAATGAAAAAGGTAAAAAGGGCATAAGTGATAAACTTGTGAAAAACCTGTGCTCCTTCTTATGTATGGACTCCTTCGATGTTCCAGAATTCCAGGGATTTGAAAGCCTGCATGATACAATCTACAGCCTCCATAGAATTGAAGCAGGCAATCAAATATCTGATGCCTCGCAAAGCGATATCCAGAATGCCACGCGTACTACCACGCTGGGTGCCAAATACACTCTAGAGTGTCTTATCAAATCATCTGGAGACACCATTCTTACAGATGTTCCAAAACTCAACGAGATCGTCTTTGAACCGCCAAAAATATTCAATGAACCTGACTTTGATGAAAAATTGGCTCAATCGCCAGAGCTTGCTCAATCGACTTTGGACGCGGTGTCTATTTGTCGCCTTCTTTTGCCTTACTTTGTTCCTACTTTAAGCAAAAGTCTTTCTGCCGAAGTATTACCTGTTTTAAAGGGGATTGAATCCTCCTTTTCTGTTGTTCGCTCGGTGTGTGGAAGATGTTTCGCTTCGTACTGCAACGTCAATAAAGCGCTAGGCATGCAGTATATGATTAGTCATGTATTACCTCTGGTCGAGGATGTTACCAGCATTCGCCGGCGACAAGGAGCAATTGAGTGTATCTACCATGCTGTGCAAGAATTGGATATAAGCATTGTCCCTTATATTGCATTCTTCATTGTCCCTGTTATGGGCAGAATGAGCGACTCCAACTCTGAGATACGATTGATTGCGTCTACAACGTTTGCCTCCCTTATTAGACTCTCGCCGCTAGAGTCGGACTCTTTACCACCAGAAGGCATCTCTGAAGAGCTGGCTAACTTTAGAGCAGAACAGCGGGCATTTTTGAAGCAGATGTTAGATCCTCATAAGATAGAGCCCTTTAAGCTCCCTGTGGCTATTAGAGCAACACTACGACCCTATCAGCAGGATGGCTTAAATTGGCTTATGTTCTTGAACAGATATCGCTTACATGGCATACTGTGTGATGATATGGGCCTAGGAAAGACACTCCAAGCAGTCTGTGCTGTTGCCAGTGATCACCACATTCGATCTGAGAAATACAGGGAAACGCAAGAAGAATCGTTTCGCCGGCTTCCGTCACTTGTTATATGTCCTTCTACGCTTATTGGACATTGGGTACACGAGTTTGGAAATTTTGCGCCCTTTATGAACGTCATTGGCTATGGGGGAAGTACTGGCGCTCGCGTGCGTCTGCGCCCAACACTATTTAATGCCGATGTGATTGTCACTTCTTATGACATAGCTAGAAATGACTTAGCATTTTTCAACGAATCAGATTACAATTATTGTGTCCTTGATGAAGGGCATGTGATAAAAAATCCAGCAGCCAAGCTTACGCTGGCTGTGAAACAAATACGCGCCGAACATCGCCTAATATTGTCTGGAACACCTATTCAGAATAATGTATTGGAGCTATGGTCATTGTTTGACTTCCTAATGCCAGGATTCCTTGGAACCGAAAAGCAATTTAACGAAAGGATTGCCAAACCTATTGCAGCTAGCAGAAGTGCAAAGGGTAGCAATAAAGATTCTGAGGCTGGACCTAAGGCTCTTGACTCACTTCATAAACAAGTCTTACCGTTTCTTTTGCGAAGAATGAAAGAGGACGTTCTTGACGACCTGCCTCCGAAGATTATCCAGGACCATTATTGCGAGTTGAGTGATCTGCAGAGGGAGCTTTATGACGACTTGGTGAAAAGCCAGCGAACTAGTGTAACTAATGATCTTCAAAAAGGCGGCAAAGAAAAGACGAGGCATGTGTTCGAGATCCTTCAGCTTTTACGAAGACTTTGCGATCATCCGGCGCTTCTTGTCACTCCAAAGCATCCTAGATTCGCCGAAATTAACAAGTCACTAAAAGGTTCCGGTCACAGTATTCGAGATATCTCTGTTGCTCCGAAACTGACTGCGCTGAAAGAGTTACTACTTGACTGTGGCATTGGTGTAGATTCATCAGACCTAAACACAGGATCTACCGGCGTTATTAGTCAACATAGAGCGCTGGTGTTTTTCCAGCTCAAAGACATGCTTGACATTTGCGAAAACGAGCTACTGAAAAAACACATGCCAGGAGTTTCATATCTTCGAATGGATGGTACTGTCGACTCTACTAAGAGGTTTGATATAGTTCAAACGTTTAACGCAGATCCTTCAATTGACATTCTTCTCCTTACCACGAAGGTTGGCGGAGTTGGACTCAACTTGACAAGTGCAGATACTGTTATTTTCGTGGAGCACGACTGGAACCCTATGAACGATCTACAGGCTATGGATAGAGTACACCGCATTGGGCAGAAGAAGGTGGTGAATGTTTATCGTTTGATCACGCGCAATACTATTGAAGAGAAGATTATGGGACTGCAAAAGTTCAAGCTGAATATAGCTTCCTCTGTCATAAACCAGCAAAACTCTGGGCTCGAATCAATGGGAACCGATCAATTGTTGGATCTATTTAACGATACACCACGGGACAGTATCCCGAGCTCAGATAAGATCAAGCCGGTTGCAGATAGCGAAGAAGAAACAGCGAATATTCCAGGAGTACAACAGCCTTTTGCAGATGGTTCAAGCATTTGGGAAGAAAACGATTATTCGGACGAGTATAGTTTGAATAATTATCTGCACTCACTCAAAACTTCCAAGACTTGAGGGCAAGAGGAAATTGATTGACACTGTTTGCGAACTTGCCGCTTACGCAGCACTAATGTAATGATATTAAGACCCCCATTTTTTCTAAAAGCATGTAGCCGTTATTTTTTTAGAAATCGCATCAATGAACGCGATGGCATCCTTGTTCTTTTTATCATATTCAAGCCCAACGGAAGCGGCAATCAATGCATCATGGAGCTCACCGCGCATTTCGTGTACCCTGGCTTTTTGAACCCATATGTTCGGTTGTTGTCGTTGGATAGACAGAGCTACATCTATATCTTTGAGAGCCTCGCTAAAATTTTGGAGCATTATATTGGCGGACGCTCTTCGGCTGAGCGCTGTGCAAAGTTCAGCAGCGTTTAGCGGTGCCATTTCCCACAGTGGCCGTCTAGAGGCCAGCTCCAGGGCGATCGAGAAGAATTTGATAGCCTCCTTAGGGTCAGGAGATCCATTTTTTTGCGATAATGCTTCCATACCGTCGTCAGTTGCTTTCTTGATCATTTGTGTAACAGCACCAGACAAGTGGTTTGGTGGACGAGGGAGATCGCTTTTCGATATATTGAGATCGCGCAGAATTATGTTCTGTCGAGCAATCTCGGCGTCAAACTCGGGAAACGAGTTGCTGGCCACAATGGCACGCTTCTGTGCGTCATATGATACTACTGGTGAAGCCATTCAATAATGTTATACGTGTCAGTCAGCAGTAGTAGCAAAACGTGGTTGACAAGGGCAAGACAGTAACCCTAAAACGCTGGACGTCCCACGATGCCGCACCGCACAAGCTCTTCGAAGAACGCACTCAAAATAGAAGTGAGCAAGGAGAATTCTCAATGAGGTAGCTTGATCGCACAGATCGCGCAGCAGGGTAATTTCGCTGTGATAGAAACTATAATGCTGTAAAGACCGCAGAAGAGATCGGGCAACTCGGACGATGACGAACCAAAGCAATGACGCTGCCCCACATGACTATACGCTAAGAACAGCAATATCTCCCTGTAGGCCTGTAGAACAAAGCTGCAGTTAAGCTTATAACATTCCCAGCTAGTAAGCTTATGTCCTTTTGGCTAGAACGCGGCCCACCCAATCAACGGTAACGCAATATTTTGATGCGTCGGCAGTCCCGGCCGTGCAAGCAGTTTTCGGCTTTTAAGCTTTTAAAGTTTACACTTTGCGGCTGTTATGAGCGACATTGCTTTCTACATAATCGGAGTAACGGAGGTTAACCCCTTGAGTAAGACAAGTCCACGTCCAGAAAATGCTAGAGCCCCCTTTGGATAAAAAACAGGTGCTACTAATTCGCTGCTAGGGCTTCAACAGCAGTCGTGGGATTCGCGACCGCGTGCATTCTGAACTGCACGTCTTCGCGAATCACTAGTATCGCTAGTGCGACTCATTGTACGTTATAGCGCATGTAATTTCCTTTATAGTGTCCAGAAGGTTCGCTAATATTATTAGTTTATTTTGGGAATAGAAAAACAGTCTAAGAATAAATTTATACTTTGGAGATCCGATATATGCGATCGATTCACAGTCATACATAAGATCGAAATCGAGACCTGCATAACATATCTCAGTATATCCATGGCTCTAGAATGAGATTATTTGTTCACATGAAGGAGCTTGATATAGCTGATCTGGACCGCCCGCGGCGTGTAGATTGAAGTCGTTCAATACCAAACAAACAACTCTCGGTAAATTTCGAAATGTGTCACACAAATTATAAAGCTTACACTCTATATACAGTTTCTGGACTTCGTAAATTGGCGGAGGCTTGATAAGCGCAGCCGATTTGGCCGGGCACCTGTTAATTAATTAAACATAGAGAGACTAGTTTAGCCGCTGCAGGTATGGCGCCTTATGCTTGAGAAACATGTACAAAGAAACAGTCGAAGGCCTGAACTTCTGACCTTACGCCGCGCCCAATGGCGGGCAGGACTCTATATGTATTACTATGCCTTCTTTCGAGTGCTTGAAACGTCGACAAAGAACATCTGGTTGAAAGAAAACCATGAAGGCAGTGTGTCAACTATAATGTCAAATCGGTATAAAGCTCAATTAATTTGAAGTAAATTCTGACTATACAGCCGCTGCCCACAGGCCCACCCTTAATATTAGAAAAGTGCTGTGCTTCGTTCACCAGCGGGCTAGTTGGCCTGCCCGGAAACGCCGGCTCAAGTAATGAATATGACATTTCCGCTGGAGTCTCGTTGCCTATTTCATATATGCATAATTCTCAAAATATGCAGTACTGCATATCAAAGGCTTGCACAAGCACTCGAAGAGGTACGCGTTATCAGCACGAGTCTACTGAAACTGCCAAAGAAATTTCGACCACTGAAACAAGCGCCATGGGCTTTACGTACATGTTTGTCTGTATCTCGAAACAGCCCTCTCGGTACTTTCAACTGGACCCGATAGCTCATCTTCGCTGTATGTTCTCGCGTGCTGCTAAAAAATCCCGATCTGAGTTTTTCACTTCGGAAGAATGCGTCTGCCGAATAACTATAAGTCAGTTTAGCTTTCGGTGCACACGATTAATAAGTGATAATGGCTAGTTGTACGGGCAATTATCACGATCGTAAATGGATATTATGCCGAGTTGGTCGACGCCTGTCTAACCGCAGTGTATTAAGGAAACGATTACTGCGTCTTTGCAATTAACGGCCCTTTGACCATGTGATCGGCAGCGACGCGTACCAAATCTGGTCGAAGAATTGCATTCAGCCGAAACCTTCGGAGTATTATGTGGAATCAAGACAATGCAAAGTTTAATATTCCTACGACATTGCGGCTGAGATTTGGCGCAAAGTTTGCGCGGCTAAGAAAATATCAGGAACTCTACATACTCCACTCGTATTTTCGGGAATCTCCGGAATAGGTATTCTTCATTTGTATTTTTCTGATTTTCTGACTAATACTCATTTCTTATTAGCTGTATCATGCCCCTGCTTTGCTGTAACAAATTACAGAAGGCGAATCTGCTACCAGTGTCCGTGTTGAATCTCAGCCCGCGCAAACCCGAAGTGTTATCAGCCGCAAATTTAAAGAAGCTTAAGGTTCGACAACAATGCGAACAAAGGAAGCTTTCTGCCACTGTCTCAACCAAGCCTTGCCTAAAACCTAATACTAGTCACACAGCTTTCTAAAATCTTTAATGGACTAACCTTCTTTTCTGCGTTCTTTAGTAGTCGTTCGATCGAAACGCAAGGACTGAATAAAAGAGCACGCGACCGTACGCTTGTATGTGATGACATGCAGTATTGTCTTTGAAACAATATCTAATGTTGCATCGATTTGTGATCGTTTGAAGCTAGTACAGTTTCTTAACATGCAAATATACAACTCGCCAAGAATCCTTCCACCAGAGAAAATTCTTCGTCAATCTTCCCCATAGTTCGCATTGTTCGGGAACTTTTTTTAGACCTTTGATCATTAATTTTGAATAAGGTTTAGTAAAACCTTAATCTATTTTATTCCGAAGCTTAGACATGTAGTTGTAATTGCCAAAAAAATCCCCGAAAATATACCAAATAAAAAAGGGCTTTCTCCCTCATATCTGCTCCTCTAATTTCTTCTTCCGTTCTCGTTTAGTATAGAAAACAATGACAAGCACAGTGTGGAGCGTAATAACAAAAACAGAAACATACCTTTGTTCCCCCCCTGTATCAACGTCAACAGCATACTATAGAGCGTACACTTCTGCTAGCGGCTTCGCCGAAGTCTTCGATGAAGACTGCAAAAAGGCCAGTAAGTCAGTAAGCGGTTGGTACTGCAACGCCTGCACGCCAGTAGCGGTTACGTACGTTCAAGAACCTCCTCTGGAAAGTGATGGACATGTGTATGTGTGGCCTTATTATGAACAGGTAGAAGTTTCGACTTCTGCAGGGGTCGACTATTCTATCGAAATCCCAGTTGTGGCCACCACAACAATTGACCCTCAACCATCGTCCGACACTTGGGGCAAATATGTGCTCCCAAATACCTATTCTCCGCGGTCTACCCATACACCCGTGCTAACACAAAGTATACACGCTTTAATGAGGACTCGATCACATTCTGCGGTAACTTCCAACGATGCAGACTCAAAGACTTCTGATATACCCTCTTTTCATTCTGATATACCCTCACTTCATTCTGCAACTCTATCATTGAACTCTGCATCGCATCAAGCATATGCCACAAACTCTGCATCTCCATTGTCTTCTTTGGCTAACAACATTATGCCAAACATTAGGTCGCGGTCTGACTATTCTGCCGAGAGCACAAGTGGCGATCAATCTGCCCAGTCTGACGCTTCCTATCCATCCAAAACCACCAACTCGGCCTCCTCGCAATCCGTCTCAGCACCTGCAGAGAGTTCACCTGCTGTCGAAGACCGGCAGCTCATTCCATCCGTTTCAAGCTCTTCCACTTCGGCATCTTCAACAATTAGCTCGTACTCTCTGCCATATTGGAATTTATCGAGCTTCGCATCTAACTCAAAATCCTCATCAGAATCTTTGAGCTTATCTTCCAACCCTTTGACCTCAGCTGCTGCTAGTCTTGACACTCTGATTCGGTCTAAGTCGAGCTCTTCGATTGTATCAACTGTTTCTTCGTTTTCTAGCTTTCCAATCTCAACTTTCAAATCATCTGTGTCAGCATCTTCTAGTTCAGTCATCGAAAGTGCCGATCCGGCTTCCACTGGTGTTGACCCCATCATTAGGTCTAGCTCGAGATCTTCTATTGCATCGGCTCATTCTGCATCACCTAGTTCGGCTGCAATGAACATTGATCCAGTAGGATTGATTTCATCGTCTAGCACAGTTTCTTCGAGCGTTGACCCTGCTTCTGACGGTGCCGACACTCTTATTAGACCTGGCCCAAGCTCTTCTGCACCAGCTAGCGCCTTAACTAGCTCAGCTGCAACGATTGTTGATCCAGTTCCATCATTATCGTCCAAATCTGTTATGTCGAACGCTGATCCAGCCTCTACCGCTAGTGATCCGGTGTCCACTGCAGTCGACCCTGCTATCCAATCCAACTCGGGTTCTTCAGTCGTGTTGACTACATCTGTATCACTTAACTCACTTGTGACAGGTGTTGACCCAGTGGTACCTTCGTCTAGTTCAGTGGCATCTGCATCATCCATTTCTGTTTCTTCGAGCGTTGACCCTGCTTCTGACGGTGCCGACACTCTTATTAGACCTGGTCCAAGCTCTTCTGCACCAGCTAGCGCATTAACTAGCTCAGCTGCAACGATTGTTGATCCAGTTCCATCATTATCGTCCGACTCTGTTATGT